>VZRF01010597.1:483163-766975 GCA_013396875.1 Vireo altiloquus
TCCCCTGTCACGGGGAAGGCGGCCTGGGGCTGTCCCCTGTCACGGGGAAGGTGGCCTGGGGCTGTCCCCTGTCACGGGGAAGGCGGCCCGCGGGTGTCTCCGCGCCGCGCCGGGGAGGGGCCGCGCCGGGAGGTCCCCGGCGGCGGCGGGAAGCGCTGCCCCGAGCCGGCTGCCGGGAGAAGCCGCGATGTCAGCGGCGCTTAGGCTGCTCCGGCACTCTGCCCAGGGCAGCCTCCCCCTCTCTTCAGCGCCTCGGTAATGGAGGTCGCGCTTGTGTTGTTTTTCCGTTCCCAGCAGCGGCCCTGGGCGTTCGAGGTTAAATCAGCCTTAATCTACTACTGCTTTCCCTAGTGACAAGGAATTGCACTGGTGCCGCTGCCAGGCACGGGAGGTCGAAGGCTGTTCCAAGTGTTTGCGGGATGCCGGCGGCTCGCTCATGGTTTAGTGGAGCTGCGTGCTCGCTCCGGGGTGCGCCGTACCCGCCCCATCGCGTGGCTCGCTCCCAAGGGGGAACACCCGCGCACCTCTTGCTCCTGACATAGGTTACAACAGTACAGGGGCACGCAGATGCCTGAGCTGAGAGCGGTGCATTCCTGCAAACAAAATCCTGCACTTGGCTTTCCGCGTTGTTGGCATCAGTTTTTCCCGTGAGAGTGGTGGGACTTCACTGAGAGACTGAGGTAGTAAGCAAGAGAAGTAGGGAAGCACAGGTGGGTAGAAAGCGGGGTGGTCAAAACCTTTATAATGAAAAGGGAGAAGCCTTGTAATGGAGCTTGGCTGTTACAACATACAGTACAAAATTTGGAGAGTGTTGGGTGGAAAAGTTAGCTCCCACGTTGTAATTATGCAACCTTCTGCAGTTTTAGGGAGGTTTAAAAATACATTGTGTGTCAGTTGAGTTGGTTGGTGTAAAAGACTTGCTGTAATATTGGAACTTCTTGAGTTTTAGCTGTTCTGTACATTTTTTCAAAAAGAAGGAATTGTTTAATGTCGAAGTATGCATTCAAATACCTTGTAAGTTTTCCTGTGAAATAGGTAAATGTGATGTTCCGAGATGAGGTCATGCTAGCAAAGTAGCACATGCCATCCATCGCGTCTGGGTTGGCTGAGCAGAATGGTCCTTCAATGAACCGTGAGAATTCAGCGCTTTAACTCTGAAAAATACAGAGATTCTTTTCTCGAGTGAATTCCACTGAATATCAGATGGAGTCGGTAATGGTGGGGTGGGAAGGAGTATGCTGGATAAGTGCTCTTCTTTATTCAGAAGAGAATGTGGGAGTGGTGGCAAGTGGTCGATTCAGCTTTTCTTCATATTTTTCTGATTGTACAATGACCCTGGCATAATGAGTGCAAAAGTAGTATTTGTTAAAGGAATTGACAGACATGGGTTAGCTGCACTGGGGTTAGAAAGTAGTTTAAAATACTTTTTTTTCAGATGATGATTGTCATCTTTTGTGTTTCTCTGCTGTGCTGTTGAGGATGGAAGTCAGCAGGTGATGCTGGGAGGGTTGTTGCTTCCTTTATTTCCAGTCCCACCTCACCATTAAATGGGGATGCAGACACGTGTTTTAAATTGGGACAGCTGTGTGCCTTCTTTTCTCACAGGATATGTTCTAAAGAAAACACAATCAGGAAACATAGCGAAGTCTTACACACAGTTAAGCCTGTTTGCATGTAGTTTTAATGCATTAAATGATTAATTAGACATGCTAAATGAGGATGTTCCAACTCCGTTTTATTTCAGTGTCTCAACTTGATTTGCTAACGTAGCTCATACATTTTAGACTTCCTTGTACAAAACTACTGGATAGAAGGGTATTTCTGTGAGCATACATAGGATTAAATTAATGCAAATTTCTTACGCAGGTTCATATGCTAACAAGTATGCCTCTGTACTTCAAAAGTGCAGCGTTTTTTGAAATCCTTATCTCTTTGAGGAGATCTGTGATCAACATCTAAAACACCTGTGATCAGGTGCTTGTAACAGAAAGGTTGCAGCATCTAACGTACCAGACCAGCCAAAAACAGCTAAGAAAATATTACTGACATGTAATCATACTGATTTTATGTAACTGTCTTGGCAAGTTATCTCTGCTTCCTTATTTTGTGCACGCACAACCCTAACATGAAAGGGAGGGAAGGAGAGACACTTAAAAAGAATACACACCAAATTACACTGGAAAGTGGAGCAATTTTTTTGGCCTCAAAATTAAGTGTTTTGCTTAGAAGAAACACCTTTTTAATAAATGATCCTCCAGGATCATACCCTAAGGAAAGCTTTAAAACAGTGATTTCCTGTTTGCCTAGGACTTCGTTGATTTAAGCGGCCTGGCTTGTCCCAATGGATAGCATCTCTATCGCTGTAATTTCCTGCAAGCTCTCTCAGTAGGATTTGGTGATACTGGTCTGGTACTGATGTGAAATGGCATAAACCTAGGTTGGATTTTTTGCATT
Organism: Vireo altiloquus; assembly: GCA_013396875.1. Taxonomy (NCBI): domain Eukaryota; kingdom Metazoa; phylum Chordata; class Aves; order Passeriformes; family Vireonidae; genus Vireo; species Vireo altiloquus. The sequence continues at coordinate 485,618 of VZRF01010597.1, forward strand.
GCTTCTAAAAGGCATTCTTTCATCTAATTCCCCTGGAGTGGGGAGAGAAAAAGAGAACAAAGTGATGACTTTAGGTTTTTTTTTATTTCTGAGGAGAGACAGCTTTAAAACTGGAAGATGGCTGTACTGAAACCTACTGTTGCAAATTCCAAATAAGACAATATAGCAGATAGTTTTAGTGATTGCTGTAGGCTGGTAATTTCTCCTATTGTGGAATCTGGAAAGCACGGATTAAAAAAATTATTGCTAGGAGAACTGCAGAGAATCAGTTTTTTCTGCTATGACGAAAGTTTCCTTAATATATAACAGTCCACAAATATTCCGTAAATGAAATATCTGGTCTCTTAAAAACCCTCAAAACCAAAATGGGACATTAAGAAGGTAAAAGTGCTTCCTGTATGTTGCCTTGGTTTGTTTCAGAATGTGGTTAGTGCATGTTTATTCGGGTGTCTCCTCTCATTTTCTTCCTTAAGAGTGTGCATGTGGTTGATTTCTTCAGTGTCTTGACTCTAAGCATTAAATGGATAACACCACTGCTAAAACAAAATCCCTTACAGCTTTAAGGGGCTGATCCTACTCCCAGTAACATCAATTTGAGCAAAACTGGGCATTAGTGATTGGTCAGGCATATCAATTTTTTTCTCTGTTGAAATCTATCTTAACAAAAGATAATGTCCTCAAAGTTTGAAATACTTAATCCCTATTTAAAAGGATATGGTTAAATAGCTTTCTGCTGAGATACTGTGTGACTGTGTTATGGAACCGTGTAAGAATCCATAGTGCAATTACAGTCATGATATTGTCGCTGGGAGACCGATTAGGTCAGACTTCCTAAACTATTCCTAAAACCTCAGGAGTGGCTGTGATCCAGAAGACTTCTTGCAAACAAGTTACAGTATTCCTTATTGCTCTGTAAAAATGATTGTTGTCCTGGTGACCTTGGCTTCCCTAAGATTTGCACGTAGAAGGAAAAACAGACTGATACAATAATCTCATTTAAAGCTGCAAAACTGCTTATTTGTTTTATATCAAAAATAAGCATGGCATTATATGCAGTGCTGTGTTCTGGAGCTTCTGCATGGCAAGGAGCGTGAGTAACATGATCCTCGTCCTTAAGACTGGTTCAGTACAATGGATGTTTGAGGCTTTTTTGTTTTAGTGCTGAAAGGTGATGTTGTTTCTGATTCTGGCACTTGGCCACCGTCAAATTCTCTGCCCCCTGATGTGACATAGGGCTTCTGCACCTGCTGGTGTCATCAAATACATCACTTTTTCAGTAGATGACTGCCTATCGGCGGAATAGTAAGAAATGCCAGATGTAATTAGGGGTGTTAATTTTGCATCTGGCTGTCAGATGTTATTTGGGAAGAGATCCTTTTGGTTCACATGGCCTTTTAGAAAGCTGTGAAGGAAAATGAATCTAGCTCGGTCTTGAAGTACATTATAAGGGATGTTGTTCTGTCCAGTAAAGAAAAGGGTGGGAAGATCTAGTGTCAGGATCAGTTGCAGAGAGTTGCAGTGCTCTGAGCAATTGTGTTTGCTTGCCTTCTTTAAAAAAAGTACACCTTGTAGTTGCTGTCATACTAAGACTTCCAACTAGATGGATGGAAACACGATTTCAGATGCTTAGTTTAGAAGGTGCCAGAGGCCTGGTAATGCAGAGCTTTGTGGAATGTGAAATGTATTGACTTGCTGGCTGCTTGTTGTGCTACTTGCTGAGTAACTCAGTTCAGCTATTTAATACGTTGATACACTTGATTTAAGGTGACTAACTGCTGTTATGGGGGGGAAGTATGCCAGAGACACTCTTTTTATTATTAACTGAGTGTGGGAGAACAGTTGTGCCCTAAAGAGCTGCTTTTGCAGTACTGGCGTAGTTCTGACATCTAATATCTTTAACATGAAAGGATTAATTCATTAAATAACTAATGTGAATGGATGTCTTTTTGAAGGTGTGATTGGACAGGGGAGGTCTCTGTGAACTTGTCTAAAAACGAAAGGAAAAACAACCTCTATCTAGGGCTACTATGATCCTGATTTTTTTTCTTCCTAACGTGATTCGGATGAACATTCTGTTACCTTGTAATTATTTATGTGTTGACATCTCCTGGAGAGAGAAGTAATACCTAAAACTTGCCTCTTTGGGAAACTCTCACATTTCTCATAGCAGTTTAAACCCAGGCTTGGTCCATGTCGGTCCCAAAGTAATGAGATTTCTAGTCTTGTTCTGCAGGAAAGTTTAAAATGGTTGCAGTGCCTTTGGCTGGCTCCACCTGTTCATGCGCATAGCCGTTTGCTTATCTCCTGCTGGAATGGGGTCTTTCTGAGGTAGGCAGCTTTCAGGGGGGCTCTCAGGGCTCCTGCACAGGAGGAGCCATGCAGATAATGCTGGAATGCTGGTGCAGCCGCAGCTGAGCTTTGGTATGTGACAGCTGTTAAGTACAATGGTTTTTTCAACTTTTAAATTCTGTTGTACTCCTGGCTAGCATCCATAACTTAAGTACGTGTTAAGTACCAGCGAGGGAGATTTTAGTGTGATGTACATAGCAGTTACTATATATACCAAATATGTAGTACCTAGTTTGGTACATCGAGGAGCTGAATTTCTTCACTGCTGCAGCACAAAACGCGGCGATCTTTTTTCTTTTCTCTTAGTGTATTTTGATACAGTCCCTCTTGCATTTTTTTACCAATTATTTCCTCTTTTTTTCTTTCACTGTCCATAAACATCCTCTTTATGATGGAATTGCTGATATACCTAAGAGCCCTTCTGTAATTAAAGCATCCATCTGTTCTGTTCGGACATGACAGACTGCTATGTATCTAAAGCACTACGTGATTCTTGGGGAGATACTGCTTAATAGTCCAAAAATAAAGGATTCATTTGAACCAGTGTTAGCAACTGGTGTGTGCTTCTTAACTGTCAAAACCTACCTTGATAGTTAAAAAAATCTCTTTATAAAACAATATAAAGAGATATTTATTTGTTATTTAAGCGATCCTGTGGAAAAGAGGCAAGTATAAGACTACCTGCCTGAGCAGGTCAGTTTGAAAAATACATGCATATCGTATTCCATAGAATAGAAGTTTAGAGATGGAAATCCTGGAGACTGCTACTTTTTATACTTAGCTTTTTGTTTTGGAGGTAACCTGTACCTCATATGCTTACAGCTTCATTTCCCTGTGCATTTAAGGGGTGATCATTTTGAATAACTATTTAAGCTATTAGTGTATTAATTTAGGGGGAAAAAAGCAAAAGAAACCAAAAACTGACCTTGGAAGCAAGAGCAGTTGAACTTAGTCTTCAGTGTTTCATTATTTCACTGCTTGTGGAGTGGGGCACACTGGCATTTTAGATCAGATCAAAGTGCTCATGTACTTGTTTTCAGCTTTCCTTGAGTCAGTTTCATTGCTCTATTTTAGAACTTTTGCTCAAATGAGGATTTGTGCTCTGGGAAGCCGTTTGTCTGGAGTAGCTCTGTAATAAATGTATTCTTTAACCCAGAGAACTGAATGCTGCAGTTACCTTGGAGGGTATTTTGGTAAAATATTTTGTGTGTGTCTGTGTATTCAAATGGAATGGATTTTGATGCTTGAAGTCAGTTGCAGTTTGTCCAGGGAAACTTAAGTAAAAAGGGTGTGGGGTAGGGTGTACCACAATATCTTCAGGTTTGTAAACTCCACTGTCTTGACCATGTGATTCTATCTTAGTTTTTCCTTCTCCGAGATGTTTTAAGAGAAATGCAGCCAACCTTCATAAACAACTAAAACGTTTTAAACTCACTGAAAAATGAATGTGTCTTAGTTTTTTCTGTCTTTGTCTCTAAGACAGGAATTCTGAAACACCAAGTCCTTTGCAGGATATTTAAGAAACATCACAGGAGGATGTTTTAATGAGGACAATGGTCCTCATTTAAAAAAACCCCAATGATATCTTGCTTATGAAAATCATCTGAGAGATTGGAAACCTGTTAAAATTACAACTGCATGGTAGTGTCAGAATTGTGTATAGATTTGAGGTAATTAAGCTCTGTAAATTTTATGGCAGGAAATTTTTGTGAAAATCATAGCTTTTTCAGTTTTGTTCTTCATTTCAAAGTGCCATGTTTTATTCTTTGTCCTTAAATAACTTTTGTCCTTAAATAACTTTTTGAGACAGTTGAATTAGCTGTAGCATTGCCTTTTTTGTGAGCATAATCTGTAAATTTTTCACTAGAAAATAACCTGTATTCATTGTAGATTAGTTACTTTTTCAGTTTGGCTGGCATTTATCCACTGTGGTATCTTAACATAGATATCGCTTTCTAAAAATAACTTGTGGCAAATTCTAATTTAACATTTTCCCACTGATTGCTGTTATATACTGAAGTCGCCTTAGGTATCTGAGAATGTTAAACTTAAGTGTTACTTATGATATACTTAATTTAACTCTTAGTTTACTTTTTATCATATGTGTGCTATGTGATAAACTGTTATATGTAAAGAAAAGACATCACTTGCTGTTTGGAATGCAGCAGCTGTTGTACCATCACGGCTGGGAGGGGGGGATGTATGTGGGTTTTAAGTGAATGAAAATACCATGTTCTGCTGAAGTTCCATTCAGGATTTCAAGTAGGCAGAATTATTAGTAGAACTAGTTTTCTGTGATGTCTGTGCAGGCACAGCCGCTGTGGTGTTTGTTTTTTTTAAAAAAAGGCACTGTCAGTAATTGCCCCTTGGGGTCTCATCTGTTACTCACCATGAATGTGGTCACTACCCTTTGTACTCCCTTCCACTGTCACATAAAATCATTTAGTTATGTGAGTGGATTGTCCAGGTTCTTTATGCCAGTTTCCCCAACTGGGATTCCTTTTGCTTCCCTGGTTAGCTAGCTAGGCCTGACCCTTGGGGTCTGATGGCTGAGACTTTCTGCTCCCATGGATGTGGTTAAATATGTGAAAGTATGGGAATGGTACATAATCTCTTGGGGGTTTTGTAACCCCCTTCCTGCTCCATTCCTCCATTATTTAGGGTGCAAAAATTGTCCTTTGGAGGACATTGCGTTTAAAAATGACAACTATAAAATCAGGAAGAAAGACCTCCTGGAGTGAAGGCATTTAATTTCACAACGTAGCGTACTATTCTTTGAAGCTTTTTCTGTCGATAGGGAAGTAAAATTTCTTCCAGCTGGCATTGACTTATTTGGAGGGATGCTGAAGATACTCATTGCTCAACTAATGTGTGTTCCTTGATTTGACAGCTAAGAATAGCTATTTACACATTGATGCAAAATACTGAGTTTCAGGGGATTTTTCTCTCCAGTTTTATCTAATTCTTGGTAGAAGGAAAACAAAAATATTGTAAGTAACCAAGATTTTTAGAGTTTAACTCAATGTGTTTTTGTGGGCCAGGGGTAAATTTGTTCCTCTGCAGGGTATTAATTGTTCTTGGTCTTATGCAATGGCAATGGGAATCTTCAACATTACTGGGCTCTGGATTGCAGTCATATTTCTCAAAACCCCGTAATAGCCACTTGAACCAGTTCCTCTCATCTGCAAGCACTCCAAATGCCATGCCAACTGATTTAAATAAAGACAAAACAATGGGCCTTGGTCCAAGGGGTAACGAGGAGCTGGAATGCCTTTGAAGTTCAGGACCCTGGGCTGTAGGTGCGATTTACATAAACCTCATTATGTAATCTGAATGCAATTTCTCTTCCTGTTTGTTCGATTTATGAAGCTCTGTGTCTAAAGAGAAAGAGATATTAAGGCCTGTAATTAAGATAAGTAGCAGGCCACCCCTTTTCTGAATGTGTTCTCTGGGGAGAAGAGAATTGTAGATGCAGCATTAAGGGTAGAACAAAACCTGTGATTCAGGCACCTTCAGTTGATGAGAATAATACTGACTCTTTTCCTTTGAAAAAAGCTGCATGCTTATTTAAACAATAATGACGCCTAGTTCAAACTATTATTAGCTCTAATATAAATGGTACAGAAAAGCTTGGAAGTTCTTACCAGCAACAATTCTGCTTTTATATATGCCATGGATGAGCTCTGTCTAAGCAGCTCTCATCAGTTTTAAAGCTGCCTTGTAAGTATCTGAGTGGACAGTGAGTTTTCTGATCAGAATGCGTACAGTGATGTTTTGTTGTTCTCATTCAAGCACTTGCTTTGTCTTACTGCCAGATCCTCACTAACCTTTTTCTTACAGCAGATAGTATGAGCACTGACTTTGTGCTTAAAAGTAGCAGAGCTAACTATGTATGCAATCTACTTGCTTATTAGATGATTCGTAGATGAACCAGTGACGCCTTATCATGAGTTTTTTTTATGATTATTGACTCAAATTCATAGAATTGTTAAAGTTGTAAAAGACTTCCAAGGTCATTGAATCCAACCTTTGATTGAACACCTCCATACCAGCTAAACACTAAGTGCCATGTCCTGTTGTTTCTTGAATGCTTCCAGGGATGGTGACCTTACCACCTTCTTGGGCAGGCTGTTTTGATGCCTGACCACTCTTTCAGTGAAGAGATTCTTCCTGATGTCCAGCTTGAATCTCAAGTGGTACAGCTTGAGGCCATTTCCTCTTGTCCTGTTACTTGTTGCCTGGGAGAAGAGACCATCCCCCACCTGGTTACACCCTCCTTTCAGGCAGTTGTAGAGAGTGATAAGGTCTGAACCTCCTTTTCTCCAAGCTAAACAACCCGAGCTCTCTCAGCTGCTCTTCATCAGACTTGTGCTCCAGACCCTTCACCATCTCCATTGTCCTTCTCCAGACTTGTTCCAGCACCTCAGTGTCCTTCTTGTTGTGAGGGGCCCGGAACTGGACACAGGATTCCAGCTGCAATGGTCTCACCAATGCCAAGTGCAGGGGGACACTCACTGCCCTGGTCCTGCTAGCCACACTATTGCTGATCCCGGCCAGGATGCGATTGGCCTTTTTGGCCACCTGGTCACACACTGGCTTGTGTTCAGTTGCTGTTAACCAGCACCTGCAGGTCCTTTTCCACCTGGCAGCTTTCCAGCCATGTAGCCCACAGGCTGTAGCTCCGAGTGGGGTTATTGTGACTGAAGTGCAGGACTAGTAAGTGATGGAGGAAGGGTATTTTTCCTTCTTCTGTGTGTTAGTGGGACAGATAGACAGACCTCTAGGGGACATCAGTGAACAATCATTTTATTTATGAAACGTATTAGGTTGTCTAAGATGTGATTATTGTTTGTCACTGTTGACTTTCTGCATCTACGTCTATTTGCTTTCATGCTATAAAGCTTGTCTGTTGAAATAAAAAAGTTAATGACAAAGTAGTGGTGAAACATCTGGAAGATGGCTAGCCTGTCTAATGAACTGAAGTTAACAATCTAGGAGCTCTTGGTTTCTTCTCGTACCAGTATTTTGTGACCACAAACACTAAACATGATACTTTGCAGGTTGCAAACAGGATGTGTCCCGAAGAGAAGTTAATCACATATGTGTGGGAGATGCAATTTAACATTTCAGATATACCAGCAGGAGTTTGTTGAAAGCTGTGTAGTATGTAATTGTACAGAATCATTCCTGAGTCGTTTTGTTCTAAGGTACTGTCTTGTTAAAATCATGGAGCTTATAGTGTGGTTGTGTGGATTAAAAATTTGTTGTTTAGAAGTAGACTTGAGTTTATGTTCTTTCAGAGCAAGCAGTTAACCTTTTTGTCTTGGATGTCCTAGCTAATAAAAGAAAGGACTTACTGAAAATATTTGAAATGTCTAAGCTCTGGGAAGTTACTGGGGATGTGTCTTATATTTTTTTTATTTCTTGTTTGTTTGTTTTGGTTTTTTTGAGGGATGGGTGGGTTTGTTTGGCATGAAAAACATGTCCCTTGACTGTATCAATTAAATTAGAACCTATAGTCTGTATATTCCCTGTGAATAAACAGAAGATTATTGTGATACATTTCAGACTATTAAGTGCAGCAAGTGTTTCCATTTCATGACTTCCAGAACAATGGTATCATCTGTATAAGCATATTCATCCCTGCTAGGATTAGACTATAGCACAGAGGACTGCTTGGTGTGTGTCTCTTTAATGTCCTTAATCAAATGACAACTTTAATTCCTGCTAATACAAGAAGAGTACGTTAAATTATTTTATTTATTTTAAGAAAAAATGTTTCTTTTCTGAATCTTCTTGATAAAAGATTCTAGTTTGTTTTGTAACTCACAGCTTCTTGTGATTGGGACCTAGAATGAAAATACATACATCAGTATCACTAGATACTGTAGCACAGAGATTAAGACACCTTGTAGCCTGCAGTGGACTAGGTCCTATTCTTCTGTGAGTGTCTTGAGTAAATGTTTCTCTGGATATAACAGTCTGCTAGAGCTCGAGGTATGTATGATGTTTAATTTGTAACACTGGGTGGGATGTGATCTTTTGTAGGGTGCTTCACTGGAGTGTGAGCAGTTTCAGCACCTCTTGCTGCTTCAGTTCTGTGTTAATAGGAGATGTGTTTTGAGTTCCTGGCAAATAACTGATACTATTTACTTACACTCTGGAAATGGGGAATGCTGATCTGTCACCTTAGTTGTGAACAGCCCTGTCTTGAGAGTGTCAGCAGATTGCCAAGCAGAGATCGACTGTAGATCCTTTCAGCCTTGAAAAGGCAGCTAGATACTTACCACCCCTTTTGGCATCTTTTTTTTTTTTCCTTCTTTTTTCCTACTTGTCTTTTTTTGCAGTGCTTTTATTTTTCTTCTTTTTCTGTTTTTCTTTTTTGTATTTTCTTCCTTCCTGCCTTTTTGTCCTTTTTCCTTTTTTTCCATTTTTCTCCTTTTTCTACTGGAAGTTTTTTGGGCATTCTTGGCTGCATTTACCTACTCAGCCATTTTGTACAATTTGAGTCTTCTTATTGAAGATTTTGAATGGTTTCTTTTCAACATGCATGTATCAGCAGGCCTCTTTTTGTGCTCCTCATTCTCCTGCGCCTGTATCTGTAAGGCTGTGTATCAAACAGTACCACTGCATTATTTGTGGAGAAGAACATTTGTTCTAGCATGGCTAATACAGGGCTGCAAAAATAAGTAAGTAAAATTCTCTCCAGGGAGTCACAGCACATGGCTATCACAAATTCAACAAATTGCTGTCTGTATATGTCAACAATGTAGTAGGATCAGGCAACGGTGTAGTCAAAAGAGATAAAAAGAACAGAGTCTTAAAGCAGTTTAAGGTGTACTGTAACTTTATATTATAGGAATAAGCATTTGAAAAGTTTTTAGGTTTTTTGTTTAAATAAAAAATGATGTGTCACATGTATGTTCTTCATCCAAGAGAGCATCTATAGCAATTGTAGGGTTTTAAAAGGCGAGAGTTGTGGCCTGGATTGTCTGTTAACAGAATTTGTAAACTGGTTATGAAATAAAGGAAAAAGAAGGCTGATTTTTGGATAGTAAGAATTACGACTGATGGTAGAAGAGTTCATGCTGTTATAGCCTTTGAATGTAGAATTGGATGTACTGATTCTTCGACATTAGACTGACTTGTAGACAGTGGTATTACATGCAACACATCCTTAAAACTTCTGCTTTTTAGGAATGTGTACAGCAGACATGGGGGAGAATTCAGCATTTGGCGCTGCTCTCATGTTTGCTGTCACCAGCTGAGCTAGGCTCAACTAGACAAGTTAAATAAAACATGCAGTTACCAATCATTGTTCTTTCCAAATTGTGAAAGAAAGTGCTGCTAGGGAGTAGGAAGTATTGTACAGGGAAAGTCTAGTCTCCTCTTGTAGCCCCGAAAAAGGTAGGATTCCTGGTAGGCAGGTCCTGGGAACTCAGTGTTCAGACTTCTGTCCAGGAGAGGACTGCATATCAACCATAGGAAGTGTAATGGGGCAAGTACCAGATTCTGCACCTGGAATGTGGGAACCCTGAATGGGCATACAGCCTGGGGAATGAGAGGTTGGAGAGAAGCCTCACTGAAAGAGATCTGGGTGTCCTGATCAATGGCAAGTAGAATATGAGTCAGCAGTGTGCCTTTGCAGCAAAAAAGACTTAACAACGTGCTGAGGTACATCAGGCACAGCATCACCAGCCAGTTGAGGGAGGGGATTGTCCTGCTCTGCTCTGCACTGGTGCAGCCTCACCTTGCAGTGTGCAGTTTTGGGCACCATAATATGAGAAAGATTTCAAGCCATTGGAAAGAGTCCAAAGGAGGGCTGCAAAGATGGTGAAGGATCTAGAGGGGAAGCATTATAAGAAGCGCCTGAGGTCACTTGGTTTGGTCAACCGGGAGGAGACTGAGGGGAGACCTCATTGCAGCCTACAGCTTCCTCCTGACCTGAAGGAATGGCATGAAGCTGTGTCAGGGGAGGCTCAGGCTGGATCTTAGGAAACCACCAGAATATGACTGGACACTGGAACAGGCTCGCCAGGGAAGTGGTCATGGCACCAGGCCTGCCAGAGTTCCGGCAGAGTTTGGACAACATTTTCAGAGACATGATATGATTCTTGGGGCTGTCATGTGCTGGGTCAAGAGTTGGGCATCAGTGATCATTGGGGTTCCCTTGGATCCCTTCCAAGGATATTCTATGATTCTATGTGTCTACAAGAACAACTGTAATTTTTATAGAAGTGAACTGCTCTTGCATCTATGTTTTCTTGGTTCTGTGAGGTTCTTAACCATGTTGCACTTGGAGATGGGGAACTGCCTTTCCAGATGTGGTATTGTTAGTTCAGGTTTGTTCTGTTGCTGTGCATGTTGGCAATCCTTAATTAGAGATGGTATTTAACGTGCTTTCTATAGGTTCTTTGGCCATTGCGCCTTGGCACTATGGATTTCTGGTTGCACCGGCATTTTTCTTCACATTTTCTTTGCATTTTTCACATTCAGGTTTTACTTTAGCTCATATCCACTAATTTTCATGTACAGCATGTTCTCAGTTGAAAATCCTTTTGCCTGTTCTCTGTAGACATGACTATACTGCTTTGCATCAAAATACGTAGATGGCCAAAGATGGTTGTAGACTAATGTCTAACTTTCATACCTAATGTAGATGCTGTCCATACCAAAACAAATGCTGTGGCCTAAAGTTTTTTATGCCCACTTTTTTTTTTTTTTTGTAAAACCACTAGCTTTTTTGTAGCAGAAATGTCTGTATATAACGACGTCTTCATCCATATCAGGGAAATAATGCAATATCCTTATTTCCCTAATGAAGTATTAGACAAACCTTGTCTTATCATTCAAATGTAAACATCCTGTTCTCTCTTTTTGGATTCTCTTGTGCATTTGTTTTTCCACACTGGAGATACAGTTGTCCTTTTGGCAACTCATGCTTTGGAGAATACACCCCTGTGGGACTGTCTGCAGGCAGGCACACTGGGCGGCTTTGCTCTGGATGTGAATATCTGCTTCCCTTCTTGTTAGTGAAAAGCGTGGTGGTAGCTGGTTGCAGGTCTCATTAAGCCGTGCCAGCAGGCCCCTACTCTGAGCATTTCACTGTGATTTGATGAGATGTAGGGCTGTCACCTTTCTGGAAAGGCACAGGCATGAGGTGTTGGTGTCTTGTGTACCAGGCTGGATTCCCAAATCGCAGGCATGGCCAGCTGAACTGTAAAAATGAGTGCACAGTGCTCTCTGTGTGCACAGTGCTCTCACGGGTCATTTTGATCTTTCCCTCTGTGTGATATTCTTGCCCTATCCATTTTCTTGTGCGTATGTGAGGCTGTTGAGAGATTTGATGAGCAACAGAGTCCTCAAAAAGAGGAAGCTGCTGGACTTTGTTTCCTAATGACCTGTAAGGCAAATTGCTGAGTCCATTTGTTCCTTGGTAGTTATAAAAGGGGGGAAGGTAGCACATGATCAGGGAACAAAAGTAGAGTTTCTGCATCTTGCTGTTTACTGGTAGTTGTTACTCTTACTAATGTGTGTGCTTTGGTTTTTACTGAAGGCACTTGAAGTGAAAAGAGGGTTTGAATGCTGACGTATGAATTCATCTTGTTAGGGGTTGAAGGTACAGAGATAAATACACTTGTAGCTTGCTTGCAAGTGCCACAAGTCTCGTGGTGAGTGAAGAGCAAAGGTAAAAAACCCCATGTGGTAGAGAAGCATGGCTTGTCTCAGACTAGCTGGTGAGGACTCCTGCCTGCAGGTAGAGCAGTGCTCTGCCACCATCGGCAGCTTTGCTGGATCTGGCAGCAGTGTGGTGGTGACATCACCCTGAGGAGAGGGAGAAGGTTAGGCAGAGTCACTGGGGGTGCTTGTTCTGCGCAGGCACTCGGGAAAGGGTTTCTTTCGTATGCTGTCTAATAGATTCAGCCTTTTATTTTATATTATAATTAAATAACCAAGCCTTTGTGAGGCTCCTGAATTCCTTTAATTTAGCGGCAGCACAGAAGCTGAATTCAGAGCATTCATGGGCCTGTACTATCTCCCTGACTACTTGCCAGGTCTATTCATGCTGTTCTGAGTGCAGGAAGTTCTCACATTCATTCAGGGTTGGGGGGGTGGGGGTGGAAGGCGTTGTGTGGTTGGCTTTTTTTTTTTTGTAAGGAAGGGAAATGGTTATAAGGAAAATTCTTCAGCAATTCCCTGGGACCAATATACCAACTGTTAATCTGTGAGTAAATAATGGGAGCAGTTTATACACTTGGCAACTCTTGAGAAAAAGCGAAGAATCATGAGCAGTTCACAGTCCACAACCCCAAGATAGCTGAATCCTTTGGTATGTTCGGGTTTGTCTGAACAGGGATAGATGAACACTTTTTTGCTAGCTCATTTATCTTAGATATTCTGAAGTGCTGAGTTTGATGAGAAAAACTTTATGCTGGCATGTGGTAGCTGACTGCATACATTCAACTTGCTCAGTTTAAAGAACTCTTTTTCTATTTGAGTTTTAAGGCTCTAACCAATATGCTCGTCTTCTTCCATAGACTCTTACTAATGCTCTCTCAAGGAGGGGATGAGGAGGTGTGTTTGCAGCTTGGTGAGAAGAAAGCTGGTAACAGTGGCTTTCCTTTGGTTCAGGGAAGGGTAGAGAGGGAGAGAGGACAAGAAGGTGAAACAAAACTGATAAACAATGACTAAATCAAAGCTAGTAGTCAGGAACTACAAAATGCTCTGCAAACTTAAGCATTCATTTCATTTATCAGGAACTGTCTCACATCTCTGATCTGTGGTATCTAATCTTTATAGCTAGTACCACAGTGATGGACATTACTGACATGTGTAAAGGGCACTGGAAAAGAGAAGGTGACTTATTGGTGTGGGTTTTCTGCTGCTAGCTGAGGCATTGTGGAAAGCACACAGCTATCTAGGATGAGTATAGCAGGTATTGGGCAAGTTGCCATTTTCACCAAAACAAACAGAATTGGGATGATACAGGCTCTTCTGATGTTTGCTTGGTAACCTGTCTCTGGATTGTCTGTTGCAAAATGGAGAGAGAAATGCTTGACAGAACAGTGGATATACATGATTTGGTACCTGAATGGCAGGAAAGTCCATAGATGAAAAGCTTTTTATGTAGATAGAGTGGGCTACATCTAACATGTTTCATCTGGAAGCTGAATTGGAGGCGTGGAACCCAAAGTTTGTGTATCTGGTTCATAGGATATGGTGAAGTACACATTTTTATGCTGGGGTATAAAACTTGCAAGCCAGTATACCTTTAAAACATAATGTTTTAAAATTGGATTACCATAAGGCTGAGTAATCACTTTTATAACATTCCACCTTTATTGGGATCTTGGCATGCATAGGACTTCAGGATTGCCCTGCTATGAGACTTAATTTGATACTCTGATATTGTTCTAAGATAGCTTCCTGTTCTGAAAACTGAAATGTGTTTTTGAGTTTCATTCCATTCCTTTGTCATTTCTGTAAGAAAAACTGTGCTTATGCTCTGTCAGTGAGTATTTGGGCTCTTTTTGCCCTTTTTTCTTTCCATGCTCCAACTTGCAAGTTTTAGAGATCAGTCTGAGTTACTCTTCTTGAGATTAAAAGTCTTGTGAATGAAGTAGTTTTCCCAAGGTGTCATTGGTTCTGGATCGTGGTCTGTTAAGAACATTTACATATGGATTATGGCACCTGTTATCACACATGCAACTGAGAAAGTTATGGCAAGTGTCTGGATTGTTCTAGGGAAAACAAGGAAGCAAGGAGTGAAAAATTACTGCAGTTAGATAGCCTCTTCATATTGCTTTTTTCCCCAACTTTTGAACTAAGTTTTGACTTGTTTTTTATTATAAATACTGGTGCTGAATATCCATGACAGCTTTCCTTTTAGAACAGCTTACCATTTTAAGCTCTGAAAGTCCTGTGGCAGCTTTACTTTTTACAGATTTATATAAAAAACCTTCTCCTTGCCTGTATGTATAAAATTACACATTATGTGTAAGGTTTTAATCTCTTCAGAGTTAGAGGGTCGCTACTGAAACTTGTTTTGTGAACCCAATTTTGTAACAAGACTAAAAAGTGAGCGCAAGCGCAGATTTCCTTCAAGGTTGGTTTTCTGGTATTTTTTCAACACCTTGTGAAAGTCTTTGGCAAAATGAAGATAAACAGCTTCAGCTATTCCATGCATTCTTGAGTACTGGAGGAGGGGAGTGTGTCAGTTGAAGGGAGGTTTACAAGTAAAACTCCTGTTGCCAGGCAGCCCAAGAAGTGAGTTGGCATCACTTGGAAATGAGTGCAAATTATGGGTTGCTGTTGGAGCAGAGTGGACAATGGAGATAAAAAGAGTGAAGAGAAACTTGACTGTTTTGAAATTAGCTTGTTTCACCTTCCAGAATACAGGATATTAAAGATAAGGTAACTATCTTTGAAAGCCTGACAGTACTGTGAGTAAAGGGAGAGCTGAGCTACACAGAAAGTGTAATACCTATCCTTTTTTAATTATTATAGCATGTTCTGGTGAGTTAACGATTGCTGTTACAAAATGGGGTGTTGGAATGTGTAGTTATGCTATTGCTCCTCCTAGCTGTTAGCATTGGGAGTACGTGAATGCTCCGGAGTTGCTTGTTCTGTTGTAATGCCGAGTCTTTTTGTTTAGCTGCTGGCTTATATAAGCAACTCAAACACTTGCCACAAGATACCTTGTGCAAGATACTATCACCTGAAACTGTCAGTCTCCATAGGATTGTGTTGTTCTCTCTGCCTGTGTAATCTGGTATTGGGGACCTAACACACGGGTAAATTAGGAGTAAAAGACTTGCTGTGTGGATGAGCTTTACATATGAAAACCATCTTGGTTTTCATTGAAAGCCACTTCTTGCGTGTCTCCTTTCCGCACCATCAGTGGTGTAGGATTTACTCTGTTGAAACATACGCCTTTGTAAGATTAAACTGTCAGTGTGTGTGTGTTTAGCAGAATGTTGTAAGATAGTAATTAATGCTGTAGCCATCATGTGAATGGAAAATATTTCTGTGAACATGTCTATATATCTTGATACTTAAGAGGATAAAATTAGGCTTTGGAATTTCCCTCTGGTCCTGTTTAACTTAGCGGGCTCTTAGACATTTTTTATGGTGATAATAGTTATCTGTCATTGTTTCACTTTTAATGTGAACATTGCACTGTCTTTTGCAAGAGCATAACATGCAAACTAGTAGCAGTTGGGGCAAATGAGGACAGTCAGATGGAGGTTATGTTTTTCTGTCACCTGGCAAGCTTCTGTCATTTTTTCAGTTTCCTTGTGAGTTTAAAAACTGTTGTAGTCGTTGTGTAGCACCTTTCTTGAAAGTATTTTAATATTTCTACTTCAAACTCTAGAAGTTGGAAAGTGCAGGCATATATTCATTCACAGGTCTTCAGTGTTTGCATTTTATGATGACTATAAAAAGACACTGATTTAGCTGAGACTCACAATTCCTCTGGGATTCTTATGTCCATACAAGATAAAAATGTATAATCTTACTTACACAACAGCACCATGTTCTTCTTTTGGCTCACATATTTTTGTGAGGAAAAAAAACTGTGTAGGCAACTCTAGTGGATGCACCATGTTGTCTGCTCTTTTTTTAAATTATGTTTAACTTTTTATTAAGTATTTTGAGATGAAAAATTATTTAGGAGGGCTTTGGACAAGATGGCAAACTTAGTGGTACCTGGTCCTTTCCCCTCCATGTTCCTGCTAATGGTGAGAAACATTTTAGCACATACATTTCTTCCATAGTTTTGATCTTTAAACTGTGGTGGGAAATGGTGAATTGCTTTTTTCCTTTTCCCTTTCATTTTGTTGTTTCATCTCTAGCAGTGAGCATTCCTGAAAATAAAGATAAGATAATGCTATCTTCTTGAGCAGTTGAATAGTAGGAAAAGATGAGGTGACTTGGTAGTTTTTTGATGGCTGCCTATGAGAGGGGGAGCATGATGGTTTGACTGAGCAGTGGCGCTCACAAGCAAGGTAACTTCCAGATGGTGTTGGTAAAGCATGAGTGTGGTGAGAGAATTAGTCTCTCTGGGCTGTACAAGCTGTTCAACTTAGCTGTAAATGCAAGCAGTGAAATCCTTTGTCCCAAGAGTGCTTGAGTGCAAAGTTCATTCAGTACTGAAACTTTTCAGTCTATCCGTGATGTCTTTCTGCATCTAGTACAAGGTTTCCTGCATGTCACAGAAATACTAGCAGAAAGCTTACTTCCTTGCCACGCATGAAAAGGTGGAAGCACATTATTCCTTGGCTGTTTTGCCCTTTGCAAGCAGTATTTGCGTGGGAGGGTGGTGTCTGTGTGACCTGTTCATTCTAGGTGCCTTTTACGTTGGGATCCTGCTGCCTCTGAGCTCTCCTCGGGCTTCTCCTGGCTGGGGTATTCTGTAGCACACCCAGAAACCCCTGGATCATTGTCCTTCTATTGGGAGTTCTCTCTTGGAAGCTGGATGCTTGCAAGGTGGATATTTTTCTTCTGTGTTATGACTCTAACATTATGAAAAGTCACTAGAGCAGCAGCTTTTTGGTTTCTGCAGTGTGCAGGTGGGCACTTTCTTCTGAGGAAGCTTTCCAACAGCGTGATGCTGTGCTTGTCACACTGTTATCTAAAGTAGTCAAGCACTCTTCCATTTTAAGTGACTGGACAGTCCCAGAGCTGCATTCAGGTTGTGAGTACTCAAACAGATGTTTCATGTGGCCCTGTTGTTGGAACATATAATAGTTTGCATTAGCAAGTTGCTGGACTAAATAATCCAAAACATCAATAGCCACAAATCCCTTGTTTTCCTGTTAACTTGTAATCCAGTTGCAAGAAATCATTGGAGTGCTTTTCCAGAAACTTAATTTATTGAGGAATCAAGTTGTTGCTTGAAGGACTCAGCTTTTCCTTTTTCTTTCACTTCTACATGAAAAAGAAAAAAAGACAGAATTTGAAGATTCTAAATGCAAAATCTGGAAGAAAAAATGGAGGGGTTTGAAAGGCAGAAATTATATTTTGTCTCTAATAAAACATAAATAAAACAAATTATCTTTTTAACATCTTTAGCTTTAAGCTTTATTTCTGCCTGGCTTCCTAACTGGCTAGGTAAACACTACCAATCAAGTGCCTTGCCCTAATTTTTGTACACTTAATCAGACTTCAGAGTGTTGCTTTCAAACTCAGATGCAGTTATGTAGATAACTGAGATTAAATATTTGTGATTTTTGGAGTTTTACCTCAGCTTTTTCTTGACTGTGTATACTTTCTACTGCAGGTAAAAAAAATGCAGTCATGGGCATGGGCATTGTTGTTGTAGTGGTTTTAGGGGCAGGCAATGGTGCATACAGAGAGCAAATAGAATTTCCCAAGGGGGAAGGCAGTACAGAGTGCTCTGCCAACTCCATTGCCCTATTGCCTGTTTAAAATTACTAATTATTAATTAGTGTGGAAGAACAGATAATGCTTTTTTTTTTTTTAATAAAGCATATTTGTTTGCAGGAAGGGAAGGATTCTCGATTGTTGGTTTATAATGTGCTGTCCTGAACCACTGTTCTTGGAGACCCTCGGGAGTCAGTCACTGCTTGCACAGCTTCAGGCAACTCTGACCCTTGAGTGCCAAAGGGCTGGTCTGGGCTGAATGAAAATAAAATCTGTTTCCTTTCCAGGGATTTCTGTACTGAAGAGAGCACTCTATTACGTTTCTTCTAGAAAGCTTCCTGAAGCAGCCACTGTCGGAAGTCCTGGGTTTAGGTGGGGCTTTGTGCTCAACTCTTCTGAATGTGCATTTAAAGAACACCCTGTCTTGTTCTTACTATGCTTCTGGGCATGGTTAAGTAAAATGGATGTAGTCTGTGCCTTGAAAGGATATTTATTGTTTGCTATCTGTTCCAGTGCATACAAATAAGTGGGAATGGGATAAAACTTTTGAAAGGGGGAATCTTGCTCTGGCCGAGTGGGTGTGTGTATGTAGCCATACTGGCTTGGTTTTTGCTGTGATGTGTGTAACAATTCTGTGCTCTGTTAGCACAGTCTTTTACTCCTCCCCGTGGAGTAATGTGCAGTACATTTTTTCAAGATTGGCTGATCTTCATAATGGATGAATTTTGTTTTGATGAGGTTTTTTTTTGTTTATTTGTTTGGTTTTTAATTTCTTATCTTCAGCTGCAGTAACAAGGCCTTGCTTTGACATCACCCAGAAGTGATTCCTTTTGAGCTTGGTGCAGTTTGCATGGGCCTAATGCTGCTCACTAGGACATGCCCCTTTCAGGGTTGCCTTCCATAGGCAAGTCTTCCATCCTAATGTCCGTAAGACACCAAGTTTGAAAAACATGGTTTTGGGGTTCAGAACTGTAGCTTTCAGGAGGTAGTGCTTCGTTTTATTTCCTTTTTGCCCTATTGGCACTTGGAGACTACAGAAAAGTCTTACAGTACCATTGCCTGTGCCTCTGGGCATTTTTTGTGTAGCTGAACAAGGAGTAGTGCTGTCTCACTGTGCACTCTTGTGCATTTTCTTTTTAAAAAGGTTTAGTATAATGGTCACTGTAAAAGCAGAGGGTACTGATGTGATGTTGTTTTTATAACATCTTAAAAAATCTGATTTTTGAAGTATTTAAAATAAGGAGTTTGCCTGTATCTCTAACATTTGTTGAATTCTCACAGGCTTCTAACTTAAGCCTTCTTAAAAATAAATGTGTAAATATTTACATGATACCTTTTTCAGTGAATGTCCTCCCACGACTCCTGCTGCATACCATCCAATCCACCTATTACAGGATACAGTTAGTAATATTTTGAACCTCTACTGTTATTCTATGTTAGGTATGATAATAATGTAATTTTAGCACAAATAAATCAAAAACTTTGAACTCCAGTCTCTTTCACCTTTGTTTATTTTAATGTCTGCATGTAGAAAAAAGACAAGTTGTGTACAGTTCAGTGACCAATTTTTGTAGGGATACAAAGGGACAAAGCTAGAACACCATACCTGTAGTGTCTTGCTTCTTGAAGTTTGAGACCTTTCTGTTAATTAGGCTTTTTTGTGTAGGAATCATAAAATGTGTATAAAGGCTGCACTTCTTTTCCAAAACAAAGAGAACTGCATCAGTATGATAGGTAAAAGAAACTTGGCTTTCTATTTTTAAGAAACTTACAAGGGAAAAGTTCATCTTCTTTTTCATTTTCCCTGCAGGTGCTGGGCTGTCAGCTTGCAGAGATTTGCTAATTGTGTAATTGGTGTTTTGAAATATGTTTAACTCTGCAGAAAGCTTTCATACTATAGAGTATTATATGATGTGTTACAGCTAAAGAAAACATTTTCAAACTTAAAAATGACTAGTAAAAATTGTCCAGCAGTGATGTGGAAGAATTTGAAATTAAGTAGACTGCACTTTTGAAAACAAAAATTGAAGGTTAAGCCTTGATGCCCTAACTTGCATAACTTTTAAAGACTTAAGCTCCAGGCATAAACAAAACAATCCGTCCAAAGTAGCACTTGGTGCAGATTAGAGAATTGCTTGAGGCTAACTTGCACAGTAGTGGTAGTATCATGTTGACATGTCACTGGCATCCCCTGGATGCAGAAGTTGGTAGAAAGGATTCAGAGGTAGGAGAAGTTAGTGGTACTGCACTATGAAAAAGGTATGATATTAGTAGGTTGATTAAAACTGAGCGTTTTGCTCAGGTACGTGTTTCTTTCCTTAATCAATTTCTCCTCTGTGCAGATGGCCAAAATGTTTGGAGAGAAGTCCTTTTGCTTTGTTGATTGTGTTTGTTTTTCCTGGGAGATCCTTTGAAGAAAAAGGTTCTTGTGACCTGCCTTGCTGACAAAGAAAGCAGAGCACAAGATAGAAAACTGCAGTGGGAAGAAGTAATCTCTTAGATTTTTTGGAGTTCCATATTTCTTCAAGGTGTCTTGGTGATATTTGTGGCATGGGGACTTTTTGGAGAGGGATGAAGAGAGCCTTATTTTTGACAGTATTGTCTTGCTGAGGTTTGTCTAAAATTGATCAGTCTGTGTAAGCTGACCGGTTACTAACTGGTGTTGCTGTATGAAATAGCTGTGTAACCCCTTTTGCAGTGGTTTTGTTGACATATGTGTGAAATGCTCACACAGAGGGTTGGCTTCCAGAGTAGAACATGTTGTCTGTAAAATATGGATTTTAAAGCACAAATTAAAAACAGGCCGTTGTTATGCTAATCAGATGTGCTTGCTTATATTTAAGACAGATGTATTATGAGAGATTCAAGAAGGTCTTTTTCTCTGTCTGCATTGTAGTGGTACTTACACAAGCAGTGCTGGATGTGTTCTTTGCTGTGTGTTCTCCCAGAATCGTGGCTGGAGAACAGCCTACTTGGCTAACAGGGCAACAGGGTAGCTTGGGCAGCTGGTTTTTAGCAGGACTGTGTGTGTTCAGACACTGTTTCAGAAGAGGCTGGGTTTTTTTGTTTGAATTTCTGGAACAATGCTTTACTGCCTTGAAATTCACCTTCAGACTATAGCCAAAATGAATTGGTGGCTGTTACCTCTTTGTTCTTATGCTAAAATTCTAATGCTAAGATAGAAACATGTTTAAGCATAGAGATGAGTTGGGGGAGAGGTGGGGAAAGGGAGAAAAGAAAAAGGGATGCATGTGTTACCTTGTCTCTTTTTTCTTACTGGTCTCCATAATAAGCTCTATTTCTAGAAGGAAGTGCTCTCCTAAGGCTTTATGTTTATGTATAATGGGAAAAGAAACGTGTTTTACTGATCCCCTCAAAAGTACTGCATATACTGAAGTTCCATGTTCTTTTCCTTGAATGTGGGTGACTATCATAGAAAAGGACTGCTTCAAATGATTGAGAATGGAATTTACAGAGTTGGTGGGGAGGTGACTTTAGATGCTAGCAAAATGGAGTTTGGTGAGGATTTGATCTACGCCTAAACGCTTGAGGTTGAATACAATCCAAAACTCTGTGCTTTCATCCTATCTGGCACAAGGTTGTTTCAGCCATTTCTGAATTGTGAACAGAAATATAGGGAAAATAAATGTGATTTGACTCTGTAAGTGAGCATTTTTTATGGATATGTCTATCCCAGAGTTTCTCAACTAGGTCTTGTAATGAGATTTTCAGAATTGGCCTGCCTTGGATACAAACGAGCTGTGCTGGAGGAAAAGGAGGCATTAGTTTGTGCATATTATACTCTTCCATAGATGCTTAACAACATGTTTCAGTGCTGCACCACTTCTTAGCAGTTAAGATCTTTCCTATTTAAATCCGTGGTTTTGAAGTTTTTTCTCCTAGAGAAGAAATGAATGTGACGTTATTCTGCTGTCAGTGGGATGAGTTCTACCCCATTAAATATAGCTTCAGAGGTGTCTGCCAGGGTATTCCTCCTACAGCCTTCTTGAATAAGCCACAGTCTGCTTTCATGTATTCAAGCACCTACCCTGCTGCTCTGCTTCCTCACTCCCATCAAGATCTTGAGCTCCAGTGTCTCATGGTCACCACAAGCACAATTGCTTTTGACTGCTGTAAGACCAGTCAGCTCCTCTTTAGTCAATAACAGATCAAGCTGTAAAGGATAGGAAAATGTGTATTAAAACTTCCCTGGAAGTAACAACCTGGAAAGTCAGATTTTGTATCTGGTTCTTTTGTCGGGATTTCTGATATCTCTGCTTGAAGAAACAGCTCTGAAAGCATTTAAATATTAGTTTTGCTCGCAGATTTGCTCACTTTAACTTAGAGCTACTGTCATAGATTTACCACCTGCATTTAATAGTTCACTTCTGCTCTTTGTCTTTTTGCCATAATTACAGGAAGTAATTGGTGACTGATTTCATGGTTTACTTACTCTTCTCTCTCTCTTGTACCCCAGTGTAGTTTTGGTTTTTGGTACAGTGTCTAAGGCCACTAAAGTGTACCCGAACAGTGCTAGGAGGGAAAATTGGGTTACTTCCTGAAATTTAGTTATGAAGGCGGAAATGTGTAGCACCCTGCCACTGATTTATCTTAGAACGGGTATAATTGTGTGTATATATCTATATCTAGGAAGGAGCAAAAATAATAGTGTAAAACTGCAATGTTAAAATCAGGTAACTTTGGTTGCTTTACTAATGCTTCGGTCTCTGACCTTTTTGACTCATCTAGGAACACATAATTCTTCTGTTGCTGCAGAGACAGTCTTTTATGATAAGTAAGTTATGTAAATAATGGTGCTCTTGGAATACTTCTGAAGTTAGACTTCAGGGAGGGTACCTAGAGTCCTCTTCCGTAGGAAAAGAGGGAATAGGTTCAGTTTCATAAATACTTCCATAGGTGTTAATAATACTTTATGTGGTTTCTGGATTTCGTTTTATACCATGGTTTATCTAGTTCTACTTTTAATTTAATTTTTTAGTTTTACTCTAGGTTTAACTTTTTTATGTAGGTATCTTCTATCTGTAGAGAGTAATGGCAGGTATCTCACAGTAAACCTGTCTCTAATGAGGCTCTTGAATTTTCGTTCAAAGGTCCAATGAAGTGAAATGCATTTTACTGTCTTTTTTTTTTGTGTGTGTGTGCTGGACTCACTATGGGCTTAAAATGTTATCCTTTGTTACCAATGTGAGGGAGCAGGTGTGTCCTTGAGGCTGTCAGCTCAGGCCCAGACTCAGAAATGTTTCCAACTAGATTCTAAATTTCTGTTACATTCATAAAACATTGTTTTAAGTGGGAGGAAACTAATTGGTGGGTGAGTGATGACTTTGGCCAGCTGAAGGGATGAGTCCACTCATGAGGCTGTGTGAAAAACCCAGGAGCTGGAAAGAAGTAAATTGTTCTTATCAAAGTTTACATGGGAGGTGGGGGCACTGCACAGCAAAAGCCAATGGGTATGTACTTGGGTTTTTGAAGACAGACTTACTTCTCACAGATGAGCTGTGTGAGATGTGTCTGTATAGAAGTTGGCTGAATATGGCGCAGAAAGAATTGGAGGCAGAATTAGACCAGGCTGTTGAGGCTTTTCCAAGAATAGAAAGCAAGAGGAGTACCATTTGTATGTGTGGAGCTGAGGGAAAATGGGATGCTGGATTAAAGAGATCTAGCTCAGAGGTGTTGTTAGAGTTCTAAGAACTTGTCAGTGGTGGGTCTTTTACCCTGATTTATATGTGTAAGGGCTATCTAATAATAAACAGAAAGCTCTTCACTTAGATTGTGAAAGCTGCATATTAGTGAGAAAACCTCTTTCCAGGTTTCTAATGTTTGTATTGCTGAATTGGAAATTAGGTCTCTTGTGAATTAGAAGTTAAGATTCATTAGCTACTCTACATGGAAATATATTTTCTTGTCCAAATTAGTACATGTGTGTGCAAAGTTGCCTTCAAGCTGTTTTAAGCAAAACTTTCTACGTTAGTGGACTAATTTCTTGATATTTTTAGACTATGGAATTTTACCTTTAAAAGATACTAATTATTTCAGAATTGAAGAACAAGTATCCCATGGAGATTTGAAATAACTTTGTGGAACATTGGCAAACCTTGTAAAAGCATTCTGCTACTTTTGCAGCAATAATTCGCACTGCAAGGCTCATTCTCAGCTCATGGCTGTTGTAGGTGCTCTCATATTCTGCAGCTGTTTTATTGAAGTAAGGTGGGAGGTGTACTGTGAGTCATTTGTATTAAAGTCCACCACACTTTATCTGTATCAGCATCTCCTGTAGAGTTCTTTTTCTTCATTTTTATTGCTTAAAAATATAAATAGGAGATGGAGTTTAATAGCAGAATCTTCAACTGTATGATCTAGAAAAGTAACTTTGCATTCTTGCAGAAAGCAAAACATATTTTAGATGACCCTGTCCAGGTACTTTTTAATACATAAGATTAGTAGGGGATTGCCATTTTTTTTTGATTTTTCAATTTTGTAAACAATACCCTTGTCAGAAATGGAGGCTAAATCTGTGTGGATTGAGATTTATTTCCAAGTAATTACTCCTTGTTTTATCTTACAAATGTTATGTATATTCTTTAAAACAGCTTTCACAGCTTTTATTAAGGGGTTCTTTAATCTTTATAAGGACATGTTTTGAATTCATCTACCTTGGATAGCATGACTAAGCTCTCTGTCTTAAGCAAGGTGTGGTAACTACATCTTAGATAAACCAGTTGTGTTTCATTAGTTTGCAGAACTGGATATTCACTGTGATAGAAACGGCGTTGGCTTTATTTGATAGTTTTGATAGTAGTGATATTTAATCTGATTACAGGTGAATTCAGTCTTTATTTATGAATAAACTCAAAACATACCCGACACTTGAATATGCATAGGTTGAAGTACTTTGTACCTGCTTTTTCCAGCTAAAACATTGTCCAAAAATACATCTACCTGTGTCTGTATGCAGTATGTGAGGCTTAATTCATATCTATGGGACGGTGCCAGAAAACACTCTTAAGATTGGTGCTCACTGGCTTCTGTGACTAAACAAAAATCAATTTTAAGGGTGATGTATAAGTGAGTGCCAAAATCCATCTTCAGTTTGGCTTTTTAATTTATTTTCTGAGTAAGGCAACTTGTGTATCCTATTTGAAGAAGTACAGAAGACTGGCACCTAATCAAAGCCCTATTGCAGTGGTTTTGTTAAATTTGTATCTGTATTCCAAAGTAATGAGCCAATATTACAGCACACATGGAGGATTAGCCTCTAAAATACTATAAATCCACTGACCTTACAGAATTAATACTTTTCTTTATACACATGATTAAAATCTTCTTTTTAAATGTGACTCTAATGTCTGAGATGATGATTGTTCCCTGCTAATTTCCTTAATGTCTTAGCAAGAGCTTAGCTGGCAGTTTTATCTGATGCTGCCTTTAACAGAAATTACTCCATCAGGAACTTAGTATAAACATAAAAATAGGGAGTCACAGCTGCCTGGCCCTGCTGGATTAAAACCTGAGTGCACTTCACAGGTTTGTAAGCTGAGGAATTTTCAGGAAGATCAGAAATTGAATCAAAGTGGTGTTATTTATTTGAAAAAGAAGAATAAACAGTATTTTGAAGGTGCCATTGCGCAAATTTTTAAGCTCTTGAGAGAGTGCTTAAGCTTTTCTGTTTAGTGGTGAACATAATTGATTCACCTTCTCATTGTGCAGAACATAACTCAATTATGGTAGGAGCAAACATTGTCTCCAGAGATGCAAGCTTGAGTGGATATGTGAGATCCTGGCCTCCATCCAGCAAATGATGCCATTACTTCTCTTTCTTCTGGTGCTTAAAATCTTATACCAGAGTCCCTCTGTGGGAATTAAAGCAAGGAGAGCAGAGGGTGAACTGAAGTTGTGTCTATTCAGTTTTAAATACCTTGATAAGACATTGCTGTCAATTTAAAAAGCGAAATGGAAACTTGTTTTTATTTGTGCTCTTTCAGGATGCTTGCTTATTCTGTTGCGTAAGCAGAGAGTTAAGGGCAATTTTTTTCTTGTGGTGGCTTTTTTTGTGTTTGGTTTCTGTTTTGTTTCTCTGTATGAACTCTGTTTTGGGACCTTTTTTCTAAGTTGTTCATGGTCTAAATGTATTTGACATATTTACCAGAATGGGTTTGTTGCAAGAGTCTAGTAATGAACTTAGTATTCTCCCTCCTCTTGGCACTTCAGCTGCAGCTCTGTGGGGGTTTTGTTTGGATGTTTTGTTGTTATTAATTCCTAGTAGGAACCAAGTTTGAGATTCTTGACTTCAGAATAAATGTTGAGTCTTGTTTCAGAAGGACTTGTGAATCTTTTAAGCAGAACAGTTACTGTCTTTTTCCACAGTACTTCTGTTGTGGCTCATAGTCCATTTTACCTGCTGAAACCAGCAGGATGGTAGAAGCATGACATAAAGCAAACCCAAGCTGCAGCAGACATTTTGGTGGTTTTTTAATTAAAAACCTAAAGGAGAGATCATGATATAACTTAGGTCAGGAAGGATCTCTAGGTCTCAGCTGGTCTCACTGCTGACTCAGAGCAGGTCAGGTCTGGTTAGATTAGGTTGTTCAAGGTTTTACTTGGTGAGGTTTGGAATTATTTCCATGGAAATGGGACAGCCTGCTGTTGAGCTTCATACCATTACAAGCCTTG
The DNA here is from genome assembly GCA_013396875.1 of Vireo altiloquus. Lineage (NCBI taxonomy): Eukaryota > Metazoa > Chordata > Aves > Passeriformes > Vireonidae > Vireo > Vireo altiloquus. The sequence continues at coordinate 512,045 of VZRF01010597.1, forward strand.
AGCCTGGTGTTATCGTCCACTTACTTAGTTCATATCGCTAACTGAGGATGCTACGGGAGACCAAGCAAATGATGTTGCAAAAACTGATGTGAAAAACATCCACTCCTTTTCCTTTGCCTGTACGTGTGCCTATCTGTGTCCCTTGAATACAGTCAGGTTGGCTGAGGCCAGTCTAAGCTCATCCCAGTCACATCCTGGTTGTTCAGGTGCCCAGAAATGGCTTCCAGGAGGATTGGCACTGTTGTGACTTTGTGCTGACAGACCCCAGATGTTGTTTCTTACAGAGGGACATGCTGTTTGCAGTCCAAAGAGGATGGTGGGGCTAATGACCTCCAGAGCCCTGCTCCAACCACTATGGCTGTGATCTTACTCCAGTGGGATTGCCAGTGAACCTGGGACTGGCTATAGCAGTTTATGCTGCTGACACCTGGAAATCTGTGCTTTCTAACCTACAGATGTGAGCATTATGTCACATGTGTTGTTCCTTACTCAGACACTTTTTAGGCTCAGTTTTTTCTCTCAGAAGTGACTTCAGAGCAGCAGAAGTCTTGTATTGAACATCTCGTTTTAATCGTGTTTTGGTTCACTGAAGAGATAAACCTTGTATGGATTTAGTAGGGAGCCATAGTTCTCTCTCCATTGCTCTGGAGCTGAATTATTTTTAAGTATAGATGTAGTTTGTTTTGGACGTGCAATAAAACAGAGAGAGTGTATTTGATTAAAGATCGTATGTATCTATATACTGCTGCAACTTCTAGCTTCTATTAGAAATACAAAATCGAAATTGTTTAGGAGGTTTTAGTAAGAGCTGTAGCTACAGGTAATTTGTCTCTAATTGTATTTCTTCATAGGAAGAGCCAAAATACAGACAATTTTCTCTTGAAGCAATGGGTATTCTCTGGCACAAAGTTGCTAAGCAAGAGAGTTCTTAGATCTTGGAATTTTTGGTGGAAGGAAGGGTTTGGCTGGGAAAGTTTGACTTCTACTTAAAATATGTTTTTAGTGTTAAAATGAAATAATTGTCTGTTATTGCTACCATTGTTATAGCCATCTTTTGAAAAGTATAAGCACTTAGGGAAATAGAATTGTTACTTCTATGCCTTAGCTGAAACTTTTGAGATGGAGAAATTAGCCTTGACTAAGGGCATAGTGTGATTATTCAGGATTTGTAAGCTTGCTTAAACTTGTGTTTGTATTTCTGGCAGTTCGGAAAAATTGGTTCGCCGTTGTGAATGTACTTCTGGCTTCAGGGGTCAAACTTTCGAAACTGAGCATGAGTAACTTGAACAGGGCTTGTTTAGTCTATTTGTGCTGCCACGGTTGAGATTGTAATTACATGTTCAATCCAGTGTGCCCTTCTGGAAAAGTATGTGTTGCTGTTCTGCACGAGTCCAAACAAGTATTTGTATTCAGCTAATTGCATTCCTTCAGCCAATGTGCAGTCTGTAAAAATTAGAGTCTTAAATATACTTACCACAGTAAATTAAGTAGCACAGTTAGTCTCCTCATTTGGAACAGAATATATTTAGAAATAATGTTTATGAATGTTTTACGCCTGTTTCTGTAATAGAGGAAAGGGTGAAGTATTTACTGATGTTATTTGAGTTTGTTATTTGATTTTCCTGCTATCTCTGGGTGGGAGGTTACTCAGGGATGTAGTAGAGCAGCTTCTGAAATCCTGCTGTTTCTGTTGTCCTCTGAAGATAGTACAGGAATCTTCCAAGCATGGGAAGATTCCTGCTTTTTTCTATTTCCCATGCAGTATATCAGTGTTTTTGTCCTGCTCTCCTCTGCAGGAGCTAAGGGTGTGCAAGTAAGGAGGGAACTGGGAGCTCACACCACTCTAACTAGGGTTTTTCAATCTTGTTTTTAATGTAAACAAGGTAGCTCTTAAAATGATACGTGTTGTTTTGGAAGATAGAGTCTGATTTCTGTAAAGCCCGCCTTGTCAGCGTGAGGTAACAGTTTCCTCAGTTTGAGTCCCAATGTGGGTAAATTTGGTACTGGCTGTAAAATAAAGTGGATGTTGGGGTGGGATTTGTGTGTGTTAAAAGTCTCTGATTTAGGAAAGTCTAAATCAGCACTACTCTAGGATTTATGGGCAGTAAAAGGAATCTGGACTTCTCACCTGGGTAAGACGTGGAAAGTTAACAGCTTGTGCTTTTAGAAATTGGATATTGTGCTTCAATGTAAAGAAACTTGTGAGACATTGCCCCTCCCCACCAAGCAGAAAAAACTAAATACAGACACAGACACCTTAATTCTGTTGGTTATGGGCTTTGTGAGTTCATAACATTGTTTCTGATGTTAAACATGTATGGGTGCTCTTCCTCTTCACAGGGCCTGTGCCTCTGCTGTATAGGATGCAACTTCCCTTACTAGCAGTTGGCTACAATGATTTAAATATTTTTCTGCTGCTTATTCTGTGACCAGTTGCACCTAATACTTCTTAGATGAGGCTTGGATAATGTATGCTCAATTAATAGATTACTGGATGATTAAATTGTGAGTTGTGGGCCAAGCCATAGTCCTGGTGCTTGCTTGGGTTTTCACCTGTAATTTCTTACAGATAGTACTTTTGAGTTCTGTTTTGAGCATTTTTTGTGCTGTCTGTTCTGTGTGTGATAGGCTTAGATAAATGCTAGATTGTAGTGCTGGTGGTAACAAACAGCTATTGTACTCTGCTCTCCAGAATGAATGTCTGCTGTGTTCTGTAATTACTCTGGGGTAAAAGAGGACACTTGAGTTCTTAAAGTAAGCCATTTTCTGCTGCTTTCCTGGGTGACGGTCATCCCGGCTGTAAAGAGCGCTTGTGCTGTCACTTCATGCAGAAGAGTTTGATACTGTTGTATTCCAGTCTACTCTTCCCACTTTGTCTAGCAGAGTTCTTCAAGTAATGGGACCTCATGCAAGTTTGTGTTTTGTTGTTGGTTTTGAAGAGGTGTGTGAGATGAAAAATAAGACAGCTGTATTTTAACTCCTCCTGTGGCTGGGACTGACTTAATATGTATTTCTGTCTGAATGATTCTGTTCCTGTGTCCCTGATGTGTGATTTCATCTGGAAAAGTTCTGTATTGGAACAATCAAGCATCCAGACTTCGGTCTTCCAATCCTCAATGGATGTTGCTAGTCACTCTTTTGTTCAGTAACTGGGCAACATCACGATGGGTCTGTCTTCCCAGAAACAGTCAGGATGTTCAGTCCATACATTCCTTTGGTACCTTAAATCTTGGGCATTCATTTGTGTAGTACTTGGAGCTGTAAGATAGTGTGTGGTCTGGGGGAAGGGGAGGATGGTTCTTGATGGAATTCGCAACAGCGATATAATATTTGGGAATTTGGGTTTCTCTCCTTCAGTTCAGTGATTTTCTTCCTCAGTTGTTACTCTGTGCAAGAACTAATGGGCATCCATATGGCGTGACGGATGCCTTACACAGACCAAAATGAATATTTCATCACACCTCCCAAAAGATAACGTGTGGTCTACTAAGCAGCTTTTTTACAGCAAGGAGCTCAGCTTCCTGAGAATATCACAGCTTCCACGTATTTGTCTGTTTGAGGGAGAGAGGGCTTGGGCCTCAGACTGAAGCTGAGAAAGTGGTGTAATCTAGTTTTTGCTCACCAACCTGGGTGGTCAAAGATAAGGTGTAGATCTGATTCTAAAATGATGTTTAATTACTGGGGTTATCTAACTGTACATTTTAGGTTTTTGATGGTAGTTAGTTGAAGGCTTTGGCGACCTAGCAGCTAACTCAGAAGTGAAAGATGTCTTGTGATGGAGTACTGAGTGGGATTTTTTTTTTGTTAGTTTGCTCGCTTGTTAGGAGGTGTGGGGTTTTTTTTGTTTTGTTTGTTTCTTTTTCTTCCCTTCCTGAAATGTTCCTGGAAGTAACATCTTTCTTGTCAGACTGCTTTGTGACAGGGTGAGAACACTGAGAGTACACTCACTGGCTGTAGTCTCTAATCGCAGCAACACTGAAGTGCTGATTAGTTATCCTGAGAAGTTATTGACCATAGGGTTGGAAATCCTGTTCCTTGAGAAATGGATGTGGTTTTAGCAAAGAAGGTTTAAAAGAATTTCTGATGTTTGCTAATTTTTTTTCTTCTGCCTTTCCTTTCCAACATGGGAAATAAAAGTTTTGATAGGAACAGTGGCTCATTTTTCATACATGGGTCCCTGCTTTTTCCAGACATCCAAATGCAGGGAAGCCTCATTGCTCTCGTGAGGGTGCTGACAGGAACAGGCTCTGTAGAGTGTTCTCTGTGTCACTGAGCGCTGTGGAAGAGCCGTGATGGAGGCACTGGGGAACAGTGCTGGACAAGATCTATTCCCTTTCCATGGGCTGGCACTGTGGAGTTGTTTGAAGTCCCTTCTGAGAGGAGGCAAGAGTATTATATTAGGGCAGGTCTGATCCCTCCTGTAGGGACTATGTTACACGGCTTTTTGTTATCAGTGTTAGAGGCAGCTGAGGTGTCCATAGTGGTGTATATGAGCTATAGTTCCTGTCTCTAAAGATGCTTCTGCTTTTATTTTAGGTAGTCAAAGGCTGACCCTCTCTTTAAGGTGTATGATTCATACCTACTTTTTTCTGTTTTGATCGATTTCTTTCTGTAAGTTAAAAAAAGAAATGCAGAAGGCTTTTTAATAAAACACAGACGATGATGTCTGGATTTACATCCTCTGCAGCTAACAGCTAAGGCAGCAAGGAAAAAAAGTGGGGTCTTTGAAGCAATTGAATGACTAAAATTTTTCAATTTTATGGTTTGTACAGTATAGTCAAAATGGTAGTGATACTGCATTTATTTTCATTGTCAGACAGCTTTCCTCTCTAAGACAGAGCAATGCAGTTGCTGGTAAGATGGCCAAACTATATGGACTTATGTTTTTCATACAGAGTATCTGCTTCATTCTGGATTATTTTTAGAAAACCTCAAGAAAAATATTTAAACTACTTTTAGGAAAGATTAAAGCAATTAAATTGCCTTCCTGTGGAAGAGGTAGGGCTGTATGTCTGTATGGTGAGGGGAGGAGTGTTAACAGCTTTAGCACTTCGGTATTCTAGTGAAATAAAAATTTGTGAGACAGTACGCATTTTACTCTTTCAGTGAAAATATTGAACTTCTGTGTCACTTTTCAAGCATCTGAAAATCTTACTGTACACGTAATTGGAGGAAATTATATTCTTGAAAGATAGCAGCTGTGTCAAACATTGAGCTCCTGGCCCCCCTGAGATGCAGTGAGGACTTTGACTGCATATAGGATACAAAAAAATCCTATTTTTATATAGGATGCCAGTGAAAACAAGGATATCATTTTCCTGTATTTTTTCAGCTTTTCAAAGGCAGTATTGGGGGTTACAAGTTTGACTTGCTGGTAAAAAGGAATGAGAAACTATCTTGGTATTGCTCCTAAATTTGAGGATTTTTGGATATCCATTTTATTTCTGTGACTGTGTTCCATTGCTGGACTGTTTGGCATGTTGCAGATCTTCATTTCTCAAATGTATATGTCCTATCCCTGTATTTTCATCTTTACTTGAATGTTCAGCAAAGCTTTGCGGTGTTCCTTGAATGACATATGTCCAGTGCTGTGTATTGCCTGTATTGGAATCTCATTAACATTCATGCATATTGCAAGTTTAGGAAATGATTTATACTTCATGGAGGCTTCAGAGGGGGTGCCAGTGATAAACTCCTTCTCATGCTCCAGCTGTTGGGATTCATGTAGACTAAGGGATACTTCATCCTAAAACAAGAGGAGGAGTTGCTGCATGATTTCTGGCCGAATACTTAATGCAGTCATTTTGTAAGAGTGAGCTCAATGTGTTTTTATTGTGGAAGAGGGTCCCTTGGTATATATTATTAAAGACTGGAATTTAAATCTGGTATTTTTTATGCAAAAAAAGAAAGTCACTTGCAGGCTTCAGATGAATGATTTTTTTGAACAAGATTTTTTTCTAAGCTAGGCTGTTTCAGGCTATTCTTGGGTTTTTATTGCTTCTGGTATTTCAAATTGAGACCCTTCATTTGTAGCTAAAGAATCTGTTGTAGGGAATTTTAGACTGTGAAAGAGTTTGGGATTTGGAAGGAGAGGAATTGTCTTGCTGTCTCAAATCTTTCAAGCAAATTGAAAAATTCAGGCACAGAGCAGTTGATTCCAGCCCTCTATAAGACAGTGGGGCCTGATGAACATACAGTGTGGTTTTTTGGTGTTGTGTATAGTATAGTACTCAGCAGAACTTCCAGAAGTAATTTTCTTTGTACACAAACCTGGAAAAGTACTAATATCTTAACCAGAGTGAGAGTGGATTACACTTCAGAATGTAACTGCACTCTCCCTGACACACAAAATTAGTAGATTGTATGGTTCTGGTCTGGTTAAATAATTGTGTGGTTTCTCTCCAAATATAGCTGCTTAAATTAAAAAATAGAATAGGATTGCTTTGAGAAATTAAGTCATGAAATCATGAATAAGAGAAGGAATGCAGGGAAAAAGAATTCCTTTCAGCTTCTCTGCAGCTCTTCAGCAAGAAAGAATGGTATTCCATGTCCCTGGGAAGTCTTACTAGTGTGTGCTCTTGCTAAGTTAGCAGTCACAGAATAATGGGGAATTCTTGTAATTGGTACCTTTCCTACTTAGACTTACAAAGACTGGTGACAGGTTTTTAAATTTAATTGCAAACCCACGTCTGAATGTTCTTAAAGAACTCGTTAGTACCACGAGCTGCTGGAATACTGGTTTCTCTCGTAAAGATGAAGTTTTGCCAACAATGACGTCTTGACTGCTATGCAGAGAGTCCTTAAGATTGTGTTTTATGAGGAGGGTGAGAGAAACTTGGATGGATCTCAGCAAAATCTTTAGCAGGGAGTGGAGAAAATCTGAGAGAATTCCTCCTAATTTGCTCCCTGTTGTTAGGTTTAAGATCAGTTTTCCTTCCATATCAAATAGTTGCTTCAGCTTTTGTTATGACACAATATGAAGACCAGATTTTACTGAACTTGCCAACGTAACTGAGCCAATATTGGTCAAATTCTTAAGCTGCTTCTTAGTTCATTTTCTGTTACTTACTGAGGAGACTGCTGATACTGAGAAGTAAAAAACTTTAGTGAGCTGACCAGGATTGGACAGTTGAAAGAATAATTTTTTTCAGGCCTGAAAATGTTAGGACTTAAAAAGATACTTACACTTGATATTCCTCTTTCACTTTGCAATTACATTTCACTTACAGAAGAGATGATGAAAATATGCCAGAGCTTGCTTTTTCTAATCAAACTATGCTTTTGTCCAAAAAAATGCATTAATATGTTTTCATTTCTGAAACTTTGAACTACTTTAGAAAGGCAGATGAGCATTGTGAATGTAGAAGATTGTGGTGTTTGCTAGTCCTCTTCTAGATGTACATGGAATTTTTCAAATAAGTCTGAAGATGGTTTCTTCTTATTCAAGCCATAGAGTTCATACATAAACCTTGTGCAGATGAGGTTCTTTTTCCTCATTTCGTGGAGTTTTGTTTTCTTTTTGTTATTTCTACGTGCCTCTTCATTCTGTTTTCAGCCCAGCCACCTTTTGCTGCAACTGATTGTTACATGTTGCCAAAGAATTGCTCAAAGCGGGTGACAGGTGAGAGAGACCTTTTCTTGCTTTGAATTATTCAGTCGTGGGCCTCTAGTTGACATTTCTAATATTAAGTTTTAACAGAGGCTTCTATCCCCTGGTAATCTGTCTGGATTGCTTGATTTGTGGACAGAATTTTTTTCATGGAAGTCATGAAATCAGTTAGTAGGAAACCTTGTGCATCCTTCTGTAAAAGGCGTCAGTCTGAATGTCACCTACTTGCTCTGAGAGATAGCACATAGATTTTTGTCACTTTTACCACTAGTACGTAGCAGGTACACTTTGAATGGTCACCAGTCTTTTAAGGGGACAGTATAGAATANGCCACTAGTACATAGCACACTTTGAAAAGTCATCATCATTCAAAAGGCACACTTTGAATGGTCACCAGCCTTTTAAGGGGACAGTATAGAATAACTACTATTGGTATTTATGACCTGAGAAGAGTCTTCTCTTCATTGACCCAAACCCCTCCTATGGCAGTTTTCATCTGGGATCCTGGAGTATCAAAGCTTCAATGACTTGTACAGAAATCCCTCTTAGTGAGCAGCAGGCTGATTACCATTACTGGTAATCCTCTGGTTTTCTGTTCAGGGCTGGGTTGGCTTTTTGGTGAATAGGAGGAGACACGTTTATCTGTGTGTATGTTTGTATGTGTGTGTGTTTGCACCCTTGAGATGAGAGATGTATCATCATGGGCAGTGCTGAGGGGAAGAAACAAACTCTTTATAATGCCATCAGCCCTCTGGGAAGTGGTTGCTGGTATGTCCATTTTGTCTTGTAGAATAGCTTTTAATGAAGGAAAAACTTAATATACTGTATATAAAGTATATTAAAATCAAATCAGTATTGGAGTACTGCAGCTGACTTCATGTGACTTACTTGCTTATTAACACATATGGCTTGACTTTATCTGTTGTAAATAATAAACTATGTTAGAGAGGTATCAGGAGTCTCAAGTCAAACTCTGTTCTGTGAGACGATCAGTGTTCTTTAGTGCAAGAGTGCTGTACTGGTAGCATATGGGGAAAACAAAGGTTGACAGTCATAGCTGGAACACAAGAATAACTTCTAGTATTTCTCTCATAGCAGCTGGGACTCTAGAAAGCGGGAACACTGAAATGAAGGGTATAGAATGGAACAGACAGAAAAGATGAAAGGGAAAATATGCCTAAGCATACGAATTGCTGAGAGTTGCCACCACTTTTTTTTTCTTTTTCTTTTCCTCTACTCGCACTAAATGTACACAATAGCATAGGAGCAACACAGGCTGTGAAAGCAACTTACTATTTCAAGGCAGTATTTATTAAAACTGTTTTAATTTAGCTTGTTATTTGTCTAAGTTATCTAAGTTGCAGTATTTTACTTGATGAGTAAAATGGATAAAGGCTTTCTTCTCTTGTTCTGGAGACAATGAAAGGAAATGTTACTTTGCAATTCTGTCATCTCAAGAGGGAAGTAGTCCGGTGTGCAGTGCTTTAAATACTTATATGATATCTCTTCTAAGCACTCCTTCAATAGCTGCTAGCAGAACAGTCTGATGCAGATGAGGAAATTCTGCCATGGAGACTGCAGTTTAAAACGGACCAGCCAAAGTCTGCCTCTGAAGGAACTCTTGCTATTTCTGTCAGGAGAGACTTTGCACTGTCAGGGTATCTTATAAAGCCTGAGCCACATCAAAGCTTTAAATCAGTTGGTAAAAGCTCTAGTGCTACATCAGTACTGCAGAGCCTTGTCAACTCAGTAATATGCAAAGCAATTGCCATCTTAATATGTGTTGGAGTGTCATCTTCAAAGACTTGAAAGCATTTTTTCAATAACAGCATATTTTACATTTTTAAAAGAAAAAATTTATTTTAAATGTGCAGTGTTGCCCAGAACTAGGCTTTGCTGCTTTGTTTTCCAGTTTCCTGTTTCTCCACTGTGAATGAATTATAGAGGTGCAAGAACTGCAGAAACAGACTTGCGTGTAAGTTGTCACCAGAAAGAAATCATGGCTGTCATCGAGTCTTGAAATGCCCACGTTTCATCCAATTATTACATAAGTTGTACTAAAAATACCACTGTTGTAGTCAACACTTGGAAAACTGAAAGGGAAAGATTTTTTTTTTTGGAGACGTGCACTGTGATTGTCCACCTTTTGTAGGCAGCGTAGAAGACTTTCTGTGCACAAATCAGGTTTGTAAGGACAAGGAAATAGTTTGTTGAGTTTATGCTTTGTTTGTGATAGAAGTTAGAGATGCAATGACTGCAGCAAGAGAGTGTCTTTGTAGTTAGCTTCATAGAAACAGAGTGGTTTATAGCCTTATTTTTTATCAAGGCACTTACCAAGTTACCTAAACAGCAGGTTTTTAGCAGTTATTTGTTTCTTGTTTTCTAGATCTTTCTTTTTAATTAGCTGTACTTCTGCAATTCAAGATACCATTTCTGAAGACAGTGGGAGTAGTAAAACTTCGCTGTCTGAAGGAAGGAGCTGAGCAATGAGAGATGATGAGATCCTGCTTCTACCACTGACTCACTGTGGCCCCAGGGCAAGGCTGTCTCTCTTAACTGTCTGCAGAATGATGATGATGATACTTGTCTTGTGGTGGTAATTGGTAGCATGTGAGACAGTTAATGTGATATTGGAGAAATGAAGTGTTCTGTACATCTAAGGAGTAAGACAGAGACTGCTAACTAGAAGATAAAATAATTTTGTCTCATTTCCAGAGAAAGACCCCCTATGTGTGTTCTGACGTTAGTGCTTAACCCAGGTGAACTTCCTTTTTCGGATGTGTGAATATCCTTTTGCAGAGTGGAAGATTCTTCTAGCCTTTCTTTTCTTATCTCTCTCTTGTGTACTCATGTTAAGTTTTAGCTGATAATTTTAAGAACTTTGGAGGCTGATGCAGCTTCAACATCTTAACTACTACTGAGTGCAGTATGGGATTTTTTTGATATGACAGTAATATTTGCAAGTCCAAACTTCTGCTGATACTTAGCAGAGGAAGCTCGAGCTCATGAGCTCTCATTGAGTACAGTAAGATGTCTGTATAACTGGCGATGACAGCTATAAGGCATGTGAAAGGAAGGAACCATATGCCACTTGTGAGGCCTGGTGAGAAGAACTCTACTATTTCTTCATGTCCTCTCGACATCTGGGAAGTAGGAAACTCGTTCCTTGTTGTTGCTCTTAGTATTGACAGAGTTGATCTAAAATATCTTTTGAGTGGGTGCTGCTTTGACAATTTTCATTGTAATGCTCTGAACTGGAAATTAAAATTAATGTTTTCAAAAATTTTTTTCAGGGAAGCAAGTAACTGATGACAGACAGTTGTCCACACCAGTTTCAGAATATATTCCTAGCATGAGTTCAATTTCCAGATCCTAAAAAAATCAGATTATTTTTGCCAAGGTCTCTTCCTTATCAGTTTCAGGAAGTTGTAGTTGTTGGGTAAAAAATGTTGTTTTCTGAGAAGAGTACATTTGGAGTGTGACTGAGATTAGAGGGTGTAAAAACAGTAATTACAAGATAGATTCACTCTGACAATTAATTTGTTAGTTGTGTTATACATGAAGACTCAAGTCATATTCTTCACAGGAACATGGAGGTATTCAGAGGAGTGATGTCCTTGAAAGAAGTAAGCTGTTTGGGACAGGCATGTGTTTTGTGTGTGCATGTGTGCCTTGTTTGGGGCTTTTTTTTGTGGGTGTACATTTGCTGCGTGTATTTAGATACCACCTGGCAGAGTGGGTTCCTGTACTATGATGAGGATTCCTGGGTGTTGCAAAGTGAAGTAAATTCTCAGAAACAGTTAAAGCAGATGGCTTAGATGAGAGCTGTGGAGAACAAAGGAGACATCAACAATGTGGTGACAGCATGGTGGAGAAGAGTAGTGAAATATCTTTAATCATACCTTGCTGGTACATGGCTTTTTCAATTTTTTTTTTGATTCTCTAAAGAGATCGGAAGGGTTCTGAGCTGGTCTGCAGTGACTCACTTGAAGTCACTTAATTCTTTGGGATTCTGCATGTAGAAAGTCCATGATTCTAACTCTGTTGACCTTCCTTTCAGAGTCACAGCGGTTTTCAAGAATGGCCTATTCATGTGAAGAAAATCAGTGGAGTTTATTCCCCATGCAAAGAGTGTTGTTTGGTAGGTTCACAAAACAACCTGCAAAGGTGTGAGACTACCCTTGAGCTGTTTTGTGTTCCTGGCATTCTTGCATGCTCTTAACTTCCAAAGTACTTCATATAAGAAGGGGAAACTGAACATAAGTTTCAAGATGGTAAGGGAAGGCAACATATTAATTTTGAAATAATGTTACCTGGAACGTTCTGTGATGGCTGAAGGCACCTTCAGCACCAATTGTGCATTGTTTGGGTTACCTGGCTCTGCTGCTTTGTTTTCCTCTGCTAAGGCTGGTTTGTTTGTTTTTGAATTTAGATTAAAAAAAAAAAAAACCAACAAAAAAAAAACAGAAGAAAAATAGTCTCTTTAGAATCCTGCTCCCCTAAGATGTCCTTAATTTGAAAAAAATAGAAGAAGACACTATTTTGCTTATATCTGGAAGGGAATGGATTTTTTCTTGCAGAAGTCCAATCTGGTATGAGAGCAGAGGGGATACTGCTACCTTCTGCTTCCTGGAGCAAGAAATAGAAAGAGCACTGTATGCTGCTTAGATAATAACATTGATAAGAAGGTCTTTTAAATTCTGACAACATATCTGTGTGTGTTATCTTGTCCAAAAAGATTTTCGTAAGTCTGTTTTTTTAAAGAGAGAGGAAAAAGTGGGAAACATTAAGAATGGTTATCAGCTTTTTCTTTAGGTAGAGTATTAAGTTCAAATGTAGGGGGTAGGGGGAAAAAAATCTTCAAGTGCAAAGCCAAAATCAGGCATGCAGGTGGGACATACCACAAATAGTTTCCAATTCTCAGAATGATCTCCTGAATAGGTTACTTTCAGTAGCTCCAAGTGATATCTGTCTACTGTTTCCATTAATGGTATAGATTTCTGAAAGGAAATGTTTATTAGCAAAGCACATTTTGTTTTTTGTTCTTCTGAAGTTTTTAGAAGAACTAGAAGCTTTGGTGTTGAGGCATTACACATCTGGGAGGATGGACTCCTCTGTAAGTGAGTCTATTTAGCATCTGTGGTGGAAATCATTGTAACAACTTAAACTATTGCTTTGGTTGATAATGACTTAGGTTGAGATTTTTTTTTTTTTTGAGACCCCAGTCTTTGAAGATCTGCAGAGTGCCTGGAGTCGATGTCAGATTTGGTGTAACAAAACTTCATATATTTTCAGCTCCCTGCTGATCAGCAGCATTCTCTTCCATGACCCTGCAAGAACAAATGATCAATTGCATGGTGAAAGGAACTTCCTATGAGCTAGTCCAGCTTCTTGCTTAAGCTTTACATGTCAAAGGACTTTACATCAAGTTTTGTTTGGAAAGACTTTTTGTTTTAGAAAAGTTTCTAGCACCAAATCAAAACTGCAGTGTGTGTGTGTGTGTAGAAAATATGCTCCTGTGTCCTGTAGGATTCTTAGGGGGACTTTTAAGCTATTTCAGCATTAAGAAAGCATTACTTTGCTTTATCTTGTAGTCTAACATGCATAATTTCAGCTTTCATCACTATCTATTGTTACGTATTTCTCAGACTGGAATTCTTGAATTTTTCGTCTAGCATAGAAGAGACTTGAAGACTGAGTTGTCCCTTTTTGTTTTAATCAACTAAATACATCACTGTTCGTGGATTTCGCTTGAAGGTTGATCTTCATTTTTTTTTTTTTTTTCTCTTTTATCAGATCTCATTTTAGTCTTCAAACTGTGCATTTCAGAGCTGGCCATAGTATTTCACTAGTAGTTGTACCAGTACTACAATGCTTTTAATCCTATTTACTATTGTCTATTTATATTCTCAAGGATGAAGTCAGCCCTTTTGACCTAGCAGCATGGAGCTTTTCTGATTCAGGTGGGAAAACAGATCAGACTCGTGTTTAAAACTGCTATACAGGGATGTCAAATCTGACCTGTTGTCAAGACCACCGTGTGTGTCTTGGGTTAGCTACTGCAAGTCCATACTGAGTGTATTTTTTTGTTGTTTGCGGGGGGGGGGGGGTTATTTGTTTATTTGTTTTCCCCAGATGTCTAGAAGTAAAAAGAGGTCATTCTAAATTAAACGACTTCAAAATATTTCACATACTGGCTGATGGCTAGCCATTCCTGCTTAGCCAAAGAGATCTGAATTTCATCTGTTAATAGTTTTCTGGGAGCTGGGGTCTCTTTTGCAGAATTGTCTTTTTCAACTATTTGTAAACTTATCCTGTGAGAAACAATGTCTAAATTTTTTCCTCCTCTCCATTCATAGCTGACACCTGATTAGATATTCAATTGGCACCACATGACTTTTCTTTTGCTGAACTCTCTTCAAGAAGAGTCTTTATAGGATCACTTTCCTTACACCTCTTTGTGGATTTAAAGTGATATTCCGCTTAAAACACCACCCAGAAAACTGACAGTCACCAATCTAGGTAGTGGCAGGGATTAGGGGAGGAAATCTCAAGTCGACAAGAGGCAATTATGGCTGTCCTTGGTACACTGGCCTCTGATGCCTGTCAGAGGTTGTCAGCTGGTTTGTTATCTGAACTTGCATGATCATTCATGCCTTCCCACTTTACACATGGACTGGTGTATGGTTTCACCCTCTGCAGCTCATCTAGTTGGCTGTGTATTGATGATCAGGCCTTCAGTTATTTGCTGCTCCTCCTGACTTCTGTTACACTTGTCACTGAAAGTATCCCTGCTGGCCCTCAGGAGACTTGGCTCATCTTGAGCCTTCTGCATCTTTTATAGCCTGCTGATCAGTTGATTTCATAGTATTTTACTGCACAGTATGAAGAAGCTATCAAAAGTTTGCTAAAAGAATCACCATTCGACTGCACTTGCAAAAGATCTGTGTTTCTGGAGGGATGCATTTACATCTGTTTTGGTTAAAAACAAGTTGATTTGGTATGAATGGGCTTATTTTATCATCTCATAAAACAGTATGTTTAAAGACTTTTTCCTAGAAGGCTCTAAATACCTAGTTCACTTAGGAAATAGCGTGATTTTACTCCAGTGCTGTGTCAGACCTTTCCTGATTTTTTATTTTCTTTTTTTTCATTTATTCTAATTCAGTAGCATTATAGATGGAATAGGTGTAGGATGGGAGTGAGGTGGAAGAACCTTCAGAGCAAAGATTTTTTTTTTGGAGGTGAGGTGGGCGTGGTGGGGTTTTTTTTTTTCCTTCTGTTTTTTGTTTGGTTGGATTTTTTAAGCTTCGAAGTGTTAGCTGCCTTTTTCAATAATCAGAGTTAGGAATGTAGCTTCTGCCTGACTGTTAAAAACAATAAAATTGGTACATAGGCATGCTGACATTTAATAACATATTGTGCAGGAGTGCTTGTGAATAATTGGATTGGGTTCCTGCAGTGTTAGGCATTGTACAAAATACTAATTCCTGCCCTTGAGATCTGTGTATAGACAAGACAAAACCAAGGCAGTACAAGCAAGTGTAAACAAGCAGAGTGACAAGCGTAGTGGGGCAGGTGTGTTTGTTAGGCAGCTGTGTTGCTTTCTGGTCTTGATTCACTTGATGGAAGGAAGTGAGGGCGAGTTGCAGGGGAGCAGGGAGGGAAAGGTGGGAGTAGTGTTGCAGTCAGCTATGGAGAAGCTGAATTTAGAATTAGTGGGGGAGAAATCACGTCTGGCATTAAGAACCAAGCCGTTGCCTCTCAGTCTATTAGAGGGAGGGCTGGAGGAGGAAGAGGAGTGAGGATGAAGCTGCCTCACAAGGCTTGCAGTCTGAAATGACTGCACCATGAGATATGTTCCTTCTGTCCTTTGGACTGTGAGAACTGCTTCCCCAGCTTTGTTTACTCTTCAGTGTGAGCTGTGGCAATAAAAATATTTACAGTAATTAGAAAAACTAATCCTTTATGAGAAGCTGAGGCTGTGATTATACCAATTACAAGTTGTCCTTATGCACTTCCTGGTGTGATGAAAAGCAATTGTTTATCTGTGTGGTTCTCCCTCACCCTTTCTTCATTCCCTCGTTCTTCGCTGTTTAAAGAACAAATACTTTCTCCCCTGCCTCTTTTACAAATGGCTGCTTAGTGACAAGCATGTTTCTGAAGATCTTGCTTTAACTGAAAGAAGTTGATCAATATGCAGTGTGGAAGGATGTGAAATTGAATATTCCATCACTCCTGGCTTGACATCTAGCTCCCACATTGGCAGCAGTGAACCTGGAAGTAGCAGTGCTCTATAGGACATGGAGATTCCTGTGGGATCTCTCCCCATTTAAGGGGCCCACAGCTGAATCACAGTTGCCCCTCTTGTGGTGCCTGTGAATCATTATAGCTTTCCTAATGATGGAACACTGGTCTCCTGTGATCTGCTATAATAAGATGAGTCACTGAAATGTTGTCTAATCGCTATTGAAATGTCTTAAGGTAATTTTCCTATTTAAGTTGTTTATTCTTAAAGTGATGCTCATATTCATTATGTGTTACTTACAATATATGTAGTTCTACAGCATCTCTTCCTGTAGATGCAGATGGTGTGAACTTCAGAGGACAGATTTTCCTGGTGTTCAAGGGCAAAGGTGATTATCTTGTCTCTAAAGAGGAGCTTTCTTCCAAGGCCCTGGGTTGGTTTTAGTGTAGGTAATTACAATAAGGTAATTAAATATTTCCATCTCTGAAATGGCTGAGGAAGTACCTGGTCCAGGTTTTATTGGAATTCAGAGAGGAATACCTTTTCTTGTTTAGTGTAGTGGATGGAGCAGGCTGCTGTGTGTAACCTCACAGTCCTGTGATTCCTGTATCTTGAATGCTGGTTTTGTAGCATTGTCTCTCCTTGATCAGTGATGGAAGAAGGCTCTTTCAAACACTCTGTAGTTGTCAAAATATGCTACAAATGCTATATGTAGCACTTTAGCACTGAGAAGAAGGGCCTTAGCCATCAAAACTGTGAATCTCAAAGCCATCGTAGTTTCGGGGTTTTCTTTTATTTCTCATGCTCATGCCTGAGGTTGGGAGGGCAGGGATATGAACAGTGGACATATACATTGTCATGTGGGAGAGTTTTGTGGATGGATAGTGTCTTTGGAGAAAGTACCAGCTTGGACTCACCTCCATCTTGCAGCAGAGAAAGGAAGCTGTGGCTCTGCTGCAGTAGGATTGCTGCAGAGTAAGAAAGGATGTTGAAGTCAACACTTGGACTTCACTGCTTGAAGGATGATACCTGAGCCTCCAGCAGGGAAAACACTGCTGAGCCTGGTAACAGTGTTTTTGCTTTTCTTCACTCTCTTTTCTGTAGAGAAGTCTATGCCCCTTGGAAGAGGCTACCAGGAGTATAACTGGCCCAAGACTAACTGCAACTTGAAGCAGTCTCTGGTGTGTTGTGCTATTGGCATTAAGCTAAATATTAAAAAGCGAGCTTAACCAAGAATGGGATATTCCACCAGGGAGCTGTGCTTGTTCCATCTGACTCTTCGAATTAATTCTAGAGCTCAGACATGAAGTTTGAGAGCAAGCAACCTGGGGGCTCAAACAATAAATTGCAATCACAAAGTGATATTTTAAGAATTTTGTGAGTGTAGGGGGGTGAGGGATTAATGTGCTTAAGGCATGCTAGTATGGATCAAAGTATAGTTTTTTTGTAGATAGTAATTTTAATGTGGTGGTGGTGTTGTTGTTAGTTTTGTTTTGTTTTAAACTTTGTGACACCTTGTCACTTGGTTTTGGGACAACTTAAAATTTTTATCTGAATTCAGTGAATTTTGTGTGTAATCCCAGCCATTTGTTAAAGTAGTTATTTAAATGAAGGAGCAAGCCTTCATGTTGAGTTTGAGGATACCTTGTCATAGTTCATGGGTTTTGTGGCCTATGTGGAACAGAAGGAGCACTTGTTCCAGATGCTATAGTATTTACAAGAAATAGTAACAGAAAAGGCAGTAAAACTGATGAATTGGAATAATACTTGCATTCACTTATTTGTATATAACTTTCCAAATGCCAAAAATGTTGGAAACTTATCTTGCATCTCTTAAAAGATTCTATAAACTGATTAATTTAGAAGTAGGGGTTAAACGTTGTCACGGAAATTAAGTACTAATGAAGCCTTGAGGAATTCCTCTCTTGGTATACTCACCTTACTTTGTGCTCACGATTCTCTGTCAATCAGTATTTTAATCAATAAAGTATTATTCCAACTCATCAGTTTTACTGCCTTTTCTGTTACTGTTTCTTGCAAATACTACAGCTACTCTGATGAGAATAAGAAAACTATTATGGGGTTACAGGAAAAATAAGAAATTTAATATTTTTTTCTGCTCATAGTTAGTCTTTTTCCCTTGTGAGAGGATTGCACAATATCACACACACCTAGCATAATAAATCTCCAGACTGTGAAAACTGAAAACGCTAGCAAACTTGTCACTGTTCCTTTTTCTTCTCTTGCACCTGAGGCTAAAACCGATGTTAGTGAACTAAACAGAATTGCAGACTGTTTAGCTGCAAAGTGTCTCTTGTTTTGGGGGCTGCTACCCAATAAAATCTGACTGCTGCTTTTTTCCCTTGCATCAATTTCCAAAAAGTTTAAAACTCTTTGCAAGGTATTTAAAATTAAAGCCAACCTGGAGCAAATTTATGAGAAACAAATGGGTGAGGGAGTGCAGAGGTGCTGCTGCTGACCTTACAGGTGGAATGGAATGTGTCTGTTTACAGCAGCATAAAAATAACCCCACCAGGATGTGTTGCCTAGGCAGGAATATCCATGCAAGACTCTCCTCTTAGTTTATATCATTCTTATGTGAACAATACCAGCTCATTCTGTTAATCTATGCATTTATTAATCCAGCAAGAACTGAAGCTGAAATAGATGAGATTTACCCAAAAGAGCCAAATGATCTCAGACTTCTGTGAGAAGTGTCAGACTATCTGATGGAGATGCTAGACTGTAAAACTCAGCTTCTGTGACCTTGCTTTTCAGTGACATTCCTGGCTGTTGCTGTTTTTCCTGCTAGTTAGTTAATACAATAGCCCACTTTTGTGGCTTGGCATTTTCAAGGCACTAAACCTATGGGCAGGGAGCCTGTAGAGCATTCAAAAAGCAGGGCATGAGCTCCTTTTAGCACATTCATGTAATGTAACTTTCTGCATTGCTGTTCACTTCATCAGTGGCCTCTCAGCTCAGCAGCCTTTCTACTTTAGAGAAAGGTTAGATGCATATTTAAATCAGCGTGCTCTGCTGCAGTGTATCAGCTGGGAGGGTTGTTTGTTTGAAAGGAATAATACTGAGACTTTTGTTGCCAAGGAATAAGAGACCTGCGTTGGCATTGAGGTCTGGAATGTGCTAGCTTTAATGCTGCTACTATTCAGCGATGTCTTGTTTCATAGGCAAGCAACTTGTTGAACAAGTTTTCCCAAATAAATACAACCTATAAGATAATGAAGACTTGTGGTCAATTTCTTCCTTTTTGAAACACTATCTGAAGTAGGTTTTGTGCTTCTCTTTTACAGGTAAGTCATTTTAATCTAAACTGGTTTTATGGAAGTGTTTGGGGGTTTCCCTAGCTGTAGTTTGGAGACCAGTGTGCATTTTGTACATGCCCTAAGTGGTGTTTTGGCATGGGAAAGATTCAGATTTAGCCCACATGGTTTGGGTATGTTACATTTAACTGGTTGTTACTCTTTACCTTTTCTGAGTTTGTTCCCAGATCTGAAAGATTACTTCAACTGTCGGTCTCTGATTTGGATGTTTACATGCAAATAAACACATGACTAATGGCATCTAGCTATAGAACTTCTTCCCTGAGTGTTTTCTTGCTAAATGTCTGGTTAATGGAAGCTTCTTCAGTGTCTTCTGTGTTTTCACTGAAAACCACACATTGCCATCACTTCTGCAGACTGATTGAAGTGGCATAATTTTATATAGTGGGAGGGATGGAATGAAACTTTGTGTAGTGATTATGGTTAGTTTGGGAGTTTAGATCAAAAGTATTTGGTTCATGAGATTGCTGCCTGACTTATTGTTATCTCTGAATTTTCACATGTGGGGGAAGTCACCTGTACTTAGCAAGTGTGGAAATTACAAGGTGAGAAGAAGATGGGCAAGGTATTGGATTCTAAAAGTATTCAATGAGCAACAGTAGGTTAGAAAAACTAAGTAGAGAAAGCTGGATAATTTCATGGTCTGACAAAAATTGTGTGTTCCCACAAACAAGTGTACTGTCATGGCTGTGGGTGGTAAGGGAAAGGAACACTGGAAATTAACTGCATAAGTGGGGGTAGAAGGGATGAGAATACCTTTGGAATGGTCCTGCTGCTGAACTGGTGACATGGTCTGAGGAAGAACCCTAAGGGAATGTGCATTTTTGTATTCAGAGTGCAGAGGCAGTATGCAAGCTGGTTGTGTATGGTGTGAATTCACAGATTTTTTTTTATTTTGGCAGGGGGCAATGTTTGTTCTGTTTCAGTATTGCTAAAGTTAGATTGTTGAGGAACAATGTGCAACTGATGGCTGGGCATTTAATGGAGATTTCAGTCACCAAAGGGAAGCAACTCCGTGAGCAATTCTTTGGGTTGTGAGAGGGGTAGGGGGAAAAGTGTTGCACAAATGAGCTGGGGAGATAGCAACCTTGTGGTGAAACAATTTGAACTGCTTGTTTGGAAGAGAAAGAGCCAGAAATAAGTCACCTCTCTGCAGAGCCCACATGACTCTGCTTGCCTGTACATAAAGACAAGTGGCTGCAGCAATTTGCAAAACTGACGTTAACATTGTTGATGCTGTTCTACTGAGACCTAACTTACATGCTTTACTGTTGAAATACTATTAAAAGATTAATACAGTGCTTCATCATTGCTGACAAAACAGCCCCATAGCAGCAGCAGAGCAACCTAGACTGCCTAATGCAGCAAGAGCATAACCATACCCTGTTTCCTCCTACGATATGAAAAGTGTGGTGTTCTGAGGAACTAGCATACTCGCTGGTCTATCTGCTCTAGCTGATATTAAACATACCAAATGCTTATCTGTGCTAGAAGTTTTAAGAGTGGCTTCCCTGTGCATTGCTTTAATGTGAAACTACTTAAAGTATTAGTTGATGGCTTCAAAAGTGGTCTTCAAAAGTGTTAAGAACATGTCAGTTGTGAAGTAACTTCTTCCCTTACTTAAAAAGATAAATTAGGTTGACTGTACTGTAAAAAAATTTACTAGGCTGCTACATTGATAAGTCATTATCAGATGGGGGGGTTTTTAGTCCTTCCTCCCCACTTCCTCCAGCACAGTGAAAGTGCCTTTCAGTACAAGGGAGATGGAATTGTAATTTATGCTGCAGGCTGTTGTATGGATGGGCAGAAATGCTGAAATAACCCTAAGCATACATGATATATTGCAGTTTTAGTTAGAAAAAGTGAGACTTGGGAAAGTTGACAGTCCTTAGAAATTAAATGGGCAAACTCAATGATCAGAGTACAAAAAGCAGTAAATTTGTATTTTTTTGAGAGGCTGAAAATGTTTAGTTGTTGTAAATATCAAAGAATGAATAAATGTTAAAAACTAGCTGTTGAGCAAGTATTTTTATGGTTTGGTAAGTGGAATAATAAATGTCTAATTTTTATCTAACAAAATTTTTTATTTAATTTTTAAATTTCATTTCAAAAGGTTATTTAACATTTTAATTTATTACATCTAACAATTTATCCTATAGATAGCTTTACTGTATTTTCTGTAAGCTGTCAGTTTATCTGAAAAGACAAAATAAAGTTTTTTCTTTAAAGAATGTGGCATTGCAGTTCTCTTTACATTGTTATAAAACTACTGATGAAAAAGTATTCAGAAAAAATTTTTTGTGTGTGGTTTTTTTTTGGTTGTTTTTTTTCCTCCTCCTACATAACAAGGCTTACCCTTCTTAAAACATTCTGGTGCCTTGATACAAGTATCAAGCATACCTAACCTTCTCACCTATGAGAAAATATCTGACTGGTACTGTTGTTTCTGCTCTTTGCCTCCATGTCATGGTGCTGATTCCGTGCATGTTAATGTCGCTTCTGTAGAGTTACTTCTGTCTGCGTTCCTCACTAATAGCTGTGGAAGATGAGTGAAGAAAGACATCTATAATCTGTCACATGGCAAGTCTTTGGTAGAAAGGCTGAGAGAGGAGGAGAGCAGACTTGTGTTTTAACTCCCACTAATTTTAAACAATGCAGTGAATTGCAGCTGAGATGCACTTGTGGTAATGCCTTAAATGGCTATCTAGAAACAGAGACTAGATAGGAATAAGGGAATAAAGGAAGTATTTATTTGAAAGGCTTTCAGAGGTTACTCCCTGGGGGTCCAGAGGCTCCTGCCTCAGTGGATCCCAAGATGGATGACAGGTCATGAGTTCTCGACACTTTTATAGGTTTGGTCCATTTGCATATCAGCATAAATTCTCCAATTAAAACTTTAGCTAATGATGTAATTTCCCCAAGCTTACACCCCCGCCTCCAAGATGATAGTTTACACTTTTGGGCCTAGGACAGTCTGGGTGTCCTTGGAGAGCAAGCCTGAGAGCCTGTTATGTCTATCTTAGCATGAGAGAACGGCAGCTAACGAGCTACAGGAAACTTCAGAGTTCACTAGGCAATACAGGATTTGAAAAATATAAAAGTTAAAACCTAAAGCATCAGTTTTTTCCTCCCTCATAAGTTGGTGCTGTTGTCCTGTACCCCTTGTGTGATGTGGGTGTGGGCCTTAATGTCCTTTTGTTGCTTTAATAACAAAGCCTGAGAAATCAAAGAGATTAAACATCTTCCAGCTGTCCTCTGATCATGGAGTTTCAGTGCTGGATTTAAGCTGTAAAAAGGGAACCACAAGTTACAGGACTTGGGTGGGATTTCATATAATTTAAAAACAGGATCTAAGTTTTTTCAATCCATCGAAATTATAGTCTCTTTGTCATGAAGACCAATATTAAAGTTAAGCTGAAGTTGGTTGAAATATCCAAGTTTCTGAGGAAAGATTTCAAAGGAAAGGTAAATGGACAGGAGCAACTCGAACGAACAAAATTTTAGTTATGTTTTCTTCAGAGTAGCCCATTTCCCATTCAGCTGTGACATAAATAGGGATTGTATGTATTTGAATTCGTGTAGTCTCTGGCTGCAATAGGTGTTAACTCAAGTGAGATATTTGAGGAGCAATATTGTCATTTCTGCTCAGCTGAGAGTTCTGCTTCCTCTGCTGCGGAGAAGATCAGCTATTTCTGTGTGGGCAGTGTTTGCTGATGCCACATCTGAGGTGGCTCTGAAAATACTGAACATCAGCAGCCTTCAGCTTTTGGGTTTTTTTTTCCTTTTAAGGTGGTGAAGTTGATCTACCACTTTGAAGTTGCCAGTATGGTTTTAGGAATCTTGTTTTAAGTTATGGCTGTGACTCATTACTTTTTTCTGGCTTAAGAATGCACAGGGATTTGGGGACAAAATGATGGTTTATGAATGTTACAGAAGAATGTTGTCTCCAGGAAACCACAGACAAAGATTTTTATTTGGAACACTTCAAATTTGCAGGTGGTTCCTTTTTCTTATGCCTTACTGAGTAAGTTTAGTTTTATGTTGGAACGAAAATAGCTTTATCTAGTTCTTAGTAAAATACTGTGCTCCAAACTTTAAGACTCTGCTCTTGCATAATCCATAAACTTGTGGATGAGATGGGCCATTCCCCCCTTTCATCAAAACTGAGCATTACACATAGGCTGTTTTTTGCTTAGGAAATGTGATTTATTTCTATTTTGTATACTGCTGCTTTGAAGCTCAGTTGCAAGCATACTTTATCCTAAACTTTGAGGTAACTTAGCTCAGAAAAAGAAACCTTATCTGAGCTGGATTTTTAGCTGCAGAAGTTTGTCAGCATCAAGACCCTTCAGAAGATAGGCTTATCTGTCTCCAAGTGACAGACTTGGTTTCTGTTCCTGAAAACCACAACCTATGCTGTGGAATCTCATCTGTGTTTGAAGTAAGGATATCTTTCATCTGAGCATGGAGCTGTTTTGTTTAATGCTTCTGTTTGCCACTGGCATTTTTAGAGCAAGTAGAAAAGTAAGTGTGCAAGTAAGACTTAGCAGCTGTTTTCTGGTTGAGGAATGAACAAGGGCAAACTCACTTTAAGCTTTCTAGCTTTATGTAATTTTGTCTTTTCCTATAGGCTTTGGAAGAGAAGAAGATAATCAGTCTTAGAGAGAACTTTGTATTGAAACAGGTGACTTCTGATATGCTTGAAGAATGGAGTAGCATGTTAGCACACCATGTAGAGGAGAGGGGTGTTCCATGTGTGTGCTTTTCTAATAGCTGACACCATGTGTGTGTCATTATGTGTTGTCTGAGTGCAACTTCTCATCATGGTGTGCATCCCCCATTGCGCATGGTGGAGGCTTACTGGCTCCTTTGCTCCTGAGAAAGAGCTTTCTGCCCTCCTGGTGATCTCTGCAGGATAATCTTGGGTGGCAAAATTTGTGCTGTACAGCAGATGGGGTAAGAAGCAATAAAACAGTACTTGCAAATCTGAAGCAATATCCTTGGATTAGATCTGCCTTGAGCATCTTAAAATCCTGACAGCCCTCTGTGGCTTTACACAGAGGTGACTGACCTTGAAAATTCATGTTAGTGGTAGGAAGATGGGGGGGGGAAAAAAAAGGAAACGGTGGGAGACTGTAGTGAGGAAAGGTCTGTGACAGTATGATGAGTTTTGGTGTAACATTACTTTTCCCCCCTTACTATCACGTGACCTGGTATAGCATTTGTATTCCAGGTGGTAGGATATGTACTGTGGCATGTGGAAAATAGTTTTATGTGGTTGTGAGAATAGAACATACCAAAAAGACTGATCCAGAAATAGCCAGTCTGGTCAGATAATTGGTATTCAAGATGCCTGTCTGTTGTATGTTTGTCCCTTTTATAAATGATTTTATAAAAAGTGGGGAGTGTTCTGGGGTTTCATTTGGTTTTGGACTTGGAGTAGGGGTTTTTGAGTTTTTTGTTTTTCTTCTTGCTGTGTACAGCAACCTGTCTGAAGTTGCTGGATTAATAGGGGTCTGTATATGGGAGTACTTAAACTTGGGTGTCTTATGCTTTAATGGAAGGATGGAAAATTTATGCAAGTTGTGAAATTAAATAGTACTCTCCCCTGTAGTACTGAATCACTGTCCAGCAAAATCTGATGCTACCTCTTCTCTCCCCAAATTCTTCAACCTAAATGAGAAGAAAAATCCCCAAGTATGGAATCTCATTTCTGGTTTTAATATCACAGGTAGGGAATTCCTGAAACTGCATGGCTTACCTTTTATGGATTTGGTCCTTTTTAGAAAAGAAACTCAGGGATGTGAAATGGAGACCCAGAATTTGGGGTAGAACCTTTTTTCCAGGTCTTTTTGAGGACCAGTGACTTGCACATTTAGGCACCTCTAACCCTGTTGTGTGTGTAGATGACAGTGGAAACAGCACTGGGTGCTTCAAGGGATAGGCACCCTCTAGAGGAGCATTGTTTTCTTCAAAAATGCCATTTACCATTAGCTACTCACTGGCCTTGTCTTTTGAACAGCATTTTCTTTCTTCAATAGAAACTGAAGTGGAAGGAATTACTTTCTTGCACACTGAACAGGAGTGGAACTAGCTCCTCCACTGCCAGTAAGGATTCTTTGGGGAAAATATGTCTTTATTCAAAGTGCAGACTCTTGTCTGTTTCTACATCTACCAGAAAAGCATCATGGTCTTGATTGAGGGACTGGGTAGGGATAATTCCTGTGCAGCTAATGCAATAGACTTGAGAGAGTTTCTTAGATAAGCAGTTTGTATTCCTGCCCATGTGGTAACTTCTGGGCAGATCTGCCAACCCCTTCTTTAAATACGCACAAATATATATGAGAAAGTAATAAATCTTGTTTGAGAAGGCCTATAGGGCAGGTAAGTAGGCTTGGGACAGATTTGGGGCTCTGGTAGTCTTTGAGAATCTCATAGTGGAAGAGACTGACTTGAGCTGGTATGTGAGGTATGCAGAGCAGCAGGGACAGGCGTTGAAGCTCTACTTCTGTCATGTGGCTCATGCCAGTATCAAGAATCAGAAGTTTCAGTAACCTTGAAAATACAGTTTGTTTTGTAAATGGGGAAGAAGGGGGTAGTGATGTGGTTAAATTTGTCAGTGTAGTCTGGCCCAGAGCCATGAATTTTCTTAATTAGTTGCAGGAATATATTTTTCTCTTTACAGTATCAGGTAGTGAAACAACCACAAAATTTTCCATATACTTGTTGTGAGAGTTACACACATCTTCTCCCCACTCACACTCCTCACTGAGTAGTGAGCTATGGGAACCAGGTTTAGGATGCCAGATATGATACTATCATCCTATAAACAATAATGCATATTTTTTTCCAGTAAATTCTGGCCTACAAATTGCTCCTTGCTGAATGCACATCCATAACCTATGTGGTTTCTCACAGCAAAAAAATCCAAAGGCTAACTTGCTTGATTGTTTTCTGTGGAAAACTTTCCATCTTAAATAGGCAAATTGAAAATGACTCTCAAGAGAAGAGTTCTGAGAATGTACCCACCAGCTCAGGAAAGCTGCTTGCTTTCTTCAAATCCAAACAAAGAGCAGACAGTGTATATTTGAAAGCCTTTTTGTCATGATTCAGATCACTTGTCCTAGTTTCCAAAGCCGACTCGATAATGTCAGCTTGAGACTTACAATGGGATATGTCAGTATTTATTCTACCTCTTCTCCACTTCATAACATCCTAGTCCCATTATTTCATCCCTGCTCTCCTCTCATTGTTAAATAGCTTGATTCTGTCAAGTTGAATAAATATCTAAATTCTGTCCATTGGAGAAAGGCTCAGTTTCATCAGCAGTTATAAATGTGCACAAGTTCTCGAAAATGGAGCAGCACGTTGTTGCCGCCTTTGTCTGTCTGTGGGCTACCCCTCTGCACAAACACATTAAAACTGAGATGAAGTGATGAGAGCTACAACTCCTGCTCTCCGTGGGCTCTACCTTTTGTGCTGTAAGTGAGCAGAGTTGTGAGAGCCCAGCACCCGTGGGCTATACTTTGGCCACCCATGTGTTTATCTATCATGGGTGATAGTAAAAGAAAGTGTTTTAACTGCTGATTGCTGCAGACATGCTGAAGTAGCATGCTGCATTTTGTAAATATGATTTGGAGCTAATGAAGCAGATCAGAGAGAAGCAGTCTTTTACATAATGCCATTGCTTCAGCACTAATATGACTAATCTGTTTGGACAAGTAACGATGAACTTCTGAATGGCTTATTGCAGGATGCTTGAGTAACTCGGTTAGAAACAACAACCTTTGTACTGGCATGATAATCTTTTTATAAGAGCAAGTGGCTTGGTTCTCTTCAGAAGTGTACTATTTTTGTTTCAGAGCAGTGGGATGACAAATCTTGGGGTAATGCATTAATAAAAAGACAGAGAAAAAAATCAGCTGAACTGCATTATAATAGCAGACCGCAAAATGTTACTTGGATCTTTATCTGTGGATACAGAAGGGAGAGGAGAATGGGACTAGGGATACATAGTGATATAGGATGTTTGTTGAGGGATAGATAAAACTGCTAGTTGCTGCCCGTAGGATGTTTGCACCTTTTGCTTAAACAAAGTTTAAGTATTTTGTAATTTACCCCTAAATTATGGAAATGATAACAAAAAAAGCCCTAAGTTTCAATTTACTTGAATTTTTACAGGCTCTAGACAAATCAGCATTAGTTCCAGGTTAAGGGATCTGGTTACAGAGTATTTTTGTCTTTGGTAGATTCACGGGTTTCTTTTACCTTTCTGATTTTGTACTTATATGTCGTGCACTGTACTAGAGGAACAGTATGAGAAGATTAAGTCTCTAATGATAAAGACGGAATGTACTTTTTTCTACAGATTGGTGTAATGCTGTTGGCTTCTCCTCTTTAAAATGTTACTTCTGGTCTGCTACCCTGCAGGGCAGGCTAACTCTCAAGGAGAGGAGACAGCAACTTGTCTAAGTATGTGAGTTGGTCGTAGCTATGTAATTTTAATAAATTGAAGTTGTCTTTTGTGGATTGGCGGTATTGTGGCTTTATGCTTCTCCTGTAGAAGCTGTGTAGGTTTTTTAAACCTCACAACAAGGCGATATACCAGAGACAGACATTCTGTGTAGGTGAAAAGCATGCAGCAGCCTTGGAGCCTGCAGCATTCCCTGTTTTCCAGCCTGGTATGGTCTTTGTTTTTGTCAAAGGTACATCTGCAGGAAGAAGCTATCTATGCCAGTACACGACATAAGTCTTGTACTTGATAGCATCTTTTTATCTTTCAGTAATATACCTCAGAGAAATGTGTCTTAAATGTGTTCCGTTCTTCTTTTGTTTTCATTAAATAATAAATTTAGCATTGCCTTGGAGCATTGCTATCCTTTAAAATTTAGAAGAGTAGGCAAAATAATGGCCTTATTCAAGTAGAATCTTTTTATTTGAGTTGTGCAGATAAAGCTGAAGGTGACTTGATAATGTAGTGCTTTGAAAGGACAGACTTGAATGCGCGTTTTTCCATCATTGCGATCTTTCTGGCCAGATCCCTCTCTAGAGCTGCTGCTGTCATGTTTTTACCTTTCAGCAGGTTTCCTTTACAGAAGAGTTATGAGCCTGTCTGATGCATCTCTGGGAAGATTATATTTAGTCACAGGAAAACTCACTGTTGCAGCTGTTTCCAAGAAATATAAATGTAGTCTGGAGCTATTTTACTGAGGTTATCATTGTGACAGTACCTAGTTAGGACTGTGAAGTTTTCAAATAGATTTTGAAGTCTAGCTTCAAGTACTGAATTGTATCTACTTTGTTTCAAAACAAATTTTTTTTTCCCTAATGAGTTTTGGATGAACACAACTGCTCTGCTTGCAGCTTGTGTAGAAAGATTTAGGAGTAATTTTGTGCTTTCTTTCCTTTTTCTCTTTTTTTTTTTTTTTCCTGAAACTGTAAACAGTGCATAAAATTTAGAAGTCAAGAAAAGCAAGGAATAGAAGTTTGGGTTTCAATCCCATATCCTGAAGCTTAGCACAATGCTCTCAGATAATTTCCACCTTCTCCCCAAACAAACTTTACTTGGGGGAATATGAGAATTTTCCTTCCACACATTGGATTTTGTGTGGTGAATACTTAATACCACGTGTGGATTCAGAATGTCTTTTTTGCATTAGCTTTAAATGTCTTGGAAGAGATCACCTTCATGTTCATTATGAATTAACTGCTTCTAGTACAAAAAAGAAAAAAACTCCAGTACAGCAGTACAATCTTTTTCAGAGGTGATATATGTTCTTAATTTAAAATTACTAAGTTTTATAGATTTGACTATTTCAAATTAAGCTGTTAAGACCAATATCTCTTTCAGATTGGACTTTGAAGAAAAAAGTTTCTCAGTTAAAAAGCTAAGAAGTTACTAAAAAGTTATGTTTCCTATAATGATTAGATTCTGGTGGATTGATGAGTTTATTTTCCAAAGATAATCAAAGTATTTTGAAACTACATGAAGTCCTCAGACTGTACTTCATGATTCAGTTAGACAAGACCTCTGTGACAGCTGCTAAGTCATTGCATCCTTAGAGGTGAAATCTCCAAGTTCAAATTCAAGAAAAGCCTAATGTTTTAAAAAGAGTGGCCAGTTCTGTTTCCATAGCAAGTTCTGGTTGGCTTGCTGTGCATATTACTGAATGTTAGAATATGCTGGCCAGCATATTCAATGGAGTCCTACAGATTTGAGGACCTTTTTCCTACAGTTTATTAGGACAAGCTTTCCATGGTTTATTTCAAATGCAGAAATTTGTCAAGCCTCTGTGACTGATATGGCACTCTTGGTTCCAGGTTGAGCATTGGTCTAGTAATGTGCTTTGTATAATTTTTACCATGAATTTAAGGTAGCTTCAGGAAAAGGATCTCTGCCATGTTAAGTAACTGGTCTTGGTTTATGGGATAAGCCTTCCTAAAAGGGAGTTTGGGCTGTTCATGTCATCGCTGGGGAGCATATGCACATGAACTACTGCTGAAGCCAGCTTGTGGAGACACTGGTGAGTTCTGCCCTGGAAGAAGTAAAACCTTAGGCAAAGGAATAGCCGAAAGCACTTCAAGGAGGTGGAAAGAAAGTGATTATAGGGTAAAAAACTGGCCAAGAATTGCTGAAATGTCAAGTTGTATAAATGTTTGAGTACAGCTGCTCTGCTTGCTCAAAGCCTCTCTGCTTGTGAACAGTCTAAACAACTGTATGCTTTTGTAGGAAAAAGACTATTAAAGTAAATGTGAATCAAAGTGTTTTTAAACTCACCTAGTGAGTTCTCACATTATATTAACAATTATAATAGCAAATAGTTCAGTAGAGCAGTGAGAGAAAGTATGTCTAAACAGCTTTTCATACTATGAATTAGTATGCAAAATGCAAATTGGATGAGGTAAACTACACAGTTCCTTTCCCTTAATTACATTCTGGGTCACTGGCTTATTTGCTTCAAAAACCAGCAGGAGGCTACTACAAAAACTCAGATTTGAGTAGAACGTTGAGCAAGACAAAGTGGGCCAATAAGGGGAAATGTTTCCCTGCATTGGAGGGGCAATTCTCTCTCTCCTTCCCACTTCCCATTACATCTTTGCAGATGTTCCTCTGGTGTAAGATTGCTCTCAAGCCACCTTCTCATCTAGGTTTGGTAGCAAAACCAAAATACGGATGCCAATGTTCCTTGAAGCTGAAAGCAGTTTCTGATGCAGCAGTTTGGCTACCTTTTTCTTATGTTGCCAAGCAGATGATTCCTCAAGGTTTTGGGGAGGTTCTGCTGGTGGTAGAGGCTCTATGGGTTCCCTGCTTGGTGTTCCAGCCAGGAACAACCTTCTCTCAGGACAGGGCTGGTATTGGGAAAAGGTTCTTTCCCCTGAAGGCTGGGGCACTGGAACAGGCTCTCCAGGGCAGTGGTCACAGCACCAAGCCTGATGGAGTTCAAGAAGCATTTGGACGATGCTCTCAGGAACATGGTGTGACTCTTGGGGATGGTCCTGTATAGGGCCAGGAGTTGGACTTGAGGATCCTGATGTGTCCCTTCCAACTCATGATATTCTGTGATTCCGTGATTTGATTATTTTTCATTAAAAATGTTACATTGAATAATTTTATAATGTTTCAGTTTGTCTCATTGTCCTTCTGTAGCCGAATGTGAGCTCTCTAGCTATCTAGAAATCATTTGCTAGCTAATATGCCTAGAGATTAGAGTATCTCATTAAATCTGTTAATGTAGCAATACTGTATATGAAACTTCCATTTAAAAAAAAATCAAAACGTGAGTTCTACTGATCTGAAGTATAATAGAATGATGTTCTTTCAGAGGGTGGAAATGTTTGCCATTTTGTGCCCAACATGCTTCCCATTTGCAAAGTAAATAGTTTGTAATTAAAATTGTTTTGCTCCTAATAATAAATTTCATGGAACAATTTTTTGTTCCTGTGATATTATAAATTAAAGTGCTGCAAATATAATATACCCTTGACCTCTTCCTTTCTTGCTGAGATGGAGATGAAGATATTTGGAACATAAATAGAAAGTGTCAAAAAAAAGAAAAAAAGAAAAAAAGAAAAAGCCTTCAGGAGTCTTCAGTTCTCCCTCAAAGGAGGGTGAGTGGGCAGAGGAATCAAAATGATAGTATTTTGGGAAGGATTCTTTTCAAAATCTGTCCAAATGCTTTTAAAATTTAATCCTGTGAATGTTTGTGAATGAGAGAGCATCACAGACTTTTCCTATGGTTTTTCTGACAGCGAAGCTTCATGTGTATTTTAGAGAGAAGAGCTGTAGTACTGATCCTTGTTGTGGATGTATGGCTGTGTCCACTCACACACCGGGTCGCTGGAAAGGAGAGGCATAGGAGGGGATTTTGATCCACTGTCTCTTGTTCCTCCTCTCTGTTCAGGTGAGATAGCACAGGAGAGGTTTCTGCCATTAGGGTACATGATCATAAAGTCCTAGCCATTTGCATTTCTCTGCATGGAGGTGACCTGTGACTGGCTTTCAGAAAGACAAATGTAACGTGATCCCTCCTCTGTAAGGACCCAGGCACTTAAGGCAATTGGTCAGCAAGAGTGGGTGGGTCAAAATGCCTGCTTAAATGAGATCTTGCATATTTTAGGTTTTTCCCCTGATTACAGGGTGGAGGATTCAATACAGTTTTAATAAGATTAAGATGTGCTGAACTTTCAAAGGATGTGCTTTGGAGGGGAATGGTTTTGGTTTCGTTGGGGGCTTTTTGTTTGTTTTTTGATGCTAGCATTGGACAAGAATGGAGGGTAGAACATTTTCAGTTGCTCAGCTTTTTTCAAAGTAAACAGTTTAACTACTGTGTCTCTATATAGCCGCAATATTTTTTTCCAATGGTAGAGAAAGCATTCATTTCTAGGGCAAAAAAATGAAATGCTATTATGGTCTGACCACAATCAATATACTTACATGGACTTACTTGTGCTGTGTATTACACTGAACACTGTCCAGCTGGATTGCTCTTGTGATATTGAGAGGTCTTGGATTCAAATGCCAGTAGAGATGATGCTTGACTTTCAGGATGGCATCCTCTCATATGTAGATGGGTTTTTCAGACTCTTCTGGGTATTTCCACTGAGGAGAAAACTATGACGAGTAGCCCTAGCTTCAAGTTAATCCTACTAGTGTTGTACAAAGTACTCATGGTGGGTATTTATGGGTCCCTTTCTAAAATTATCATGAACCAGAGTTAAAGTGGTGCTCTGATGAATTTAAGTTCCTGAAGTTGTTTTTAGCACACTCACTTTCCTGTCAAAGTTGAAATTTATTAACTTGTTTTGATTTCTCCTAGATAACTTCCTGAGGCTTCAGGAGCTCTAAATCAGTCTGTGTACTTATAAAACTGGACCTTTGTACAGACTTTTTCCTCCTCTTGCTATGGGTGTGGAAATTTTCAACATTTTTCTTATAGAGATATGTAACATCAAGGAAGAAACTTTAGAGTGTAGTCAGGCTTATGAACTAGCACTTGTGATTGTCCTTTCACAAACCCATGGAGTGCTTTGGACAGAAAAGCGATGGGTTTGGAGATGACTCAGATGTGTGATAGTTGATTCAATTTAAAAAGGGAATGGAAAAAAACAATCTCCTCTAGTTCTTTTTCCTCTCCTTTGTAATAAAACCGTATGATGTGCACTCCTAGACAATTCCCATATGCTATCCAGTTACTTCTAGTCTCTGAGGTAGGAAAGAGAAGAAACTGTGTCAAACCTGATATCTGTGAGCATGTGATAAATTTTCTCTGCCTGTTTCCAAGAGTAGAAAAGCATTGGGAAAATGTTCCCTTTCATGTTTCTTCATGATGCGTATCTCTCTCCATTGTTTCCTTCTTCTCACTTTATAAAATCAGCTTTCCTTCTCCTGTCTTGTTTTTTTTTTCCCCTCAAGAATACAGTCTGAAGTACAGAGTTTTACTGCTGACGCACATGTTTAATGTATGTCAGCATAATCCAACCTTTGTCATGTAAATTTAAAAAAAAGAAAACACTTGAATGATTGAAGTCAGAGTGAATCAAAGGGTCCGTGTTCTTTAGCAAGGAAACAAGGTGGATGGCTATAAGCAGGCAGAAATCCAGGTAGCGAAGCTTTCCAAGGGTATCTGCAAATTCTGTCTCTCCTTTTTCATCATCCAGGCTTCTGTGTGATTCTTTGAAGCTACTGTTGCTGATAAGAGAGAAGTGAAAAAGAAGAGCTGTTAAGGGTGGTGTTAGGAGCGGTCTCTACAGTGTTGCTGGGGAGGGAGATGGGCAACTGAGAGTGTCCTTGTGGCTTATTGCAGCTCTCACTTTCAGCTGAGTAAGTACTCTGTGCCTACTTACTGAAGTCAGAACCAAAAAAATTACTGCTCTGACTAGTGCCAAAAAAAAAGGTTTGTAGGAACATACTGCATAAAATCACATGCATGTACAAACACTGATGTCTAGTACATGGGAAAAGCAGCCAAGGTATAGACATGAAGTCTGTGAACTAACCTTACCTCACAAATTGTGAACACATTGACTGGTATGATGGAATAAGATTGGATTATAAGGTCAGCCAGAATTCCTTCTAGCAATAGCTTGGAAATTTCATGTTTATGAAACTGAATTTTAAATGGCACATAATTCTCTGACTAATTGCTTGTGCTGTTTCTTCTGGCTTTTGTATTTTTCTGTCTTTATGCAATTTAA
The DNA here is from genome assembly GCA_013396875.1 of Vireo altiloquus. Taxonomy (NCBI): domain Eukaryota; kingdom Metazoa; phylum Chordata; class Aves; order Passeriformes; family Vireonidae; genus Vireo; species Vireo altiloquus. The sequence continues at coordinate 545,934 of VZRF01010597.1, forward strand.
AGCAGTCACTAAGTCTTTATCTACTCGTTCTTCTCTTTTTATTTATTAGGTATTGTGGCTTTTGATTGTAGATTTTACCAGTTCCAAATCCAGCATTCTGGCCTTCTCTTTGCAGGGCTGAACTTTGGAGGGACTTGACTGACAAGCTATACATTTTTCAGTATTGTTTCATATCACAGTTATTTGTGATTTTTTTAAACTAGATGTAGTTGAGATGTGCTAGTAATAGCCTTGCTATACTGTACGGAATTGTTTTGACATAAGCTGCTTATCAGCTGGGTCCTATGATAAATCTTGAGTTTAGATTTTGATCTATCCAACAATGCTGGTACGGTGATCTGTTGTAGGAAGTGTCATGCTTAAAATGTTTTACCTTTACAAGGATTTAGATTACTACGTGCTTTTAGATATGTAGGATACCTGACTTGTTTCTTCTGATGAAAGAGCAAGGAGAAAATCACTATACTTGGAACTTGAATGCATTTAACATACAAAGTAGCTTAATCATCTTGCAGTTGATGGAATTTTAGTCTAGAGTACATTGAAATATGGCATTTGCGTTATGTATGAAGTTCATACAATACAATTCTTGGCCTAGCATGCACGTGTGTTCCTCTGTAGCTTTTAAAAAATGTTTGACTACCCACATCTTCCATCCTTGGGGCAAGGCAAGTACGTGCAAGGGCACGTGGGGATTTGCTCAACTTTTGCTGGTAAGGAGCATGGATCTCTATCTTTCTGTTGTAGTACTAAGGCATACAGATGAACTTCTGCCAGGGGCTGTCATTCTTCCTTCTCAGAGGAGTGTGCATTCAAGTAGTTATTTTGAGCTTACATTGCCGTGCCTCATGTTGAGCATCTAACACTGATAAAACCTGAAAACTGCTGTTAACTTCAGTGTAATTTTACTCTTCAATTCCATCTAGACTCAAGCTTTGCCTTAAACAGTCGGTTAGCTCAGAGCTTTTACCAATACAGCAATTGCTTTAGACAGGATAAGTATCCTTTGAGATGCCAGGGATTTTACTGTGCTTGTGGCTTTATTGTGCATTGGGAGTATAACAAGTAGAATTCAATTTTTGCATGACTTTACCAGGAAAAAAAGTGCATTTTCAGCATTTTGTTCAGCTATGCTCTATAGAGGCTGAATTGGGAAGAAGGGGGAAAGATCAGTTGAGCATTCATTAGGTCCCATCCTACAGAAGCTGTACATGCTGTCATAAAAGTCATGGCAAATACTGGCAGGTTTGTAAGTCTTATTTTTTTTGGACCCACACTTTTGCCTCTTTAATATCAGTGCATAGAAGTGGAAATCTGTTGAGAAAGTGGAGTTGAGGCCATCTTATAAGGAATAACTTGAAATGTATTGCTAAAGTATTCTTTTGAAGGAATACATGTAAGGAATTTGTCCAGATTTTAGCATAGGGCTTCCCAATGTAAGGCTAATTCTGTTTTAAATTTACTTTGAGCAAAAATACTTGGTAGATGATGTCACTGAAGAACTTAGTCAGTAGCTTCCCTAAATGAATTCTAAGTTCAAGATGGGAAGGTTGTTATAGATAATACTTCCTGGAAGCCTCTAGACCAATATTGCAGCTTTTTGCAACTTTGCTAAAGCACAGGAGGAAGATGACTTTTTTTTTCTTGATGGTATATTTCAGGATATTTCAGTTATTTCTCCTTGGAGAGGTGACATATGGTTCTTTCCCAAAGGAGTTGGTATTGAGTTTTGCTACTGGAAAGCAGGTGACTCTCTCCCTTTTCTGAGCTTTCTTCAAAATTAGTTGTTTGAACGAAACAACAGAATTCAACCTACACCCCACTGTATTTTTAATGCTAGCAGAAGTTTGGACATCAAGTGTGTCTTTACTTTGCTAAAATAAACAGCCCTGACTGCGTGTAACTTGCTTGGATTTCCCACAGACAAGTGAAGTGAATGGGAATGCATAGGTCTGAGAGTTTGAATGTGAAGGACTCATGTTTCAGCTGCAGGAGCAGTCTGTAGAGATGGATAGGGTGAAGAGCTTAACAACAAGTGGGTTTTCAGTTTGTTGGGAATGAGTCTCTGTGTATATGGGAGTTGGCTTGTACAAACTGAACTTCAAAATCTGTCAAAGTACATTGGAGCAGCTAGATCTGGAGTTCACTTGTTACAATCAGAACAATTGCATTCTGAGGCTGTGGGTTTGCTGTCTCTACATAGTAATCCAGATGGATTTCCACTGTACTTGCTTGCTTTTAGTTGCAAGTAGTGTCCTGTCCACTGCTACTTATCCTGCTTTAGCCTCTTGCCTTTTTTAGGTTGTCCTAGTGTAGTAGTTGTGCTGGTTACCAATGACTCGTAAATTAATTCTGCTGAATCACTGTTCGGTTTTTCTCCGGAAGCTTTTGCTTATATATGCTTATATACTTTAATCCTTAGTTTTTGGCATTAGAGGTATTACAGCCATTTTCCATGGATATACATGACACTTGATAGAAAAGTTTTTCAGAGAAGTAATTTTTGTTACATTTTACCTGTGATATCCTTTGAAGTGTTGATGCCATGCTTTTAGGCCTCCTGTGTCAAGATGGTGGGTCTTGTTAAGAACAAGACAGAGGGAATGATCAAGTGAACAAAGACTGAACTCTCTCTCAGTGGGGAAAGAGGAATATTTTCTAAATTATGAAAATATACAAACCTTTCCTCCAGGGAGGATTTACTCTGAAGTGGAAGGCATGATTATGTCTTTAAAACTATAAACAATGTTTCATTGTATCATATCATGTAGCGGTAGTGCTTGCTTTTGAGGGTGATCTTCCTGTAAAGTAGGAGGAACATGTTTCACAAAGGCTAAAGGCTTGTCTGTGTTCTACTCTGCCAGTTTTGTCTCATAGTGAATGTTTCTTTAAAGAAAAAGATGAGTTTAACGTAGTTCAGTAAAAATCAATCATTTGGGGTCTGCTTTTCTTTCTCAGGTGAAAAGGTAACAGCCTTCAAGTAATAGAGCTTGAACTTCTAATTCCTAAAGGACATTTAACTACTTCAGAGCTTCCCCCAGCACCATATAATACAGAGTGCAGCAAAATAAGGAGTATAATGTGTAAACTATGTAACTATGCTGATAGTTACATGCCCTTAAGGAAAGCATAATGATGACCAAGTCCCTCTTTGACGGAGACAGAATCAATCTGCAGCCTTGTGTTAAATCTTGCAGGAATCTTCAAGAGTCTAAGTAGATTTGAGTGCAAACATTCAATTCCTGATTTTGGAAAAATTTTCCAGGTGAAACTTTGATATATATTTTTGGTCTGTTACCTTTGCAAAAGCAGCCTGCTGGTAGAGATTGTGAGGTGAATCCTTGGTCTTAGTTAAATATAAAACCTCTTAATTCTGTGCTTTATTCCTAAATTATGACAGTGTGGACAAGAAAAAATACTTTTAATAAGCATGTATCTGTATGTAGGTTTTCTTTGTAAGTTTCAAATAAAAAGAGAGAGCAATACAATTGTTTGAGGTTTTACTTGTATTATTTTTGCTTCCTTTGCCATTCTCTCTCTCTTTTTTTTTTTTTTAAATCCAACTTGCTCCTTTATTTTTATACATCTCATTGCACTGGGGCTTGCCTGAAGTCATCACTGCTGTTCTTAGTTTGACAAGAATGAAAAGGGGAAGCAGCCTTACATGACTGAGAAGCTTCAAAAACATTGCAGGCAGTAGTTTCATCTGTATTTAATGAAAGGGCTTGAGCAAAAGTAGAAACCTGCAGAATGATCTGGCAGTAAGGTTTTAGCAACAGCAATCATGACATAGTTTCCCAAAAGGTGGGCAAAGACACTCGAGGGCTTTCAGTGTTTTGAGCTAATTGAGGCCTCTTTGCACTTATATTTAGGCAGGACTAGTGCTGAGCTTTGATTTGCAGGTTTGCTGGCAAGGTAGGATGAGGTGTTCCTGATTTCTGTTGAGTGGGGTGGTGGGGGATGGTGCTTCAGGTGTGAACTCAGGGGCTGCCACCCACCCTGCTGGTTCCCCCAATGACCTAGGAAATAGCCCAGCTTTTGCAAGTGGATCCAAAATCTTCAAAACTGAATGGTGGTTTTTGGGTGTTCTTTTTCTCCAGTGAGTACAAGAATTGATATCAATTCTGAAATACCACGTGTGAAATATCTTGTTTATAAAATGACTTGCTGAAAGCTGTGGATGGGTTTGATTACATATCTTCTCCAGCAGCAACCACTGTGTCATAGCTCTGGCCCCTACGTGCCGTTCCTCTGCTCTCCATGCTGAGCTACTCACCATGAGCTGTCCCTAAGGCCTCTCAGTCAAAAAGAGAAGTAAGAAATTAAAGCAGCCTGTTTTGTCTGAAAGGGCTCAGGGACAGCTTGCAAGGAACAGCTGATGTGGTAGGGCTGATGCAATGCTGGCCTCGGGCCAGAGGCCCAACAGTGTGCAGATGAGGATGACGACCTCTGTAGCTGCCCAGCTGTAGCAGGAAAAGTACATCCCTAAATTAGGCACTCAGTTAATGCAGTCACTTCTGAAAAGTCTCAAACGTTGACACTATTCCTACTGAATAATAACTTAAGCCTCTCTTACCACTGGTGAATACTCGAGACGGCTCAGGGCGGGCAGTCTCTCCAGCTGGCTGGGCTGCCTGCACCATGCAGGTTGCAAGGAATTTTTAGTTTTCATTCCATCAAACCAATATTAGTAATAAAAATAAGACCTGCTGCACAGAAGTGAACGTTTCTTATGTCAACACTTTTCCCTGCTCTTATTTTGGTAATGTCTTAAGTCGCTCTTTAGAGGCAAACTTTATTTGCTGTACTTTTCAAATAGGGAGGAATACTAAGTACTTGCAACTTAATCAGCCATAGAGCTGAAGAGAGGTTTTTTTTTCCTCCCCAAGTACTTTTATGTCCCATAATGAGCTGGTATTTTATAACTTCTGATGGTAATGTATTCCATATGCCTTCCATCGCTGGGATAAAAAGCTTTACTCCAGAATCCAAAGCAAGTGGCTGTGGGTATTTATTTAATAAGGTTTGAAGTCTCTGCACCAGGCAGGATGTCAGTATGTTGTGTACCTGGAGTTTCCTCAGGCTGCTCGTAGTGAGATCTTAGTCCTTTATCATCATGGGAAGATCACTCCTGTCCCATCCTGCTAACTATGAAGCAGGGTAGGTTCTGTGGTTCCAACGACAGTCCTGCTGTTTCAATCAAATTCCTTGCTTTTCTTTGTCCTTGTTGTGAATACCACTGGTTTCCCTCCAGGACTTAAGACAAGTTAAAACTGAGAGGAATTCGGCCATGAATATCAAGATAGCCAAATGAGTGGTCTGCTCATAATTCCTTGAGGCATCTCTTCTAATGCCTTGCACAGAACAAAAGTTCTGTTGTGGGGGTGCTTAGGAGTTGCTGTAGTCTTGGAGACCTGACAGGAATGAAAAATAATCTTTTTATGGTTTCTTGCTAAAATACTCACACTGCTTTGGTTGGGCGCTTAGCATTTGAAAAACATTTTCTGGTATGTGGCTCTTCTGGATGTTCTGGCATATTTGCCTTCATTCTGATCAGTGCAACAATAATTATATTTAAAGTTTTTGGCAGGATTCACATTTATGTTTCAAACCACAAAGGATCATCATTACCATTTTATCTGCACGATGGTTGGCTTTGGTATATTATCACAGGCCCCTGTGAAAACTCATTTACTCCGTTCAGGGTTAGTTAAAACTGAAGAAAAATCTGTATGTGAATCTCATGCAGTCTTTTAAATCTTGAATGGAAGGTCTGTGAGGCAGATTGAGGAACATAATTTCAGAACTGCTGATGCTTTTACTGAAAACAGTGCTTCCACTAGCACTGGCAGGATACCTCAAAACCAACAGATTTTTGGTGGTGATGCTGTAGTTATGCCGTAATTTGTGGTATTTGATTTATAGCATAAAGGCATTCTGGTGTAGTCCACATTGCTTCCTATCTTTCTGTACACTTGGAAGAAAAAAGGTCATTTGCCTTCTGATTTGATTATTTTCTTTGTCATAGAAAAGGCTGGTGCAGTTCTGAGCCTTTCCCTTGTCCTCCACTCTCCAGCCTGTCAGGGATGAGCCCTCTTGCAGGAGACTCTGCCACCTGCTGCTTTCCTCCCTGAAGTGAGGAACAGCCAGCCTTAGATCGCTTCACACTCTTTCCAAACCCCATCCTACTTCTGCTGTGGCAGAGCTCACTGTCATTTAAACTTTTCCTGCTTTTATGCTCTCTTGGCAGCTAATACCCGAGCTCTTTAAAGCTGCAGTCTGTCCAAGCTTATTTTTCAGTAGGCAAGGCTGCTACTTTTCAAACAGCTTCTGCTCACAGTTACCTGCAAAAAATACTTGGGTAGATTTAGGAATCTAGGAATTTAGTTCCACAACTAGTTGGTATGTCCTTGATTAACCTCTGCTTAAAATCAAAATAAACCAGTGGCTTTTGACTAATTTTTTTCTCCCACTTGCATGGTAATAGTATCACAGTGTTATTCTATCAAATAGCAATGCTTACAATCCTTAAGCAGGAAGAAAACTGAATATGTGAGCAGATTGCATCTCAGGCAACAACATGTGATCCAATATTAAACACGAGCTTTTCAAGTTACCGGATCATGGAAGAGCCCAGGTTGGAAGGAACCTTGAAAGATCATCTGGTCCAACCAGATGGTTGGTTATGTAGTGAAGTAGACAAGAATAGGAGGAGAGAAACCATTTGCTTTAATGAAATAGGTCCAGTGTTTATTTCTGTATGTTCTTACCAAGAACCTTCTGGCTTTCACTTAGCAAAGGATAGTACTTGCTGGGAAAAAGCACCCTAAATCCTTTGAAGGGTTTCTTTGAGTTTAAAGGGGTTATTTAAATTTTTTTTTGTATTTGTAGGAGTAATTGAAGGTTCTTATTTCAGTAATTTTCCAGTCAAATATGAAGTTTGAAAGAAAATACAGTTCATATCTAGTAGGAATACTTCTAGGGATAGCTCTCTTCCGACTTTTCTAGTAAACCTTTACTAATGATACTAATTGTTACTGTATGTTGTGACTTACAAACTCTGTGAATTTACATGAAATTTTAAGAACTCTCTTTTAGAGACTTCTGAGTAGTTTTACAGATCCAGCTGCGCTAACATCGTGTATCTAGTCCAAGAAAGTCTGGTCCTAGAAAGCAGATTTCTCAGGCATCTGAATTTATTTTCCACTGTAAGTTTTTCCAAGACCAACTTTTCAGTACCCTTTGTGAAGTGTGAGTACCCAGTGTGGTAGTCTTTTTACTGCAGGACTAGGCAGGATAAATGCTACTACTTGGTTGTTTCAGAATGCTGTTATGTTTCCTACCAAGCCTCTTGGCTGCAGCACTGTAGCCAGAGCTCATACTCTTTGCTATCCACCATGTTGCTGAAAAATTTCTGAGGTTTGGTGTTTTCCAGGACACAGGTCTGCCCATATTAAGTGCAAATTATGCCCTTTGTTCCTGAATGTTCCTAAAAGTTGCATTTGATTATGTTGAAATGCTAAATGAGCTTGTCTCCCCAAGAGATTGAGGTTGTGCCTTGCAGTCTTAAGGAATTCCTATCAGAAGTGGGTTCTTCTTTTCCTGTGAAGTTAAGAGAGCACACAATCAGAAAAAAGACCTGGGAAGATGATCATAAAACATAGTTTTTGAGATGAAACTGCACACGTCCCTGGTAGCTATTCCTTTTGCAACTGTGGTATTAGTATTTACCAGACACTTTTTCCTCTATTACAGAGATTTGGTTGGTTGTGTGTGTGGTTAATTCTTTAATCAGTGCTCTGTGGCATGAAGCCCATCATTCTGCACAAGCTAGGTAAATTCTCAGTAACTTTGAGAACCAAATGTTTCATATTCCAAATGTAATGTTTCATTCAGCTTTTGTGTTTGTGTAGGCTGAGTTGCTCTGATTTACTCACTTGTATTCTGTATCAATTGTCTTGTGGATTTGTATGGAATGGGTGTCCCATTTCCTGCTATTCTGTTGGGCAAAGAGTTAATCCACAGATTCTGTGGTTGGATATGAATTTGCTTGGCAGTGTCACTACTGCTTTCTTGGAGCACCTATTTTTGAATTTGATGCCGATACCTTGAGGGCATTAAAGTTTCAGTGTTTCAGCTTCAAGCAGCAGTGATGTTCCCGCAGATCCAAACTGGCAGATATTGGTAGCCTAAATGCTAGTGTTTATTAGAGCAGAGCAAGTCTTGAGGGTAACTCTGCCAAGTGTTGGCTCATTAAATTGGCAGGGAAATTCAAAAAGGCTGCTTTTAAAGATAAGGACAAGAAATGTTGCAGGCTAGGCAGGGGTGAGAGAATGGCAGTGGGTAGGGCATGTTGTAGGTGTCTTCTATCATTCCATAGATAATTTGAAGGCAAGAGCAGACTCATTGAGACAAATGAGCTGTCATGCAAACAGGAATAATAGCAAGTTGAAGTAATAGTGTGCAACACTTGTCACTGCTGGAGTTCTGTGGACACGTCTCTGAAATATTGGTGATAGAAGACAGAATCAGCTCTTTGCTTTTCGGAAGTCCTAAATATTTATTAATTCCTTGTATTTAAAGATTTTGGTAAACAGTAGTGCAGGAAAATTAGTGATTTATCTTTTATCATGATGGGGAAGCTACCTGGAATTAACATACCCTTTGGTTTGTTTATCCAGGGGAACTCTCTCCCAAAGTTCACCAACACAGGTATTCTTACAGAAATTTGAACTGGTTTAACCTGAACATGATTAGCTCTTGCCTCTGTTTGCAAAAGACTTAGATATATTTGGATGCCTCAGGTCTGGGCTGGATTGTTTAGGGGTTGATAGGGTAACTTGGTTTAGATAAATCAGATTAGAATGAGTAAATCATGCCTCCTGTTTATATCCCGAAAGAGCAGAGATGAGAGATGCTTGTCTTTGTGTTGCCATTGCTCATGATGTTTTCACTAGAGTAGAATCTTTATTAATAAGATTAGATTAGTAGAATCTGAGACATTTAAAGTCATTTAACAGACTTAGTCTAATTGGTAGTTATGCTAATAATCTGAATTCCTATAAATAGTTAATTTGTTTTAATACAGACAAAAGAACTTTACCCTTTCTGAATCTCTACTCAGACTAAAGCAGGGTCTTTGAGGGGTTTCATCTAGGTTGCACCTGCTTGCATAATGGCTGAGTGTGTTACCTCTGCTGTGGGGTTTGGACTGAGCAGTGTGGGCTGCAGAGGGTAGGAAGCGTATTCTTTGGGAAGCTTTTGAAGCTATTCAAACTGTGACCTGAAGGATAGTCAGAAAAGACATGGAAATGCAAAGATATGGGTCAGCATGCAGTACATCACCCCCTTCTGCAGTTACCACACAGGCCATGTGAACTCAACAGTAACCAATTACTTAATGTTGCGGATGAACATTTAATTTCCAAGTTCCATGCAGAAGGCTGATACCATTAATTGGTACTTCTGTGACTACTGCAGATTATTTAACGTGACCCACTCCTTATGATTCCAACCTGTCATGTCCCTCTACCTATGGAAGAAGACTGTACTGAAGCTAATATTAAATTACCTGCTTGCATGGTTTTGAAGCTGCATTTCATTTGTCATGCTGCAGTTTATAGCTTGAAAATTTGCTGATCAAGTCTAAGGATGACTTGAGTGAAAAAGACAAAGATTTTCTGTGATTAAGTGGATGCTTTTGTTTCTATTTCAGGAAAACCCCACAGCACTGGCAGCTCCGAACGGATTCAGCTCTCAGGAATGTACAATGTTCGAAAAGGGAAAATACATTTGCCAGTCAACAGATGGACAAGACGCCAAGCTATCCTTTGTGGAACATGCCTAATTGTCTCATCAGTAAAAGAAAGCCAGACTGGAAAGATGCATGTCCTCCCTTTAATTGGTGGAAAAGTAAGATATTTTATTTATTTGCTTGGTTAGCCCCTGTCTCTTTGTGAAGAGAAGATTGCATTCAATTAGGATGATTCTGACCCTCCAAAAGTTTGTTTCTATAAATGGAATTTTCGAAGTATATAAATGACTTTTGATTATGGTTAGTCATATTTAACAATTTAGAATGTTTGAATTAAAACTACAAAGAAAAGCAATGGATGCACAGTGTCTTTTTCTTGTGTGCAATGTTAAGTGGTTTGTATGTGCAATAGCATACAGCTGAAGGATACATGCAGGTCTGTTGTGTATGATCTGCACCTTGCCTCCTCATCTTTATCCATGGTGNAACTTTTTTCTGATAGATTACATCTGAAACCCTGGAGTTCCAGACTGAACATGAGGAAATTTATTTTTTCCCACTATAATGGTGACTGAGCAGTGGCAGAGGTTCCCCAGGTGGATGATGGCGTATCCATCACCCCTGGGGATATTTAAATAACATCAGGACATGGTCCTGGGTAACTGGCTTTAGGTGAACCTACCTGAGCAGGGGATTGAACCAGNGTTAACACATAAGGGCATGGGCTTATTTTCAACATTGGGGGAAGTTTTGAGTGTTCAGCATTATATGCATAGTGGTCTGTTGTAAGCTAACAGCAACAAACATTTTTCCATGTGAAAAGCTGAAATGGAACTTTTTTCTGATAGATTACATCTGAAACCCTGGAGTTCCAGACTGAACATGAGGAAATTTATTTTTTCCCACTATAATGGTGACTGAGCAGTGGCAGAGGTTCCCCAGGTGGATGATGGCGTATCCATCACCCCTGGGGATATTTAAATAACATCAGGACATGGTCCTGGGTAACTGGCTTTAGGTGAACCTACCTGAGCAGGGGATTGAACCAGATGATCTCTAGAGTTCCCACCTTAAGCCTTCTGTGAAACTGTAGTGAAGAAAGTAAGATTACAACATTACTGTTGCAACCTAAATAGTGTTTCAGAACAGTATTATTGGCTTGTTTAGCTGAGGTAATGGGAAGAGGATCATCAGCTTGAGGATGAATTTAAGTAATCTTCCTTTACCTTACATACTGGTAAGTTGAATGCTAAAGTTGTTTGGAGAGAAACAAGCTTCACAATATTATATATGCAGACTAGAGTTGATTCATTAATATTCTGTACTAGCAGTGTGAAAAGTAGTGCTGCCTTCTAGGAGCTGTTTTTCCTGCCTCTTTTTTGGTTCTTCACATGATTCTCCAACTCTTCCCAGGAGATAGTGAAGTAGAGACATTGTCCTCTTTTGGCAATGGGATGTAAACTCTTGACAGTGAATTGTATTCCTGTTCCTATCAGCCTTCTCTTTGAGATATTCTTTTCATCTCAATATATTTCTTTTAATTTAAAACGGGAAATCATTATGTACCTTTTTTAATTGCTTAACATGGAATTTCTAAGTAGCTTTTGCAGAGAAATGCCTTATGTGATGTAAAACATGCAGACTGTGTTAAGCAGAAAGCTGACAACAAATTTTAAAAGAAAAGGATAACTAAGCTCAGAAAAATGTACTGAAGGCTTCTGCTGACAAAGCCTGGGAGGAGGGTGCTTGGCACAGAACTGTTTTTTAAATTATTGCTCAAAAGATATTCTTCGTCAACCCCATAAATACTCTACACTTCCTGGTTTGAAAAGGCTTTCCAGAATGCTGTACTGAGACATTGAGACCATAAGTTGTGTGGGACTTCTCGTGTATGGTAGCAGAATGATGTATTCTGGGTGTTTTTTAGCAAGTTGAGAAATGCCAAAGAATTTAATTGGGATGTAAGAGAAGCATTTTGTTAAGCCTGTTTTTAATAACCAAGGAGTATAAATTGTATTTTTTTAGGTTGCATAAAAACAGCCTTTAATGCGTTTCACTGGCAAGCCTTTTATGGTGTTCAGTTTATATTAAAATGTTGATGTTCTTGGTGGTTTTTTCTTTTAGTTCTGTCCTCCTTCTGTTCTTATTCCCACTTGTATAGATTTCATGAATATATGACAGCCAAGATGCAACTTGGGTGTTTGAGATGGTTAGTCCAGCTGTACTTGATGATCTCCTCTTGGGTACACTTTAACTTTGCCTTGGGGAGTTCTGCAAAGAGGGTTTTGATTCTTGTTGACTCACAGTTTTGTGTCTCTGCTGTAGGTGGAAGAAGTGAAAAAGCACCAGCACTGTTTAGCATTTAGCTCCTCTGGACCTCAAAGCCAGACCTACTACATTTGTTTCGATAACTTCACTGAATATCTGCGATGGCTGCGACAAGCATCAAAGGTGAGAATGGTGCTAACCCCTGTGTGAATGGGATCTTCGAGCTCTTTCTCCCAGTTTGGTCTTCTCCATGCATTGGTAATGCGCCTCTTCTGGGTTGTTTGCCAAGAACTGCTGTTGCTGCTGTTAGGGTTGTGTGGAAATACTCAGTTTGAGAGCTCTTGGTAACAGGCAATAGGGAGGTGAATTTTTCTGCATTTACACCAAGACTTCTTTCTACCAAGGCTGTGTAGGCAAAGTGCTGTGCTGAAATTTCTCCATTTTCTTATCAGCTGGATGGATCTAGTGAGATCATTACAACAACAAGGATGACAAATCTAACTGTCAACATTTTGGTTTAAAAAGCTTTATTTCAGTGTTATTAAAACATAAAATGATGTCAGGATTTTTTTATTAATTCCTTACACAGAACCTAAATATTAAATTGCTAGAATAAAGGATTTTCTCTTCCTGCTTTGAAATGTTGCTGAATCTCTCTTTAGTTTTAGAGCTATTTGATTTTTGGGTTTTTTGTAATAAGCAAATCATTTTCTGTCAGTGAAAAAAGGTTACTAACTAAAACCTTTATAACGCAAATTTTATACTGGGCTTAGAACACAATTAATTATAGGAATTTAGAGCCTGCATTATTTCATTTGACTCTTCAGTTCTACTTTGTGTTGTTGAAAGGTGTATTTTGCAGTTGTCTGTTCTATCTCTTAATCCCTGCCACTTTTTTTGCTAAAACCTTATATATCTTGAACCATTATATTTTCATACTTGTACCACGAACGTTCTTTTGCTGTGCTGTCAGCATGGTCTTTTTGGTTCTGTAGTTGTGCCTATACTTTTGATTGGTTTTGTATTTGATAGGACTGTCCATGTTCTTTAGTATGTTAAAGCAAAGTTTTATGTAGTACTCCTTAGAGACACTCGTGTAGCACTTGATCTGTTTTGTCTTTAGACTGCAGTAATGTATTACCCAGCCAATGGCCAGTGATACAGCCTAGGTCGTGGGCTTTTTGTAAGAGGTTTGATTTTATGTCAAACTTTCTTCAAACAATAACTAATGCACCTCCTACCACATGCGTCATTTAAAATGTATTTTAAGATTTTTTTTCTAGTAAGTTTTAAAATTCTTTTTTAAAGAAGCTGTTCTGGCATATCTGCTTAGGTCTGTTAAGCCTCACGCTACAAGTCCCCAAGGTGTGTTCTATGAGATGGTGAGGCATGGTCTGTCAGGTTTTTGAGTTTTTGCCCCTTTGGGGCTGTCTCTAGGACAGTAGTGTCCTTTCATCTCCAGAGGGTTTGACATCAGATAAATGAAAGGCAGATCTAATGAGTGAGGAAAACATTGGAAAACAATGAACTTCAGAGCTAGAGATAAATGGCCAGAAAGCCCCTCTGAATTACTGGCAGCATAAGCTTGTTCTGTGCCATGCTGTGCTTCTCTCTTTCTCTCTGGTTCACCCAAATGACTAACAGCATCGGGATGATAGCCAGCATGAGAACATATCCCCATGCAGTCATGATAACCTCCCATTTTTCTTTAAGTGTAGAAAGAAAATACATTGTTTCAAGTGTCTTTTCAGACTGTCAGAAGTGAAGAAACTCTCTATGCTATTATTTTAGTTGTTAAAACATGCTTCGAGGAAAAATGAGGCATTTCCCCAAATCCCCAGTCCCCAAACCTGAAATTTGGCATTCTGCATTTATGGATTTTCAAACACCACTTTGCCACTTCAGGTTGTTTTTTATGATGATTGGGGTTCCTGCCCTTAGACTGAAGAGCAGAGACAAGCGTGATTGTACGCAAGGCAGTCGTGTGGGATGTGCTGCGCAGAAACAGTTTCTGAAGAATAGAAACAGAGAAACTAATGATGCTGCAAAAGTAACTCAAATTTCCTCCAGCTGATGATGTTTGTGTCAAAGTGCTTAATTGCAAGGTGCAACACACCTTATTTACATGTATAAAGAAATGAGAAAAGTTGCATCTTCAGCTCTGTAGTACAGGCAAACAAACATTCTTATACTGGGAGAAAACCCCAACATTTATATGAGGTATTTTGCCTCAGGTGTTTGGAAACTACTCAAGTTCAAAGCTGCTGAAATATTCCTTCTAACCTAGAAAATACTGTGTAAAGCACTATATTTCTAAAAACAAGCCAATTTAGGAAGGGAGGTATGATAGCCCTGAAACTTAGCCTCTAGTTGCTTGCTGTGGGCTAGGTCACATGGAGCTCACAGATTCTTCCCTAATACTGATGATGTATATAGTACTTGCACTTATGTGAGTTGTTATGAATAATGTCTAAGACTGTATTTTAAATATAGATGTTTAATGGCATTTGTTTTGAAAATGATATTTGTGTTAACTTACATTCAATGGTAGTTCTTCTGCAGTCCTTTATGCTCCTGATGTGTGTTACTGAAAACTGAGGCTTCTGATTCTTATTTAGTGTAATGAAAGCTTTAATTATAAATTTTAATGCAGCAGGAAATCCCTGGTAAAATATTTCATTAAAGTTGCCTGATTCAGTCTTTAACTATGAAAAAAATTTTCATATCTGTCTTCTGAATATTTCAGAAGAGCTAGAAGATGTTATTTTAGCTTTTAAATAACAAGCTTAATCTTGAAAGGAGACTTGCAAAGAATGCTTGCTCTGTGGTCTTTCTCTCCACAGAATATTGGCAATGTTGACTTTTTAGTGGTGTTTCAGAATGAGACAAATCCTCATGCATCACTCCTGCAATAAACATGTGTATACTACAAGAGATTTGAATTCATGTTTGCAGAGACATGGGTTTAATTTAATTAAAAGTAAGCATTGCTCCTGTATAATCAGATTCATTCTAACAGTGGAATCTAATAGCCAAGACAATTCTCGTACTCTGCCTCAGTAAATTTTTGGAAGGTGAATAGGTGTTAGGATTGGTTTTCCTATATGTATGTGTCCTGAGGTGAACAGAACTCCTGTTTGCAGGACAGACTGGAATTATTGCACAAATACTGACCTAAATATTGAACTTGGTGACATACTTATTCCAAATAGGTCACTTTTAGATATGCTGATTTAGCCTCAAACAGAATATTTTTAAAAGCTGGAGATATCTTGTTCGTTAATATTGATAGCTCTATACCACAGTGCATTTCTGGAGGCCTAATTAAGGAAGCTTGAAAGGTAAACAACAGTAACAGATTTGGTCCTTTGTGATCTAATGCATTCGTTCTCTTGCCAAATGTTGAAAAATAAGCTTATGCAACTGAGAGGGGGAGCAGAGGGGAAAGAAAGGAACATCTTCACAGCTTTAAAGAATTTTGACTGCATAAAGTTGTCATGATGGTTCTGGAACTGGCACAATTACTTGCACAGCAAATCTGCCACTGTTTGCTACTTGAATGTCAAATGCAGAAGGATGGGGCAAAGAATGTGTATTTAACAGTGAGGATGATGTGATGAGGGCATTCCACATTTGCCACTTCCAAAACCTGAAAACCTACAACCCTTATGTAGAAGAGAGAAAGATGTCATGCATAAGGTGTTATGGAGTGGTGGAACTTGCTGTTGTGAAGCTTTTATTTGGGATGTCGCCTGCTGTTTGGTGCTTCTAACAGCTAAACCTAACCATTTTTCACTATGTCAAGTTTCTGTTGTGAGCATTTCCTATGACACAACTCATAACATGAATGGTTTGGCTGGAGTATAACAGGATTAGCAGTCCTCTGTGTTCCAAGACATGCAGTTAAAATGGGATGTTAGTGTCCACCTCAGAAGTTCAGTATTGCAGAGCTTATGCCAGAATGCATTACAGAATTTTATCTTCTTGGAAATAGTGTGCCCCACTGGGCATGCTGGGATGGGTTATCTGACCCCACAGAACTTCTCCCCTGTCAGCGGCAGGAGAGCAGGAAGTGTGTCAACAGCTTCATGCGACAATTATTTCCTGCTTTAGTGCTCAGTTCAATGGGGCAGGTAGAGGAAGAGAGGTGATGAGAGACAAGGGCTGTAAATAGTGCATGTCCCTGTAGGTAGGGAGGGATGTACAGGCACACAGCCTTGTGTGTCTGCACACCATCAACCACAGCTGGACAGCTGTGGCTGGGAATAAGTTGTTCTAGGGGGCTTAGGTGCCTACGCACAAAAGACCCCTGCTATTGAAAATACAATGAATATCCAAAAATAGGATTTAAAACCTATGATATTTAAGAGTTTTCTCTTGTGTGCTTTTGTATTTTCCTTTCCCCGTTTCAGTCGCCTTGGTGTTAAAGTCTGTGTGGAAGTGTGTGGTGTTCCAAACAACTGTAGCTTGCTGTGAAAAAGGAGAGACTAAATTATGATGTCAGTGTACATTATGTTTAAAATGTGGTAAAAATAGCAAGAATAGCAAATTCAGCTGAGAAGGGTGTGCTGCCATATTGGCCTTATTCCTTTCATGTCAGTGCAGAATGCTCTCTTCATACATTTATTTGCACTGTGAAACTAGTAGAAAATAAGAACAGATTAGAATTTAGCTTATACTATACAAGTAAGTAATGCAGGGGCCTCTACAGCTGTAGTCTCCATCTTTCCTCAACTTATGTAGAGATCTACCTGAAGCAGCAGTACAAAATGATTGGTTTTGCTTTTTTTCTCTTAAGTTACCTAGTTCTGACCATCTACCTCAGTCTTCTCATTATTTTTTTCAGTACAAATTTGACAATTGTGTACAGAGACTGTTGGAAAAGGGGAGTATAAACCCTGTAAAGAGGACAAAGCTGATCTGTAATTCTAGTAATATGATTTTGATTTCTGATGAGGAGAAAAGTTTGAGTTCTGACTACATGCTTGGTGCTGCAGGCCACATTTATATATATAAATTCTACAGAATTTAAAAATTAATTCCTGACCTTGACTACAGTTCTGCAAATGTATTTCCAGAATAGGAGTCCAAGATGTTTAGCTTTTGGATGTGTTTTACAGGAACTATACTGACGAAATGCAGTAAGCAACAATTGAACATTACTGCTAACGATGTGCCTGCTTTTCAGCTGTACTTCATCCACCTTTGAGACAGGGAAAGATCATCAGCTGTGGGACTGCTTTTTCCTTCAGTACATAAGATTCTGCTTATTAATTAAAGGGATGGATAATAAGGCATACCCACTTGTGCATATAGCATCATCTTTATTTCAGGTACTATCAGATGTTAATGTTTAGCTTTCACATGTCAGCCATAGTCAACCAGGAAAAGTTGTGTGAGAAACTTCCACAGCAGCTTCATTGTGGAACACAGAATTTGCAGAGCTTTTTCATACAAAATGCATTAAATTAATGCGATCTGTAAAGCCTTGAAGCCACTGGTCTCATGGTTAAGTTAACCCTACACTGTATTTGCCTTGGCTTGCCCTCTAGGTGATTGACCTATTTCATATGTATTTCTGGATACTATAATGAGCTGTCTTCACAGAGTTCATCACTGCAGTGATTTTTATTACCAACTTCAGTTGTTTCTGGAGGCATTAGGGATGGGCTTTTCTAATGCTTACTGGTCAGAACAGGCTTAGAATACCTTTTTGCAGAGATTTGATCACACAGCAGCACCAATGGTGGGTGTAGGGAAAAATAATATGCAAGGATGAAGTAGTTTATTTTAAGTTATTTGGGATGTTACTTGTTAACAGTGCTGCCAATTCATACATTTATGTCACTGGATGCTCAGTCTCCCCTCCAAGTGTCTGTTTAGACCCCTAAGTGATGGGTAACCTTCTTCTGGAGGAATACTGTGGAGAACTTTACTGAATTTCTAGATTAGTATTTTTGCTTTTACCTTTGGCTGTTGGTTATCATGTGTGGTCATTCTACAAGGAAAGACTGTGTGCAACAAAGAGGCTATTTGAGTTGCAGTTAGGAGTATCTGGCATTTCTTTTTAGCTTTATAGTCTTAGTCCATGTGTTTGAATGTACTATTGTGATTCTGGGCTACCTGCTTTTGTGTGTGTTGGGGACAGATTGGAGGTCAGGACTGTGCTGGTCACTGAGAAGGTGACCATGAAGCAGTTGGTTTGTTTCTTATGCCATTTGTGCTTGGAGGCTGGAAAATGAGTCTTTATTCTAATACAACCTGAAAATGAGTTGAGTGTACTGCCGACATAAGTGGGCATCTTTTGACAATAGCCTTTAACCAAAGTTTGTTTTACTTCGGGAATAATTATTTGGGTTTCTTCACTCTTGAGACTAAGCAGCACCATTAGCCTGTTGGAAAAGTTGATTCAACATCTGGTGAAGAAAAAAGAACCCAGAAAGAAAGAAAGGTATTCTTATTTTTTCAATGGGTCTTTTTTGGAGCTGATCCTTACTTACAGGAAACATGATGACTCTAAGTTTAGTACAAGGAAACACTTTTTTCCCCTAATATCATAAAATGACAATATTGAGATAATGCTTTCTCTAGAAATAGATCCCTAAAAATAAACCCACAGCTTCCTTTTGGTGGTGACTACAAATACTCAAACATCAACAAACCTCTGGTTTCCATGCGGAACTTGACTTCCTTTTCTCTGTGTGTGCGAAATCTTCAGTATTTGGGACCTTTGCTCTGAAGTCATATCTGGTCATTTGTGCTGTTGGTGGCTTCTTATCATCTCAAGTGGGAAAGCAGAAGATTGGGCAAAACAAACTTGAAACCAGTTTTGTTTTTCTTTTGATGATAGCACTTTGAGAGTGTTCCTCCTTCTCTTTCCCTGCAAAGCCCATTCTTTTGTGCCTTTTGTTATTAGAGGTTGACATTTTGGAAATGAACTTCTGGGTATGTTTCAGTGTAGTCAATCTTCTCTTAATAGTTCAGGAGGGAAGCTTGGTATTTTGTATCAGCTGATTACTTTTGCATGGCAAAAGAGTTTAGCTGATTTTAAAGTGTAATGACTTCAAGCTTTTAATTTCTGTTTCAGAGAAATTATAGTTTCACTGTTTTTTCTTTTTTTCCTTTTGCTTGAATTTAGAATGTCTGTGGTTCTTGTTTTGGGCTTGCTGCCTTCAGTTAATAATAGTTATTGAAGTATTGCAGCCAAGAGTGAGAACAGAAAACTAGATATTGCCCACACATCTTGGGCACTTGAATAGCCCACACTTGAATAGCATTCAAGTACAGTCATTTGAAGCCTCTAAATCAAGTTATGGTATTATTGAAGCTGAATTTGTGCAGCTCTTGCATAAATACGGGAAGCATCACCTAGAAGCTCAGTGAGGTGTTGCATGTATTACCTTTTAAGGTGTGTTCAATCCAGAAGGGTCCCAAAGTGTTTTCAGTAATCTCTGTAAGTAGAGGAGTAGAAGCAAGTAGGGGAATGAATGTAGTGTTGCTCGTAATGGAGCTCAGGGAAACCAAGTGTCTGCAGTGAGCACATCCCATAAGATGGGAGAGGATTGCAGGGACTGACATATTGCAGAGCATTTTGGTATGTGTAGGGTAATAATGGAGCTGGTCTTGAAACTGAATGGCTGTAACACTGAAAACCTTTCCTAGCACTCTAGCAGCAAGGAAGAAAAGAGAGGAATTATTAGCAAAACCTAACTTTAGGGATGTTTACTCTCCTTAGGCCTCTTCTGTAGTCAGTGGAGAAGGATTAAAGTCTCCAAGGAGAAGAGGGAATGAGTGCTGGAGACCAGTTTTAGGCCAGTAGAGCTATATTTATGATTATTTGTATTACAAAACACCTGGGCCAGAAGGCCTTTCTGACTTACAGTGGAATAATGGCATGAAAAGAGTTCATCTCATTGTAGAATTAATTCATATGATACAGCTGTGTCAAAGAATCTAGATCAGAAACTGAGGATGTAGCATAATCTTTTACTTAACACGAACAAAAAAACCCTATTACCCTCTCCATGTAGGACAAGGGAGGCTCAGGCAGGCAAACATCCTGTGTAAGTCTTCCTGGCGAGAGTCTGAAATCTGCAGTATATAATTGAATGATTTGAGATGGAAGAGACCTTAATGATTATCTAGTTCCAAAACCCCCACCATGGTCAGGGACACCCTCCAGTAGACCAGGTTGCTCAAAGCCCCATCCAGTTTGACTTTGAACACTTCCAGGGATGGGGCATCCACAGCTTCTCTGAGCAGCTTTGGATTGTATTTGTGACTGTCCTCTGGACATGCTCTAAAGAGTTCACATCTTTTTTGTGTTAGAGACTTGAGACCTGGATGCAGCTCTCCTGGCCACGTCTCTTTTCATGCAGCCCAGGCTGTAGTTGGCCTTCTTGGCTGTGAGCGCACATTGTTGGCTCATGTCTGACTTTTCATCCTCCAGAACCCCAAGTCTCCCTCCACAGGGCTGCTCGCAGTGAAGACTTCCACCAGTCTGTACTTACATCTGGGGCTCCCCCTGGCCCAGGTGCAGCTCTTGGGACTTGGACTTCTTACACTTCATGAAGCTTTTGTGAGCCCACTTTTCAAGTCTGTCCAAGTCCCTCTGACTGGTATCTCTTCCTTCTGTTGTGTCATCTCTAAGCTTGCTGAGGGTGCACTTGATCTCGTTTTGTCATTAATAAAGGTATTAAAGAGCACCAGTCGCAAGACCTGTGATCCTGAGGGATACTACCCTCCACCAACCTGACATAGAGCTGTTTAGCACGACTTTGGCTGCATCCATCCAGCTAATTCCTTTTCTGCTGAATAGTCCACCCTTCAAATCCATGTCTTTATGGTTTGGAGATAAGGCTGTTGTGTGGGACTGTGTTGAAGGCCTTAGAGAGGTCCACATGGATGACATCAGTTGGTCTTCCCTTGCTAACCGCTGCAGTCACTGTCGTGAAAAGACCACCAGGCTGGCCAGGCACGATTTGCACTTAATGTCTTGTCTGTGCCTTAGCATGCTTCCATGAGGATCTACTGCATGATTTTCCCATGCTGAAATGAAAAAGCACTGAAAGAAAGTCCTTGCTGGAGGGCTGCTCATTGCAAAGTCTGCTTGCTTGGCAGTACAACAGCTTGTCTTCGTAAAAAAATAAATCTAACAGGAATAGTAAGCAGAAAAAGGGGTATTTCTTAATTTTTATGAGACTGCCACCTCTTTGGCAGTATTTACAAATGAATTATTTTCAGTCAAGCTGTTTTAAGGATGTTAATATTCCTTGCTCCACCAAATGGAGATTCACGTCTGAATTATAAGTAGCTTAATGCTACAGCTAATTACTGTCACTTAACTCTAAGTTACGTCTTAAGCCTTGTCCTTGCAGGGATCTTAGTGTGAGCATCCCAGTGTGACTACCACCAAGGAACAGTGGTAGTATCATTCCCTGGGTAATATCGGCTATGATCTCTAAAAGAAGATTACTTTTCCTTCAGGAGGAGCAAAAATACTCATATTCTGGTAATGACTTCAGATACTACCCAACATTTCCAAATGACAGATGATGAATGTCACCTTTTTTGTCAAATTCTTGCTGTCGAGATCTTTATGTTAAACCTGGGATGCCAGCTTTCAGATCTATGAATTTTTTTCTGGTCTCCTATCAAAAAAGGTGAGGGACCCCAACTTCTGGTTAATCCCCTTCACGTTTCCCCCTCCCCACATTTGCCAATGCTGTTTTCAGTTGTTAGAGGTTTGCACAAGGGCCAAAAGTTGAAATGAGCTGTTTCCTTACAAAACTTTGTTCAGAGATAAGGAAAGCAGAGAAGGGACAAGTTTAAATAATTTTTGTGCCTCTGGGTCTTGCTGGCGTGAGGTATTTGTACCAGAGGCTTTTGGCTGCTTCACCTGTAGAGGAGCCCTGTGAGTGCTGCCATGCTGGTGTGCACTTCTGCCCTTCGTCTTAGTAGGGAATTACTACTCTGGTCTATGGCATTGCATGCTGGGTTTGTGGATCTGAGTGACAGGCTTTCAAGCCTTTGCTGGGTTTTATATTTTCTGTGCAAGGCCCTTAGCATGAGCTGGTATGTATCTAATTTGACATTTGAAGGAAAACAAAAAGGAGATGCCAGAAAATCCAGTACCTTTTTACCCTTGGGCTGCACTTGTTTTAATAGTTGTCATTTAAAAATTAAAATATATGGCTTTAAAGAAATAGCAAATGTTTTAGTCCCTCCTCCCCTTCATTAAGTTTTTTGACATTAGAGTGTTTACCAGGCTAAACAGTTCCTCATCTCTTGGCTGTGGCTGAGGGCACCCATGTGCTTCCTGGCTGTGGAATTCAGCTCACTGGAGGGAGGCCTCTCTGGTGAGCAGGGCTTTGATGTTCGAATAGAAAGAAGGATTAGAATTTGAAGCAAGGTTAGTTCTGAGGTGAGGAGAACCTGTTTGCTCTAAGTTAGTTAGGTATTTCAAGACAATCTATCACTGTGTAGTTAAGGCTTATGCAGGCATTGGTGGGATGTGATGATTATCAAACTGTTTAAAAACAAAACCTAAAGGAGAAAAATTTAACTACCTTTGCATTGCATGTCTACAGCAGGTATAATTTAACATTGTCAGCTCAGTTCAAACAGACTGGGAATTTGGCTGCCTGTACAATGTGGGTTGTTTAGCTATTTTGTCTTCTGTTGAAGTCCTAAGCAGTAATTTCTTATCTGAATAGAGCTATAGGGAATGAGATGAGGGTAAACAGGAAAATTGGTTTAAATTCACACCACAAGTCACACCAAAAGATGTCCTTGTATAAACAAGACTTGTGTTTGTCCATACAGCTGGGTTCAGCTGTGCCCATTCCTGGCATCCATTGTCAGCAACAGATCATTTTTGTAGTATAACCAAGGCTTTAAAACAAAGATGATAATCAGTCTTGTTGCATAGCTCTGTGACAGAGGTGTCATTATGCTGATGGACAAAGCAAAGTGGTTTTTCAGCCCTGTGTAGCAAGAAGCAGTAAGAATGTGGGTTGATGCAAGTATTTTTCTAATTTTTTGTTGGGTACTGCTAAAGATTTACAGTGAACTGGACTGTATTTTCACATGTCTTGAAATATTGTTTCCTTTTTAAAAATAATAATAAAAAAAATTAAAATCAAAACACTTTGACAAACCTTTATTGAAGATGATACCTGGAATCTAGGCATCAGAGGTACTGCTGGCTTTTTTGAATAGTTGTTTTTATTTATAGGTATATTGTGGCACAAATATTGCATGTATAAAAGGGAGTTTTCATATTAGGGAGACTCCTATTTCTTTGGCATGTGTGCTTGTCTTAGCTGGGGAGGAGCAGAAGGCATACTCCCCAAGGGAGGGAGAGCACTCTCCAGCAGCATTATTTGTGGTATTTGGAGAATAAATCTGCATTTTGTTGCTGCTGTGGGAAAATTAAAAGCACAATAACAGATTTTTGGTGTTTGCAATGGGTAGACCCAGGGCTTTCTGTAGTACATGTGCTACATTGTGTATCACTTCTTCAAAACTACACTTAGTTTGCCATATTCATGTGAAGACTGAAAAAAATAACTTACAACAGTGTAAGCCTAGGATGCATAACTGAGGTTGCAACAGGAACTGGAAAAAAAAATCTAACACTGGACTTTGTGGTTTGATATACAAAAATCAGTGTAGCCTTATCCCATTTCTGCTCCTGTGGTGTTACAGTGGGGGACATTGCAATGCAATGACAGACTGTAAAGTGTTTAAAAATCATATCAGGGGAATGGTGAAAGCATATTTCATATTGTTTATTAATTTTTTTTTAATTATTAAGTATCCCAACTGAGAAATGGACTTTAAAAAGTATGAGATCTTGCTTTGTGTTTGAGCTCCATGGCTGTCAAATGTTGCATGTCTTTCAGAAACAGGCATTGACTCTACAGCTCCTGCAGTAGCTCCAGTCATTGAGAGCTTGTGATGTACCATCTTCTGAGAAGGTCATTGCTCCAGCCATTTTCTCAGTGTTATTGGTGCTGGAAATGCAGCAGTGCTTTCATGTGACACAAGTGTGAGGGGTCTGTGCAGTTTGGGATACGATGAGAGGACATTCAAGAGGGGTTGGTCTGGGCAATGGCAGCTTCTGCCTGTG
This sequence comes from Vireo altiloquus, assembly GCA_013396875.1. Classification (NCBI taxonomy): domain Eukaryota; kingdom Metazoa; phylum Chordata; class Aves; order Passeriformes; family Vireonidae; genus Vireo; species Vireo altiloquus. Next base: position 570,089 of record VZRF01010597.1, read on the forward strand.
GAGCTGTGATTTGTGCTGCTTGTGGTTTTATTTTTATATAAGTACATATAGCATATCAAACAGCTATACTTATGAGTTTTCCACAAGAAAACACCAAACAAACCATAATAAGTCCATAATGCAGGTTCCTTGTGTATCTAGAAACCCTCTCCCTCTAGCAGTGCTACCACGCCAACTCTCTTCGCTATTTTTTGTAGGAGCATGGATGTGTTGAACACAGCCCAGATAACTTGTTGGGGTATTTATTTACAGCGGAATGTTTTGGTTTTCTTCCAGTGGAAACACATTTTCTGCAGATAATGTCCTTTTCTCCAGATGCTTTTTATTCTTTGAGTGTGAGGGATATTCTACTGAGCGTTTTCCCACCCTTTATCAGCTTATCTCTGCAGTGATTCTCCACAGGGGAAACCCAGTGCTTTATTAAAGAACTGTATCATCTTTTACAAAAAACTCTTTGCTTTTAATAAATAGTAGCAAACACAAGCATGTGCAGTCTTGCCGCATTTAAGTCAATTGCAGGCAACTGCGAGACCGAAATATTCCTTTATTGTTCGATTTTGGAACAATGTCATTTCAGAATTTCAATATTCAACTGGTGAAAGTTTCTGGTGAATGAAAGAAAGTATTGTTAAGATGTTGTTCTCCTTCGTTACTCTTTTTTGCTTTTCATCTTGTTGCTCTGTTCTGTAGGAATTTGTAGAACAGTATTGAGTAATGAAAAGAGAAAAGTCTTTATCTCTGCCAATGAGAATAACTATGCGTATTTATATGAGCCTTCCTTGTAAAAATTCAGGAGTTAATTCTTAGAGTGCTGTTTGGCAACAAAAAAACTTTGATAAAATTACAGTTGATTCCAGAACTAACGCCTTTTAAAATATGGTTTTAACTTTTACAGTAATCTCTCTGGAAGAAGCATCATTCAATATTTGTGAATTGCTTAAAAATATTAATTAAATGCTTTGTATAATAAAGAATTCCTTTTTAAAAAAGTCAAACAAAAAATAACCAGTACGTATTACCTATAAAAACAAAATTACTTTTAACTAGATTTATTTCTCAGCATTTGACAGTTTTAAGAAAGGATTTGCATCTTTTTCTGAGGCAGCAGTAGAATTTGTATATTTGATCTTGTTTGGCTGCATTATCATGATTCCCACTCAGAGTTCCCATTTCTGGTTCTTGAGATATTTTTAGAGTAATGTGCCCTGCTAAGCACTGCTGAGTTGCTTATTGCTGTTCATATCACATTCCAAACAAGTAGTTGGAGCAACAGTGTATACAAGCCTTACACCTGAAATTAAACATTCTTCCATTTTAATTTAATGGGTGTCAGCAGTTTTTCATCTCTTGTGTTTGCAGTGTGATCAGTACTGGGCATAAACAGACTGAATACCCAGCATTCAGAAATGACTGCTCAGTATAGCCTATGAATAATTCTTGTCTCATACTACAAGGGGAAGAAAAATACTAGCTACAGTAACAAAAGGACTGAACTAATTGAGTAACAAAAATTCAAGCATTTTAATGGATGTGGGAGGACTGGATTATTAACGGTTGCATTGGAGAGAAACACTGCACTGTCTGTTCCCCTCAAAGCTTATGGCTGTGTGTTTATAATAGCAACCACTTATTCTAAGGCCTGTGTAGCTTGCATTGGAGAGGAAAAAAGGTATCTGTGGCCTTCCTTTCAGTGCAGGTTACTTCACTTACCTCCTCAAAGCCTGATGACTCTACTTTCAGAGTGCCTTGTGGCAGGGACCGTATCTCTGCCCAGAACATTGGGTGGTGTGTCCTTCCTCAGAGTTGAGAAGCTCTTATGTTACTGGGTATTGATTAGGAGTTTTTGAGTCTCTTCCTCTTTTTGCCCCTTAGATGTGGTGTTTGTCCTTCCAGAATCCCAGCATAAAAGGCTAGTGAAATGATAGCTTCTTTTGGTGTAAGCAGCTGACAGAACACATTTGAGCACTGTTGGTGGGGTCCCAGACCACACTAAAATGGTGGTGAAGTTGTTTGCTGCTCCTCCTTTGGTTAAGCCATGCCTGCTCCAAAAATGCCTCTTCTTCTTCTCGCATTTGACTCCTTCTCCTTGCCCACCATCCCCACAGCCTTGCATTACTGTGTGGTGGTGCTTTGCCATGTTACATGTCTGTGACTCTGCTTTATGTAAGAATATTTTTGATAATGTTGGACAGAAAATGTAAGCTTTCCACATTGCAGTCTTGGGTTTATTTTTGATTTTGGATTTATTTTTGATTTTGCCAGTGATATTTATTTATTTTTAGTGAAGTCTAGTAAATAAATAAAACAGCAGGAATATAGTTCACCAAGGTATATAGGAGGCATTTGGAAAGAGGCAAAATTGCCATTACTTGAAGAAGTTGCCTATAGGTCTCTGCAGAGACCTGTCATCTACATCTCTGCAGAATGATGCTAACTATATATATAGTGCTAGGTGGTATGATTTTTGTTTTAGCCTCTGCAGACTAAAATGTGTTTGTTTTACCTTCCTCTTTCTAGAAAACAGTATCGAGTCTCCAAATCTCAGTTTTGGTTTTGTCATATTTTTTATCACTTTTGGACAGTCTTCTAATTCATTGAGAAGAGATGAGTGCTCAGTGCTTTGCTGCTGGGTTATTTTTTCTCTTCAGTAAGGTGTAAGTGGGATAACTCTTCTGTCATTTAATACCCATCTTGAACATATGAAACTAAGACACGGTGATGACTGCTAACCCCTCGCCTCCACTCAGTTGGAGGAGGCAGTTCTACCCAAAGAACTAAACTAAAGCTTATGTCAAGTTATCTTAATTTTTTCCTGATTGTAAAGTATCGTATAACTTCATAAATGAAAATGGATCCTTTTCACATGTTAATTTGACAAAACTTTGCACTTTTCTCCCTGCTAGCCATGTGTGGACCTGGTTTAAGCACGGAGGCCACGGAAGAGATCATGGCGTAACTTGAAGCAATTATGTAAACTGTGTTAGATCAGCTATATATCAGAAGCCAACACTGACTTCTTATGTGCTTAAAAAACAGTTTATGTTGTGTTGGTAGGAATGAAGGAAATGTTCTTTTTTTTTATTACAGTATTAATATATTGGTGTTGTATTTTACTTCTAGGTTGCATCACAACGCATAAGCTCAGTGGATCTTTCGTGCTGCAGCCTGGAGCACCTGCCTGCCAACCTGTTTTATAGCCAAGACCTCACTCATCTCAATTTAAAGCAGAACTTCCTGAGGCTAAACCCCAGCCCATCTACAAGTAGAGCGCTTAGTGAATTACAAAGGTAAAGTGGTATGGTTCTATAGTCTTCCTTGGTCCTTGGAGCCATGATCTACAGGAAATTTCTTAAAAATTACTACCTCCTCTTGTAGAACATTGGCCTGACTGTAATGCTTCAGCAGTTGGTTAACTTTTTGTGTTAGAAACAGACTGGCTTTCATAGGAAACGTAATGTTTTTCTTGTAAATAGAAGGATATTTTCAGCCCAAAATGCAATTTTCGTAATGTGTTTTTATCTACCTACTGAGACCGGACTGTAGTTCTTCAGCCTTTGACTCATGCGAGTGAATGAGTTGGCGAGCTACCCATCAAAGAGAGCCATTTTAGGTAGGAACAGTGCTGCATATGACCAAGTGAAGAAGTTTTTTATTACCCCCCCCAAGCAAAGAAAGACCTGATTTCATATAAATTCAGTCTGGTTCCTGTCCTCTTTCTACTCTGCTCAATCCTAATTCTTCTTTCTCAGTAGCTGTGATCTTCCAGTTCTTTCCACTGCAGCTCATCCGAGAATGTAACAAATGGGTAGACAGCAGCATGATTGGTGCTCTGAATGATTTAATATATGTGTTCTGTGGGATCAGCAGGCTTCCTGTAGTCACAAAGATGAATGTTCCCATACTGAATATAAAGCTGTGATTTTAATTTCAGTGGTAACTGAATTGCAGAGTACCTCAGGATTATGTTTGTGGATGGTCCTGTTCAAACAAAATGTTTTAAACCACATTTCTAAATCCCTTCCTCTTTGAAAAACAACCGAAAAATACAAGATGGATTATGGGGCTGTTGTATTTTTATATCATTCCAATTTCATTTTGGAAAAACAAAAAATTTGGCGTAATGGAAGATGAATGAACCCAGCAAGGCTGCTCCACAAACAAAACAGGCAGCAATTCCAAGACCTTATGAACACAGTCTGGAGAGGAATTCTGACTGGATTATATGTTCTGTGAATGTCAGCATAGATCTCCAGATTGCAAGGGGAATTTTAGCATAAGATAGCAGTGAACGTGGACAAATAATCAATGTCTCTTATTTTAATGACTTCTTACTATTTTTCCTTTTTAAATATCAGAAAATGTAAAGGAGTTACTTGATTATGCTCTGTCCATGTACCTATGCCTAATTTATTTTTGGAATAGATTTGAATTTCTCCATATACTTACAAATAATTCTGTTTAAGATTAGAAAATGTTGATAATTAATGTAACGGGCAATGTTCGTTGTCTGTTCAGTGTTCTCTTGGTACTGCAGTCGTAGGAACAGCTGATGAGTCTTGCTGATAGCTTTAACATAAGCTGTTAAATTTTTTCTCACTAAAATGAGTGAGCGCATACAAGAGCCTGAACATACAAGAGTGAAAGAGTTCGAGTGACAAAATATAACTCTCCTGTTTTCTGAGATTCTGCATGAGGAAAATGTGGAGAAGTGGCATATAACTGGGGTGGTGCAAAACTGTTTTCCTCTCATTCTTCTGTGAGCTGATCCTATTCTGTCAGCAAGTCTGCTCTGTCTCCATTGCTTTGAGCTTGGCAAAGGCATGAGGCAGGTTGGGGAACTTCTGGAATAAAAATACCATTAGGTTACACAGTGCTGTTTTGGTGGATCTGAGTCGGTGCAACAGAAACTCATGCCCTTGATGTTTCCCTTTGCTTGCTTGATGTCCTCCAGCCTTATCTTCACCCAGCACAGGTGGCATCACCCAGGCAGTGGGTAGCTGGAAGCTGTTGCCACTGTTTCTATTGCTGTGCCAATGGGAAGGGCTGTGTGAAGTAGTGGTAGTTCCTGCTGAGGGTTAGGAAAAGCTGTGTCCCATCGGTTCTCTTTTGCCTCCCTACTGCAGCAAAGGCATGAGCTTGACCCTGGAGTGTATTCCCCAGCCATTCTCCTTCCTGGCCTAAGAAACACAGAACTGACTTCTCCTTTGGGTGGGAAAACTTGAGTTGTACTTGTGTTCCCAAAAAGCTTTGTGCCAGCTTGACTGCTAGTAAGTCTGCTTTTCTGTAGTGAGTAAATGCACAAATATCTAGCAAGAGGAGAGCACCGTATGTTTTGAAATTATTAGTGAAACCTAATACCAAAATGTGTGTAAAGTGAAGCTCGTCATTTCTGTGAACATCACTTTTTGATCCAATTCCATAAAACCATTTTCATATTTATAGGGGTTGTGCAAAGTAAAACTTCATTGAATAAACCAAAAGTCCTTTTCTGTTCACCCACGTTCTTTCAAATCACTGGAAAGCAAGTACAGAATCTCTGCTGTTCTGATTTGGTACTTTTGGCTTTTATACAAAATTCTGAATTGCTAAATTGCAGCCGCACACGAGACACAGCAACCCTGAATGAAGCCTAGAGGTATTTAAGGCTCCAAAATAGCCATGTGCTTGGATGTTGTGAACAAAACACATTGGCATTTATATACCTACCCTTCCTGGTACAATTTTTAAATAAAACCTGATTAGTAAGGCAGTCTAGGAAAATTTGTTTTGCTATAAGCAGTTCTTGGTGCTGCAGTTCCTATTAATAAATCACTTTAGGTCGTCATTTAATGAATGCTGGATTTCAAGACAAGTATGTCAAAGACACAATAAAATACCAACTTTTCAGCCACTGCAAGCAGCTGGGTCATAGTAATGACATGCTGACATATGCCTTGACATGGCAGGTACAGTCAGGGGAAAAAAAGGAATTTCTGTTTTTGTTTAGGCAGTTGCTTCTTTCAGTTGTTAAAATAATATAATTTGTTGCATTTATGAGTAAAATGTTTAGTCCTGCTCAGTACATGGCATCTGAAGGTGTACAGAGGTGTAGATGTATTTTTTCCCCAGTAGCTGCACTTTTACTTGCTTTATTGTCCACTCAACTCCCTTTTGTTGCTGTAGATGCTCTGCAGCTGTGAGCTTCCATAACTGAACTGTCTGAATATTGAAAGGTAAATACAGCTACCACTCTTTTTTTCCTGCTTATCAGGGAGTACATATTTCATACTATGTTTACAAGTAAGCCATCTGAAAATTCATCTGTGCTTAAAAAAGTAGCAAATTATGCTACTTGTTCTCCCTCATGGAATCTTTTTTGAAATTACAGGAAAGAATGTTTATCTTTAGGAGAAGAGATGAGATTCCCCAGTCGAAATGCTAACAAGAGTTCAGGCTTGCTAATTTTGCAGAGTCATGTTGATCTAGGTGTGAAGCAAAAGAATAGACCATAGTCTTTAGTTACTGTTGCTCTGCTTCACTGGACTGAGAACACTTTATATTTATAAGTAATTGTTTCAGTTGGTGTTGTTGGAAAAAGTGGTTGGCATCAAGAATATTATTTTCTTGTTAGTGTTGAAAAGTAAGTTAGCACTATGTGGATTTTTAAAATAAGACTGTTGCAGATTGAAAAGAAAAATAAGAAAAAGGAGATATAGTAAGACACAAAGTTGTTTTAAAAATAAATAAAATTATGCTTGCTAGTTTTATCTAAAGAATGAACTATTATTGTGATTGTGGTTGTTAACAGTGATTATATGGATTTTTGTCTTACGATCAGTTGGTATCTTTTTCTCTCTCAGAGCCCTTTCAGAAATGAACTGCCGTCTCTGGCATGTCAGCTGAAACTCCTCGGGGATAATGGCAGAAATTTGAAGATGCATCTCTAGGTTATGAGAAAGCTAGAGCGCTCTGAATTACTGATGCAAGTGTTTCTGAAATCCCTTGCAACTTCCAATTTTTATCTGAAAACCCAAGATTTCAGGCAATCTCAAGCTAAACCCTCCTTACAAATGCACTGTGCAGTAAGGAAGAAATTTCAAATGTAATGTTTGTTCAGAGAACACTTGAAAGCGAGGGGGAACCAGTATTGCCAACCTAACTGGTATGAACCCAGCAGGCAAGGTTGCTAGCAGTTAGTGTGAAATTCAGCTTGATCTTTGCTTGTACCCAGAGACTGAACAGCAGGGAGGAAAGTCTCCAGCCTGCCACTTGGTTGGCCTCAAAGTGCATTGAGGTCCTCCTTGTGATTATTGCTATTAGTGTATGAGACTGTGGTTTGGGGAGAAAGTTGGATGGTTTTAATGAATGTCAATTATACCTCTTTCCCCTTGTCAGGCCCCACAGGGCACTGCCAGTAGAGGCATTGGAAAAGATTTGAGCTTTCTTCTTTTTTGTTTTTATTTCCCCCTTTATTTTGGGGGTTATATGTTTGGGTTTTGAGGGGGTTTTTTTGTTTGTTTTCTTGTTGTTGTTTATAGGGTTTGGTTTTTGTTGGTTTTGGGTTTTGGGGGTTTTTTATTATTATTTTTGGGTTAGTGGTATGGGTTTTGGTTGGGTGGTTTTTTTTTGATATTCACATGAATCCTAATGTGTGGAACATGATACCTTTGCTTGCTCCATGGTGTGTGAAGATGCAGGGAGCTTCCTCTCACAGCTCTGTTGGTCTTGGAGAGCAGGAAACCTTACTTTTATATAGTTTCTCCTCTGTCACGTGAAGTCAAATACTGAGGCGCAGCCATCTAAGCAGCAGGGCTAGAGGAAAGGTCATTGTGGTATTGACAACAGGTTTACTAGAAAGAGTGTTACTAGTAAACTGTAAACTAGTTTAACCCCATGGAGTGCTTGCAAGATTTTAATGGTACACTTACTTTCTGATCTCTGTAGCTTTTGAATTAATTTTTTTAGCATTTATAATGCTAAAGATGACACTTGGAGTTTGTTCTTTATGTAACTTCACTGCTTTTGTTTTATCCAACTTGTAAAGATACTGAAGAGTTTGCTTTTGTGAGTGCATCTTTCCAAACATTCATGACTTTGTTCTCCTTAACTCCTGTGTATCTTTGTGATCTCAAGAAAGTGCCCTTGTGAACACCCAGTAAAAATCAGTGTCATTTAATTAAAGAAAAATTAAATGATAAAATGTCTGCCAACAACTAAGTGGAGACAATTGCAAAACTTATTTAATGCCTGAAATACATTGAATTTTTAATTTTTTTTTTTTTAAATTGGAACGGTGAAATTAATAGTGGTATGAGACAAATAAATGTCAGTACGATATATGCTATAAAAATAGCATTTTTTAAAGTAGTGTAGTCTAAAAGTAGAAATTGCACTTGGATTAATTGGATTCACTTTAGCGAACTGTAAGGCTAACTACAGTAGTATCTCTTCCAAGTTATGTTTCAACAAATGAACATATTTATGGAATCCAGTTATTATGTATCAGTCTCTAATTTACTTGTCTACTTTTCAGATATGGCTTCCAAGGTAAGGGTTTTCTTTTCATGCAGTTAAACGTATTTCAGTTTGGAAGTCCACCCCTAGTTAATGCTTTTGTATTTCAATCAATAGATAGGAAGTGAATATATTTTCATAATTTTTTCCTAAGAATTTTCTCTTTCCTCTGGGGTCAGTCTTTCTCCCCTTATGAAGCAGTATGTGCTAGGTATGTGCAGAAATCAAGAACTGCACTTTGCAGTAGTGTAGGTTCAGGTTATTTCCACTAACAAAACATATATTTGGTTCTCTTGTCTTCATGATACTCTTACTAACCATGTAATTATAATAAAAGCTTTATTATTGTTAAGTTTGGAGGTAGTCTGAATTTGACTTAACATCTGATTATTAGTTCATTTGAATTGTCTTACTAATTTAAGACATTTATAGTGACAACTTTCTGGAAGGGAAACGCTGTGACAGTATTTCTGGCGCTAGGCTAGCAACTCCCTTAGGCAGTATGGCCATGGATGGGGAATCCAACACAACTGCAGAAGGGGAGTAAATTGCACCTTTTATTTCCAAGGAAGAAATTGGCAAATTTTATGGAAATTCTCTTCATGATTAAGTGAGTGACCAAAGTAGCAGGTGTTCAAGAAGGTGGCAAGTTTTAGTTTAGTTCCAAAACTTGTCACAGCACTGCAAGGGAAACGCCATTGTTCTGCTCAGAAATGGTGCTGAAACTGAGGGATGCTTCTGTTGCTGCTTGAAAATAATATTGAGCTGTAACTGCAGTGCCATCATGAGAAGCCAGATTATAGATACAGGTTTGGAAAAGTGATTGTTTTCCTTAGACTGAGTTCTTTATTAAGCCATGCCTTCTCTTTCAGATGTAGTAAAATACTGCTTTTTAATTGGTTTTGGTAAGAGTAAGGCGAGACCGGTTTTGTCAGATGAGTCTGTTATGGCTGCATTTCAGTGGTGGTGTATGACCACCAGTTGGAATACACTAATCCCCTTGCCCCAAACATAATGCAACACAAATGCTGTACTGTGTGATGGAAATTGCTCTGCTGTTCACACTGGCTAGGTCTGAATTTGAAATTAGCACGTCAGTCAGTTCATTGCTTTGCCATGATACTAACTTGTCGTGTTAGTCCCTCTCCTTATTTTCCGTATGTCAAACTAAGGCCCTTCCTGAAGTGGCAGCTTCAGTATTAAATAAGTGGGCAGTTTTTGGCTTAATTAGGGCAATTAGTGTTCAGCCATATTGCATGTTTAAACCCAGGGGTTGACATGTCAACATTTTGCTCTAGCTTAAAGCAGGGCTGTGTTCAGCAAAGTGAGTGTTTATGTATTGGCCATTATAATAGAAAGCTTAGTAAGCTAACTGACCATAGTGTATCAAGAGATGCTGTTCTGCAGGTTGACTTTTACTAAGAGATAACAAAGTCTGGAACCATGGAAGAAGAGAGAAGAGGACAAAAAGCATATGTATGGATTTGATATGAGGTTATTACACTGTCATGCCTCAAAAGAGCAATGTTGTGCCTGTTTTTCTTTCTAGCAATGCCATGTGGAGGGCATTGATGTGTGTGCCTGCTTCTGATAGGAGTTAAGATTTGAATGTGAGAAAACAGCAAAGATGTTGCTCTGTAAAATCTATTGGAAGCTTGACACTGCAAACTCAGCCACAGCAGAAAACTTGAGTCTGTAAAATACTTCTCTCCTACCTTATTTATATTGATATGATATACAAATGGTACTGGTGTATCTGACTGTAAATCTGTCTAGATATAAGAAGCACTCTAAACAATTCAGCGTTTTAAATGTGCAGCATGGCAGAGCTCCATAATGGAAGTGCACCAGCCTGTTTGCGATGTGGATGGTGGGAAGTGAGTGGCCAAAGATGAGACGTAGACTTAGATCCTAACTTGGAGCAAATGCTTGCTAGTTTGTCTCGGTAATGTTCTGCACTTGGCAGTGCTCCATGAGAAGAAATATGACTTTAGCATTTTCTAAATGAACATGTTTGCAATGGAGGAAGAAAATACCTTTTTCCGGCCAGATGTCTTAAATTAATCTCTTAACTTTACCTAAGAGTATAGTGTCTGTCTTTCAGCATTTCTGTAAATGTGATTTAACAATGCACTTTCATTTCTGGATTTTTTGATGTACATTTCTGTGTGCATTTTGTACAAGTTTATCCAGTACTGGATATACTGTTCATCCTTGCTTACGTTCTACATAGACCTGATAACCAGTTCAGTTTGTGTCCTGAGTAGTTAGATTACTCACCAAAGACCTTTAATAAGCACACATTACAACATACATTAGAGTAGTAGAGATGTAATCCAGACATGTCAGGGAGGGGGAGTTTTTTTTCCTCCCTCCCCCTCTTTGACCTAGGGCAGTTATGCACAAGAATGTATGCAGAAAACCTTGAAGCTGAACACTACACTGGAGTTTGTTGTTGTATTTCTCAGCTTCTTTTACCACCTGCTGCTCCAGTCCTCTTTCCTCTGTTAGTTTGATCTTCTATAATTTTATCTCAAGATTGTGTTTGGGATCTTCTAGTAGATTGTTTAGTGGACAAAGCCCTGAGACTACCCATTTGAGACTACAGGGTGGCACAGGTAAAGGCTGTAGCCTCAGTGTGATTCTTAAGATATTTCATTTTTTTCATGGTTGGCTTCAAAATCAGAAAGGTTGCATTTTGATGTTTCTCCAGCATCTTAGTTATTTTGAGTTAATCTTCCCATCTTTATTACTACTTTTGTACTTGCCTAAATACTGGGAAAAAACATTCTAAAGGCTCAGTCCACTGCTTGGACCACTCTTGTTTGTATTTGCAGCTAACTCTGAGGATGATATGGGACAGCTGTTCCACCACAGAAACACCCTAAATTTCAAGGCAGTATATCTGTGCTGTAAATATACAGTTATCTTCAAGATAAATGCAGGATTGTGTGTTTCAGTTCTAGGTTCAAGATTTTTAAGTCCTTTCTCTCAAAATAGAGGATTATGAAGGTATAGTGTTTAAAATGTGCATATTTATTTTTCTGGCTAGCAGCCCCTATTAACATCAGTTAACTTACCCTTGCCTCCTTTTTAATTTACAGTTCTCCCTTTAGAGATAGACTAGTCATTGTTTCTGCACAGTAGCATTTTTTCCCCTGCAGCACTAATTTGATTGCAAGATTTCTTTTAGTCTCCATCTAACGTTGTTCCAAACTTCTTCTGCCTCCAGCATGGCACAGGGCTTCAAAACTTGTGATAACTCTGGCAATGATTTTTCTATTTCTTTTTTCTCCTGCCATCATTGCACCAAAATACCACTAGAGAGTACAGCATTCCCTTGCTTGCTGCCAGCCTATGTAAATGTTCTGTGTGTTTAGAGCCTGTCTTTGGGGCTCAGCAGCCCTCACTGAAGTACCACACAAAGGCACTGCTTACATTTTCAGTTGAATTTTAGTCAGTGACATGAGTTTGACTTAGGCAATACTAAAGGTGTGTGCCAGTTGATTGAAGTAGCTGCTAGGGATTTTAAAGTCTTGTTATTAAACTCTTTAACCTTTTAATGCTTAAAGTGTTTGCTGTCCATGTTTTCTGTTTGGAGGAGGACAAATTTCCCTGAGGTAGGGATGTGCTGGGCTGATGCAGAGGTTGTGGATACACTGGCACATGCTGCTGGAGATTACTTTTATGCGGAACAGCAGAACTCATAGGTGCAGTTTTGCTTCCATCGCCAAGTTATATAAAAGCCTGCTCACACAAATAGAGGACTTGATCCTTAATGAAGGGAAAATTAAGTCCAAATAGAATGTCCTGGTATAAACTGTGCCAGAAGAGAAACTTCCTCCCATCTATCGGAATCTGACACAGATCTTTTCATTCATCCTTTTACTTGGCTTTAGGCACACCTCCCAGTGGTTGTCAGGCAACCATAATAATGTTGCAGAACATGCAGGCTGGCTAATTGAATTGTCCCCTTCTTGGGTTTTTTGTTTAAATGTTTTTGGTCATTTTTAATAAGGCAAACACATGCAAGTTGCTTTTTTGGCTGATGTGATAAACCAGGGGGCTTTTAAGACTTCTGTGACATGTCAAGGACAAAATTATGCCTCTGTCACTGAAAAAGCCTTGCTAAATTCTGTTTTAATTCAACACATTTCCCAGTTGTATTCAAACCAGTCTATTCTAATGAGAATTTTTGTTTGAAAGGCAAACATGAATGGACCTGAGCACAGATCAGCAGCACCACAAAAAATTAGTGTTCAAATAGTCTGAGAATTTCCTGCACCTTGTAACCTGTGTCACAAGGGTAGTTTTACTACCAAAAAATGTGTTCAGGAAAATAGCAATGCTTTAGTGGAGGGTGAGATGCCACAGAAGTGAAATATATCATAACAATGGCAAGAGGTTTGTTCTTTGTTACACTCACTGGAAAATACATTTTATGTGTTATTCAGGAGGGTCTGTTTCTCTTTGTCAGCTTAACAAGAGTGAACTCTTACAAGTGTTGAACTTGAGTGCCTGGTAGTTTCCCTGGTTGTTATGAGCATATAAACTAAAAATGCATGTGATTTGTATTTACATAACCAAACTTGCTTTGTATTAATTATTGGAAGGCAACTTGGTGTGGATTACTTATTTGTTTCCTTTACTTTTTCTTATCTCATTTTAGATTCACCAAATTGAAGAGCCTTAACCTTTCGAATAATAATTTAGGAGACTTCCCACTGGCAGTCTGCGGTATCCCAACCCTGACTGAACTCAACGTGTCCTGCAATGCCCTCAGAAGCATTCCAGCAGTTGTAGGCGAAATGCACAAGCAAGTACTTTCTTACAACTTTCACATACACAACCTGACAACGATAAAGGCAACAAGCAGTTTCATGACTCTACATACTCCTGCTATGAGAAACAGTTTAAACTTACGGGGTTTTGTCAGAGCAAACTGGCTTGTAGATCCATATGGAAGCAATTGTGGATGGAGGGAAAGCATGCTTTGTGCCTCAGAGCTCTTCCAGTCTCCAGCATTTGACACAAGGGTCACCTTCATGGTGAAGAAAATCTCTAAGCCTTCTTGCTTATGTTCTTCAGCTGTCATACAAATTGTAGTTCTGGAGATATTTGAAGATAGAACTGTCTAATAGCCTACACTTCATAGTTGCCAAAGATTTTAATTATTTGGTGGATATCTTCTGTAGCGGATGTTACAGTGCTATTCATTAACATTTTTTTTTCTGCTGCCCTTTTGTGTATTTTATGTCACTCTAACTGCAGCAGATTTGTGTGTTTATGGGAAGGAAATGTGATTTAATAGGTCACTCATTTTTCCCTCTCCCTTTCCCTCTTCTAATAGCTTGCAGACATTTTTGCTGGATGGCAACTTTCTCCAGTCCCTTCCTGATGAATTGGAGCATATGCATCAACTCAGCTATGTGAGTCTGTCCTTCAATGAGTTCACTGACATTCCTGGAGTGCTGGAGAAGCTGACTGCCATGGATAAGCTCTGTATGTCAGGAAACTGCATGGATACCCTGAACCTACAAGTGTTAAAAAGGATGCCTCATATTAAGCATGTGGATCTAAGGTAGGTATTCGGAAAAGGGGAAGAATAAGTGAGCCTAAATCTGTGTTGAAATGGCTTCTCCTTGGCTGTCAGAGTTGCCTCTGAGTATAAATCTCTTGTGTTTGTCCACTGAACCATGTTTCTGGTGGTGTTATGTAACTCCCAGCACTTGCCATGACTTAGCACTCTTCTTTCAGGAAGCGGGAGCATTTAGGGGGATCAATAGGTAGAAAAATGAGTTTTAGGGGGAAAGAATGTTTACAGCAAAGGATCAAACAAAACAGAGTCTGGAATGCTTTTGATTCCTGGAGTTCTTTTTTGTTGCAATGTTAGTACAATAGACACGATAGTCTCTGACCCAAGAAGCTTCTATCTGAAATGTTGCAGACTTGTGAGGTGAAGAAAAGGGCATTGAAGGTGAAAGGGCGAAAATAGATATTTTCTTGGTGTGTTAAAAGGCCTTGTGCACCATGAGTAATATTATTTTACTGCTACCTTCAGAAGAGTCAGAACAGATCCTTCTTACAAATGGCTTGGTATGCAATAGTTCTCTATTCTTAGAGTCTTTTGGGGAAGACGAATTCTGCAATCAGCTAGTCAAGACTCAATTCAGAGCCTGGACCATGAGGTCCATGTAACAGTGAATCTTGGAACCATGTAGTTAAGCTAAAGTAAGATAAAACTTATTTTACCATACTGCCATGTAGCTGTCAGACTTTGCAGTCTAGGAAGGGCCAGCATAAGTTTAGCTAAAATATTAAGATGAATTCTGAAGTGTTTCTGATAGGGTTGAAATATGTCTGTGTGCTTGTTCATATGTTAAGAGCAAATAAATTGGCCTCAGAGGAGGGATCTTGTGGCTGACTTGGCTGTGAATTCCAGCAGTGCAGTTCCAGCCCTCTCATTGTCTGCCACATCCTTTCTGTACCTGGCAGTGAACAGTGGTTCTTCGTGGCACTACCTGAAATAGTAAATATTGTATTTGCTGTACAATGAAGTGCTTTGTTTCAGTGAAATCAAAAAGAAGCACTGCTTGCAAATTGAAAATAGAAGAGGTAAGGTGGTGTTGGTGGGGACATATTACCCTTATTCTTTTAACTGGAAGATGTAGCTACTCTAAAGACACAACTGTTACACAGAGGCCAATTCTTTGAACTGCAGATATTTGTCCTTATCTGCCCTAGGGAGGGCTCCGCTGGCTTAGTGGGCCAACAGAAGTAACTATACTGTTTTTAGTGTTCTGCTCAGAGCTGGGAATTTGAAACTGATCTCTTTGGAGTGCTTTGCGGTCTTAAACATTGCGGGGTACTAAATAATCTCATTCAGTTCTAACTTCTGGGGAAGTTGCTAAGTTTTGATAGCATCAATGCACTGCAGTGAAGATGTGTAAAACCTGTCCTTGTTATCTGTCAGACCCGGTCATCTTGGATTTTTGCTTTGTTTTCTTTCCACACCCATTTTCAGGTCTCTGAATTTGCTTGCTGTGCAACATGGAGGGGCGAGAAGCAAATATATGGGAATTCATAAATCTCAATTTAGCCTTTCAGTAAGGCAAGGGTCTCCAATACATGCTGGTTACTTGTATGTGCTGGAGTTTTCCAGCAGATGATAGGCCAGCAGGAACCGTAGAGGTTTTGTTCTTTTCCGAACTACTGGGCAAAAATAACAGCCATATCATCTTTTATTTTTATAGGCACAGTAACAGTAATTCTTAGCTCCTTGCGGTGCTTTTCATCAGTAGTTCTCAAAGTAGTTTAGAAAGGAGCTTGGTGTCATCATTCCTTTGTCATGATGGATAAAGCTAGAGCATATCCGTCCTGCTTTTCAAAGGATGAAAACCGTAACATAACAAAGGGGAAAATATTAAAAATCAGCCTTGATCAGAACCCGAAAGCGTGCTAGTTTAATCCAGTGCAGCTGATTGATTGTAGAGCAGGCAATGGTTTGTCAGCGGGAGGCTGCCACATAACTACTCCTAATATCCTTTTTTTGTCTGCAAGATTGAATTCAATTAGGAGATTGGAGGCCGATGAAATAGATTTTCTGCATCATGTGACCCAACTGGATCTGCGAGACAACAAACTTGGGGAGCTGGATGCAACAGTTTTTAACAATGTTGAAGTGTTACACTGTGAACGAAATCAACTGGTGACCCTCAAAATCAGTGGGTATTTTCTCAAAGCGCTGTACGCTTCCTGCAATGGTAAGTCCATTTTCAGGGCCACTGTGGTATTGTCACTGTACCTGCTTCTCTGTGGGATGCTTGTGAAGTGCAGTGCATGTGATCAGGAAGCTCTTGACGTGATCCTAGAAAAAAGGGTTTCACATGTGCTGTGTCATGCTACTGGCAGTTCTGAGCTTCAGAAGCAACTTTCAAATAACGCGGTTTGGAGGTCTAAGAACTGTGAGAACCTTAGAAATTCTTCTCTATGTCAGTAGGGAGGGTTCTTGAATCTGTCAGTTGTTTCAGTTGCATTGATGTGTTGCTCTACTAAAACTAATAACGAATTTACTGCTTTTCCCTACACTGAGGACGTTTGAACAAGTGGCCATTTGAGAGACAAACCAAAACAATATATATTTTTGCTCCTCCCTCTAGCTGTTTACCCTGTCCAGAAAGCTATGAGATTCATAATAGTAACTTCATTTACTCACATTTGATAATAAAAATAATGCCTTCTTCAGTTGAATAACTCTGTTTCATGAACAGGATCTGTTTGATCTGTCTCTAGAAACTGCTATTACTTAAAATACTCAGTTTGCACCACCATTTTTATCATTTGGAGTAGTTCAGTGTGGAATAAAGAAAATGCAAAGTTGGAGAACTGTGAAGTTGATGAGCAGTCTGAACTGCCTTTAAAAGGCTGTCATCTTAGCAATAGCTAAGCCTGCGCCTTCATTAAGTATTCATGCCAAGATCTTTGTAGCTGAGAAAAGTTAACATAACCTGAGCATGTGCTGTTCAATGTGGGCTGAGAATCCAAGTCACCCCATGTCTTGGAACCAGCTGCCTATTTGGTCTTGCTGTTCCCCCTGGCTGTCCTCTCATTGCACCCTCAGCCACCTTGTTTTCATCTCATCTTCCAAAGAAACCACTTGCTACAGTTGCGCTTCAGTTCATTTTCCCTAGGTTTAAATCAATGTCTGTTTGGGTTTTGGGGTCTTTTAAAACTTAATACTAAGCACTAGCTACCTAAAACCTTAGGATACGAACTCTGTTTTGATTGCTTTGGTAGTAACATTACTAGCTGTAGTTGTGTTATGAAAGATCTGTATGGCTGCCTGCAGCTGGGAACTCCACAGGCATGCCAAGGCTCATACAATGTGTTGACAAATACTCTGGATCTTGCCATGACCTAAAGGACTCTGGTGTTCTGTAACTTGCTGTTCCAGAGTGGGGAGGTTCCCTTCCCATACTTAGGTCTCAAGTGACTAGTGAGAAAAAAGTAGAACAGTTTTGTGAGTGACTCTTCTGGGCAGAGTGCAGCGGAGGTGAAATTGCAGCTCTTGCGACAAAAATGGAAAAATGAGAATTTGCCATGAAACTTTTAAAATCATCCACTTTCTTGTCCCTGATCAGTTATGCAGTGTCTGTCATAGCAAGTATAATGTGGCATAGCAAATGTACTAAGACGTAATAAAGAAATAGAACTCACAAAGGGTTCACAAAGGTCCAGATCTTCAGAAATTTTTTAGGTTATTGACGTGCTCTGAAATCTGGGTGTTAGCTCTTAAAATAGTTCTTATGGAACAGTCATTTCAGTGCAAATCTTTATCACCACTTTTCTTGTAATATGTATTTTTTCCCCTAGAACTTGTTCACCTTGATGTGTATCCAGTTCCTAATTGCCTGGCTTATATGGATATTTCTAGGTAAGTGTATGTTTTTTCTTGGTTCTGTGAAATATAAATCAGAGACTTATAGAACAATGACATTCACTGGCATCTTCCTGGGTGGGAGTGGGGGTAAGAATTGGATCTTGGGATAAGAAATGGCTTAATTTTCAGAGTTAGAGGATGCTTTTTTTCTCCTGGTTAATTCTTTCCTGTTTCCTTTTAATGAATTTACTTTTTTTTTTTTTTTAATTACTGCCCAAAGCAAAATTTGTAGTTGTAACTCTTCATAGTTAAAGAGATTCCATGATTTAAAGGTTTCCTGTCTTATGAAGTTAGAGCATGATGATTCAAATGCACACCAATCTGAGACTTGTACAGAAGTTACTTTCTGGTTATGTCTGCATCGTAAGCCTGGCGTAGGTGATGGTTTGATAGTTTACTCATTCCTTTGGCAGCTCCTGCAGCTCCTCGTAGTTCTCTGCAGCCCTGGCTGCTGCAGAGATGTCTGCAGTTTCCATTTGAATGCATACATAAATTTCACCTTAATGAGGAAGGTGTGATAAGGGAAGAAATGGAAAAGGGGGTGTTTTAGTTTGTTTTACAGTTCCAGGAATGAATCAGGAAAACATTTATACATGTACTTAATGGCTGTCTTATTTAAGAAATTACTCATCTGCATTTGAAGTGATAATCTCATTCATTAGAAAACCTGCTTAAAGCACTCATGCTATTGAGGGTGATCATAACAATCAGTGAGCTAACCTGGGCTAGCGGCCATCAACTTGAAGGTTTGATCAGCCCTGAGTTACTCACATTGTGCACCTAAATGTAACACACTGGTGTGACTAAATAAGTGATTTATTGAAAAGCAATCTTTGTAAAGCTGTGTTCTCCATTTATTTGTTAATGAAATTGGTGCAGAATGCATGCTTTTGATCACAAAACCCTTTTTGTGCATTATTTCAGCGATGAAACTAAATAGGTAGGATGTTCTTAGCTTTTTGGCTCACTTGGAATTTGGGAAATCTATTTGAGATCAGAAAGGAAGCTATCTGAGAAGAGGAGTTGGGTTGCTATTGCATATTTTGATTGAGGACTATTGCAGGAATAAACTAAAGGATATGAGTACATGATTGATTTATATTCATGCTTCATAAGCATCCTATTCCTGAACTTCAGGTCTGCGAGTGCCTGACTAGTATTTGATGCCCAGTTTTGCATCTGTGTAATCTGACTGAAGTAGTCATTACGTGAATGCATATGCACACAATCTCCTCCATATATCTTGTGCTGCTAATTTTTGTCTTTGAGGCAGGATGCAGGAGTGCCCCACAGTGCCTATTTGCACGTTTTCAGAGCAGTATTTGGAAATCCTTGCCTCCAAGACATTACTTTAATTACTTTAAGCAAAGTTTAAATTGCAATTAAAATTTAAGTTAAAATTGCAGTTTAAGTTGGCTTGAAAGATAGACACAAAATATTTTTGCTCTATTCAGTGAGATAGCTAAAGAATGGTGGCATGGATTTCAGGACTGAATTAGAGTGATCAAAGAGATATTTCAACTGTGTAGGGAGTGAATGTCTTCTGAGGAGCATCTCAGAAATTTTCTTCTCCATGGAGAGATTTCAGCTTTGGTATTCTGATACTCTTAATACTCCCCTGATAATTTGGAAGAATTTTTTTTTCCACTTTCTTCGTGACTGCAGTAGGGGGGATAGAATAGCACTGCTGTTAGCTTTCCTGCCCCCTCACTCAGGTCTTGACTGCACTGGTAATGCCCTTGCAGAAGGAATGGATGATACAGTCTCACAGGAAACATGCTATGTAGCAGATTTGTTTCCTCCAGGTATCTGTAACTCTCTAGAGGCTGTATTCTTAATAACCTTTACATCTCAATTATCATTTAGTTACACCTCTTTGTGTTCTTTATTCATAGAAATCACCTGGAAAACCTGCCTGAGTGGGTGTGTGACAGCAGGAAACTGGAAGTGTTGGATGTTGGCCACAATCAGATACGTGAGCTCCCTGCCCGGTAAGTCTTGCAGACCAGTTGCACAATGTGGAACAGGATAAACAATTCAAAAATAATTGCTGACTCAGTGTTTAGCTTGTTCCAGTGACTGTCAGGGCTGTTTTATCTTTTGTTTGATTTTATTTTTACCTTGTGGGGTGTCGTCATGCCTCAAGCTTCCACCCAGCCTTTCTTCTTTTACTTTCATGCAGAGAAAGTAGTGCCTTTGAACTTTGAAGCTGTTCATGTTGCTGTTCAGGCAGGAAAGCCCTTCATTTTTAATACTGAATATTAAATATTTACAGCCATAACTTTACATGACAGTTTAGAGATCCAGCACTTGTAACTCAGTTTCAGTGATGCTTGGAGACTCCAGTTCACAGCCCTGTTTGAGTGAAAAAAGGTTTAAAGAAGGTAAAGGCTCATCAAGCAAGTAAACTCCTGCAAAAACAGCAGTTGCCTTCACTACCAAGATCATCTCTTTTCCAGAAGTCTAAACTTGAAATTGATAAATATAAATGATAGAAAAGAAGTGAAAAGGAAGCAAAATGAGAGTTGAGTTTAGGTAATGAGTGGGTCTTGGTCTTACTTGTTCTAGAGAGAGCTGTCTGTTCCAGGTGAGTTATACTGGTTAGGTGGTGGTGTTAGGCATTTTTAAATCCCTGCATTCACTGGAAGAGAGCTGTTATTTTAGGTTGTTGTATACGCTGTGAAAGATGGTGATGTATCATGAACTACTAAATCACAGAATAAACTGAGTTGAAAGGGACCCACAAGGATCATCAAGTACAAATATTTTCTTTAAGGAGATGTATAGCACAAAAGCACATCAGAAACCAAGAATGATAGTTTTTTCTGGGTCAGATGAATGTGTAAGATGGTGTAAACTTGTGCGGTTTAGTGTCAGAAATGGGAAGAGAATAGATTTCAGAAATATGGGCAGAAGAGGATGTGAGGAGATTTACCAAGCAAACTGACAGGCTGATGAGCAGACTGTTAGTCTCTCTGTTTTTTCATACACACACAAAAAGTGAAGCTGTGCCTACTCAGAAGGTAGGGGTGCAAAAGTTCATTTTTCTTTCATTTGCACTTCATAATGACCAGGACTATCAAGGCATACCGGATGTCTCTGGGAGATTAATGATTAGCTGAAATTAGGTACAGTCAACATCCCACTTGTCTGTCCTGCCATCTTATCATTAACCCCAGGAAATAGCTTATCTTTGAAAGTTCTTCTTTGTAGTATATGTCTAGATAGCTTAGCTCCTAATAAGTCAGCTCAGTTTTAAGGTCCTGTTCCGTTCAAAAGGCAGGCTTTGAATATCTGTTAAACTTTAGGGGAAATTTGGATCTGGACTCAAATGCAAGTGGCTCAACATGCCTAAGTATCAAGTAAAAGCAAGTAAAAGCTCAGTAAGTGTATTCAGGTGCACTGCTGTGTGCCTTTTCTTCTACATATAATAGAAGAACCTGTGAAGTGAATCAGCAGGGCTCTCCTAGGAGGCTGCTTGTGGCACTTAAAACACAAATGTTCAAGACTTGAGTGGCCAGCAGTGTCCTCATAGGGTGCAGGTTGCATCTGATCTAAACAAACTACACTTGATGCTGTGTGTTTGTATCTTGAAACAGAAAAATAGTCCTTGAAGACAGGGGTGAAGCAGTTGAGATAGAGGTTTCCGTACTAGCATTTGTCTCAATTAAGGAAAAAGGGAAAATGTCCTCTGGACTGTAATGCAACCGTTTTAGCTTTAAATGTACTGAAAAATGACAAAAAAGGGTACTCGGTCTTAGCTATGCAGGACAAGTTCATAAAAATCATGTTGCTGAAGAGAAAGGAAATGCTTCAATTAGGAGTTGCTAAAATGACCTTGTTGCCATCAGTGAATAGATGTTTGTATGTGTTTTTGTTCCTTTTTGTCTGTTTTTTAAAAACATCTCTTTGTATTCAACATTGTGTTCTCTTGGAGAGTTGCTTACTAAAGGAATTGGTAGAATGCTTACACTAAACTGTGTTTTCTGAGAAGATGCTGCTGCTGAATGACGTGTTTGTCCTTAGAATTTATTGATTTCACCAAAATTTCCAGTGGGAATTGGGCAAGTGGGAAAGCTGCCCGTATGGAAAAGCAGTCCCAGCATCCTGGTTCCCCACCCAGCTTGAAAACTAGGCGTCGCAGGCTCATCAGGAGCTTGTTTAACCTCTTTTCAGGCAGCTCAGTTCCTTCAGTGCTTGTGTGACTTGAAAAATAAGAGAAAGCAAATTAAAAAACTAAAAAATACCCAAAGATTTGCTCTGTTCTTCTGAATTATGGAAAGAGGAAATCTCAGAGGGTTTTGCCACAATTTGAACTTTTATTTTAAAATGGCACTGCCTTCACCCATCCCAAAAAAACCCCTCAAACTGATTTTTTTTTTTCTGGAAACCAGTTCTGCTTTTTACTCTGATATTTGCTGTTGACAATACTAACCAGTCTCAAAAAATAGAATACAAAGGCAAATCCATAATTGAGAGATTTTCAAGTAAAAATAGACTAAGCCAAAAATGGTTAAATAATGAATACAAAATAGATAGGCTTATCGCTTTGGTAAGTCTTTTCACCCCATGCTGAGCCTTCTGGAATGATAGGGCTGGCTGTTGACTTGTATCCATGGTCATAACTCAGACAATCCAGCCAAGTGAGATAACTGTTAACACTGGCATGCAGATATCGAGAGTGACGGTATCTGTCAGGGGGAAAATACTCAGTGTGCTTGATTGATGATTTTGGCACAATAATCCCATGACCTGATGCATTGTAGGGAAGGGGCAGGGAGGCTCGTTATGTGTATTTGGGTCATTGTGACAGAGGGAAGAAGATTTTTGCTTTAATGCTGAGTAATTCCAGAGTATTTGATTGAAGCAGGTCAGCATGTTGCATGGGCTCGCCAGATTAAACAGTACAGTAGCAGGCATGTAAGACAGATGTAAGACAGGTGGCAGATGAAGAATAATCTTTTTTTCTTCATTTGCTGAAAGTAGTTTCTGTTCAAAATTGAGAGTTGCTCCATTTTTGGTGTCTATTGGTACATGCCCTCATTCCATTGTTTATCCTGCAAATTTTAGCTATACTGTTTGATCAGAGCAGCTATTTTGCTCTTTACGTTGCTCTTTTCTCCCCTCCCCTTCTCCCCCAGCCCCACAAAAAATGGAGCAGGGGGTGGGACTCCAGGTCATCTACTGCTTGTAAAAGCTCAAGAAAGTAAAGCCGATTAGATAAATTTCATTTGCCATAGAACTGGAAAGGAGGCTTTTATGTAAGTCTGGTATTAACAGAAAAGAAAAATTGTGGGGGTGGGGAATTGCATTGGATTATGAGTCAGCACATGATGAGTAGAGCACTATAAAGCTTGTGGGGTGACTGGTGATTTCACCCCCATTTCTGAAGTGCTTGCCTTAGCCAGGGGGATCCCACATGCAGATTTCTGCAGCCTTTGTTAGCAATTACCTCCTTCACTGTCGTGCTTCTATATTCGTGTTTCATACAGTGCCATAAAATAACCCTTTGTCGCTGCTTTCCCTCCTGAATCATCTGTGAACCTCCTTCCCTGTCTCTGCAAACCTTTTGAAGAAGTTGGTGGAGAGTGGGAAGGTATTCTTGGATCTGTGCATAATTAATACCATGTCTGCTAATCAGTTGGCTGAATCACTTTCTCGTAATGAACCATGATACCATATCTAAACTCTCAAAGAAACTCTTTGGTTGAAATTTTTCTCATTTTGGTGGTTTTTATTTCCCTTAAGGTTGTTTTACAACAGTAGCTTGCGTAAGCTGCTGGCGGGACACAACATGTTAGCAAGGCTCCCAGATCGGCTCGAGCGAACGCAGGTGGAGGTCCTGGACGTGCAGCACAACCAGCTCCTGGAACTGCCATCTAACCTGCTTTTGAAAGCTGACAGGTACAATTATAAGGAAATTTGATCTTTTTAAATTGCATGTGATGAACCTTGCTTTGTGTGTTACTTCCTGGTTCGAAGGGTAATCTGAGGTTCCCCTAATTTGAAAGTTGCCAAGCCTTATGTGGTAAGAACAGATGTCTGCCCAACTCACCAAAACACATTCCTTTTATTCTGGTTTTGTTTCCTTACATGGTTGCCTCTTTTTTCCCACCAAGCTCCTTCTGAACACCTACTTCTTGAAATCTAGCTGTAGAGTTAAGCACATGCTATTTTCTACTACATACACTGAAATGGTTTAGTGGCAGTTTCTTTAAATACATATTTCTTAGGCTTGTTTGATGGAGTGTGAAAGCTTTTTTTTCCTCCCTTCAGTAGGAGGCTAGAACTTATTTATACCTGTCAAACAAAACAAAATCTGTGCATAGGGCTGTCAGAATAATTCAGTTATTCCCCTGTCCCTGCTTTTTGGATTTTTTTTTTCATACTTTTCAAGTGTTTGTCACTAATTTAGCTGGTGTCACCACTTGATCTGCTTTCTGGATTCTTATTTTTATGCTGCTATTTCTTTAGTATCAGAGTCTTCAAGGTTTTGGGTTTTTTTCTGGATACGAACATATCCTTCAAGTGGCTGTGATTGAAGTATAGGAGATTGGTAGCATCATCTGAGGATGGTGGATGGGCTGGCCCCGCTTGGTGTCAGCATTCCTTGCACCTCTTCACTTCCACATATAGTCATGGGATTTCTGAGTGCTCAACGTATGCATAATTTAACAGACAGTGAGATTGTATGCTGTGGGGTTTTATTTCTGATCCTAGCTGTGACAAAAGGAATGCGTAGCTCCTGGCTTTCTTGAGAGATGCAGAAGCAAAAGAGGTGGTGATCTCACTGGCAGAACTCCTTTCCCAATTAAGAGTATTGCAAAACTCCTCCTTTTATACTCCTGCTAATTCTGTCATGGGCCTCTGGTTAAATTTCCTGGAATTGACTTGGAGAATTAAATCGGTGGTTGAGATGCTTTCTAAATAAACTCATTAACTGTCCCAAGTTGAAAATCCTATCTGTTAACTTGGAAAGGAAAGAAACCTTTAAGCAATGTTCAGAGAGCTCCTGGCATCTTTGGAAGCAAAGAAATCAATAATTTTGCAAAATTTATATTAAAACCAGGTTGTACATCTAGGATATAGTGTAGTGCAATTTTGGCAGAGAGAGAGCCTGATATTTTTGTACTGCAACTCATTGGTTCATCTCTAGGCGGCTCCTCCCTTTTCCCTTTTTTTTTTTTNTGGTTTGGTGGGGTTTTTTCTGTTGGGTTTTTTTGTTGGTTGGCTGGTTTGGTTTTTTGCTTTGGATTTGGTTTGGTTTTTTGGGGTTTTTTCGTGATGCTAAAATAAACCAGTACAAACTAAAACCAGGACTGGGGATAGATTCCCAGAAGTTTACTAGGAATATGCTAAGAAGAGGTAGAATGAAAGAGTATTTTGAAGAACAATGTTAAATGGCTGATTCAGGCTTGGGGAACTTTTTCCCCTCTGCAGCTTTTGAGCAGTACAGGGCATGTGTTTTCAAAGTCTTCTTTGAAGGTCTTAACAAAGTCACGCACCATCACAGGAGATAAACAGAGCTTACCCATTCTGGCATCTCATCACCAGTGCAGCCTCTCTTGCTTGTGATGATAGTAGAAGCAGTTGGCTTGGGTAGTGTTTTCCCTGTTGATCCCTACCCTTTAACTTGGTTTAAGATGGCACTGCTTGTCCGTGCTGGTGCTCCTATGACTGCTGTAAAAGTGAGAACTCTGAAGGAAAACAGCAGTACAGGTTAATACATTAGTGTACAGTGTCAGAGTTTTAGGTTTGGAATTTCCTACATGAAACTTCTTTCCTTTTGTTTTCAAATGCTTTGTCTATCAGCAGCTAAGTGTCAACAGAAATGGGTCTGGAAAGATGTTCAGGAGATTGTTTTGTTTTGAAAAGGTAAAATGCTTCCCTTCTCCAAGCATTCCCTGGGAAGCACAATCTGTACTGCCAGACGTGCCAAGAGAACTGGTTCTCCTGAGTGGTGTGCCATGGTCTCTACCCAGTGTGTAGTGTTGGACAAATCACTTTACCTTACAGAACCTTTATCTCTGCATAAAATGACTTGCCTTTTACAGCCTTGAAAAGATTAGGATTTGTTTTGGTTTGGTTTTTTTGAGAGGTACTCGGGTCTGTGCAACTGACAGATGATATCTTGTCTGGATATGAAGTCTCATGCTGTGAATTACAAATGCTTTCTCTTTCTCAGTCCTGAATATTTGACAAAGTGGGTGTGAAATGCCTTGGGCAAACTTCAGCACAAGCACTGGTGGGCTTTGACATCTAGAACATCTGAGGAAGGAAAGGAAATCAGTGCACTGGTGCACAAAGATAGACTATAACTTTCACCAAAAAAAAACCCCACACCCGAAATACTGAAAAACCTCAGTTCTCTTCATAACAGAATCTATGAACATTGATTTTCTGCCTTAATCCTTCAAAAAACAATGAAAAGGTGTCATTTTCTGCTGATGAGTATAATTAGGGAAATTTTGTTGGTCTGCTTTTTAATTAATTTTTTATTTTAAACTGTTTGTCGAGGAGAAATTGAAGATTACCCTGTGAAACATTTCTCTGACTGAGACAGAACTTGGTTCTGTTTATTGCACTGAAAGTATGCACATCTTGATCATGTTAGCAAGGATTTCTTTTGTGGGGTGGGGATTTTCTTGGCAAGATGAGTGCTACAGAGGCAGCCAGATAATCTCTTCATTTCTCATTACCATATGCTGGAAAAACAGAGAATTCATGGAAGTGCTGCGACTGATGGGGAAAACTCCCAAACTGAGTCCTGAACCCTTTTTTGTACAACTGCATTCCTGAAGCCTTTCATTTCTATTCTCTGCTGCATCTGTTCTGGTGCCTTTTTCCACTGTCCGATTCTCGTACAGACTTTTTACTACCTTTCTTGAGCAGCTTACAGCCAACTATCATTTAATGGCATGGAAACTGTTGCACCAAGCGCTTTCCAGATGAGACTAATGAGTATTCAAGAGCTTTCGCTGGGCACAGTAGAAAAGCACTCACGGTAGTCAGGGCAGGGTTAAAAATGGGGAAGCACAGTGGTAAAGATGGGCAAGGGTTTGTCACTTGCCTAAGTGTCCCTTCCAGTTAGAATTAATGTTTACAGTATCAACCCTTAAAACAGCCATCGGCCTTCTTAAAGCATTTGTGTGGTGAAGATGCGTAGCTGTGATGTGCACAGCTTAAACCTTGGGCTTTGTTTTGCAGTGGCTGGTAGTGACCAGCTGTGGTGGTTAAGCCAGTGTCGGCTGTTCAGGGCTTGTCTAGACTCTGTCTGCATGATTTTTGTTTTTAGCTTTGTTCAGCTGTTCTTACCTCATTTGATTTTCTGTTTGTTTTGAATTTATTTTACTTGTTTTGGGTTTGTTTTTTGCTGGAGTTCTGGTAGGTGACCCAGTTAAATTTTCTCTTGTTTGATATTTGCCATTTCCACCCACTGTGGCTGCTTCTTTGTGAGGGAAGGATTCAGTCCTGTCCTGGGTGCAGGGGAAGTGTGAGGGAGGAAACCAAGTCAAATGAATGCCAAGTGCTATTTGGGTGTTTGATGGACATGCTTGTGTTGCAGAAATGCTTAGCTGCATTTGCCTCTTTATTGCTAGGTTAAGGGTTTGCAAGCAGGTACTTCAGAAACTGGGGAAATCCCAATTAATAAAATAGCTAAAGATAGGTTAGAAAGTAAAAGCTGACAAGACAGCAGCAGTTAAGTGGTTTTTTTGGCAGTCCATCAACAGGAAGGGGATTCATTTGAATGTTTCCGTCTTTTAATTTATTTTATTTATTTATTTATTTTTTAAAGAATAAGTACTCTCTTCTGCACAGGCTGGCAAAACAGCTTTGATTACCACCCCCCTGTTTTTCCCCCCAGACATGCTTAGCTTACAGGATTCTTCCTCACACACCTGCTACCACAGTCATAAATTATTTTAGTCTTGGACAATCAGAAATTGAGGGCATGTCTCTGCAGAAGGCACTGAAGAAGAAATTTTGTATTTTGATTGCTCTCTACTGATGGAGATCTTGGGGCATAGGCCAAACTTGGGATCTTGATTTCTCTGTATATTCTCTTTTTGCAATTGCAATGTTCTTTCCAACTCTTATCAGTATTTTCAAGCTAAACACAGTGGTTTTGAGTTGCTGCTGCTTCACCAATGAATGCCGTTGTCTGTGTTCTTCCTTTTAATGTCAAACATTCCTAACCTTTTTGGAGAACTTATGTTTTTTCAGTAGTGGCTGTGTCTTACCCAGCAAGGCAAGTTTGTCAAGCTACCTGTGAAAATGATGAGGAACTCAGGGTTGCTGTGTTCTCACAATTGTTTGTATTCAGCTTTTGTGTGTGCTATAGGTAGGCATTGGTAGGCAAAGTTCAAACCTTTTGCAGTTTTGTATAGAAGATACTCTTCTTCTGCTTTTAGCAGTTCAGATTGAGATCAGAATCTTCTGGGTATGAATTGCATACCCAGAAGATTGCAACAGATATGACTGCATATTAGGTGGTTTTAGTTGAATTAAATCCATGTCCTTGATTCTAGCCTATTCTTTGGGACAGTCTTTTTTCTTATTTTGTCTTTTGGACAAGTTAAGTCCAGCGAGAGACTGTACTTTAACACCCCAAAAAACAGAAGGTGACTTATTCCAGCCAGAGATCAATGTTTATATTATTATTCCAGAGGAGAATAATTCACCTTGTCAAAGCTGAAGAATTCAGACATCTCCCTGCCAACACCTTTATTTTTCTTCATCTGCGACGCTCTTTTAGTACTTGTAATTCATGCTTTCCTCTCTGCATTGTACTCTGGTATGTGCACAGGCTGCTGAATTCAGGTCTTTGTAGTGATGCTGTAGTTTTTTTCATGAGCTTGTGGTATAATGTGTGGGTGGAATTGGAAAGGGAAACAATTAGTTTTGGACTGAGCTTTAATACTTGACATTCTGCTTCCATCTGATAAGCAGTATGAGTGGGATATCTTCAAGGAACATGAATCAGTTTAAGTCCATGCACAAGAGAGATGGGAACAGTTGTGCCCAAGTAAATTTCCACTCCTCTGGAGGGCATTTATAAGATGTGCCTTCTAAGGCAGCAGCTGGCGCATTGCACAGGGATGAAGAAATAGGGGAGTGGAAATAACCTGGAGGAAGACTTCTGTGTTAAATCAGTGTGAGGGAAAACCTGATGGGCTACTACAGTTGGAGGTTTTGCTGGGGTGTTTGGTTGTTGGGTTTTTGTTGTGGGGTTTTTTTGGATTGTTCTTTAACATAAGATTATAGTACAGAATTTATAATCTTTGGCAGTAGCAATCTGATGGTTCATTCTGTTATCTGTCCAAAGAATAGTGTCCATTTTTTATTCATTTTTCTTTTTAAATCTAGACAATATCTTGAAAGAATTATTATTTCAGAATGGTTTTGCCATTTTAATGTAACAGCTTGTCTAACAACATGTAGAGCAACAACAGTCATTTCCAAAAGCTAATTTAATTCTAATTATGTCATCTACAGACAGATGAGTGTGTGACTATTCTGATCATGACTATCAGTTGCTTAAGGTGATACACCCTGCTACCACAGGGTTCCTGTTCTAGGCCGTTGGCAAGATTTTTGCTAAAGTTTTGCTAAACTTTGTTTACAACAAAGCACTAACCTGTAGGTTAGAATGATGGGGATTTACTTCCAGTGTTGTATCACTCCCTGGAAGATTTGGCAAAAGGTCAGGGTGGGGGGAAGGTGTGTGTGTGCAGAGCATCAACTCTCCTCTCTCCATTCCCCACTGGAAAATATATACATCAGAACTTATTTCTGACAGGAACACGCAGATTCCATTCACTTTTAATATCATTGAGGGAACAAATTGAAATCTCTTGTTGTATTTCACCAATGTTAAAAGTTTATTAAAAACAGAAGAATGTTTGATTAATTTTTCCTTGAATTTAAAATGGCATCAGTATAGTACACTGTATTGCAACTGTATCAGAGTAATGTACCTTTTTTTAATTGAAGCTTTTAGTATTACTTTAGTCTAGCTGTTCTAGATCAGACTTCACAGCCAAAGGCTATGATGCCCTCTAAATTACCTCTTTGGCTGCTGGTACCTGTGAAACACTCCAGGTTGTTCTCATGCAGCTTGCAAGAACAAAACTAAGATACAGGTTCTTCTTCAGAAGAGCATGATCTTTCTTAAGGTGTGTTTTGCTGTCACCTCCTTATCCCCATCATATTCCTGTGAAAACTCACTTTTCCCAGCAGCCTTAAACCTAATTGCTACTTAAGCCTTTCCAGCTTGAGCTGAAGATGATCATTTTGTGCTATGAATATTAAAATAAATACTGTGGCTTTAATGTTAATCAAAGTGCCTTTATTTTGTGGAGAGGGAAGACTACCATGCACATTAGATTGAAGTTGCCAAAGTGGTAACTGTCTGTACTTGAGAAATAGGTGTACTTGCTGGTGTTTAATTAAGCACAGGATCTGTTGATGTGGTATGCTTCAGTTTAATGATCCAGCTTTGAATGAGCTTAGTATATTTTTAGTTTGTAGCTAAAGGGTGAAATGGAGCATCTTTTTAGAATACATAAATAAATTAAAAAACCCTTTCAGCTGCTTATTTCCTTCTCTGTACTAATCCTTCCTCTCCTCCCTTCCTCCTCTGGATTTCTAGCACCCTTGTGAATAATGAATGAGCCTGAGGATTAAACTGTGTTTCTCTGAAGTGGACTCCTCTGTCTGTGTAAAACAGCTAACCTAGTTTCAGTTCTGTGCAGTGCTGAGAGGTTTTTGCTTCTAATGGAAATAGTGGGGTTTTTTTAATCCTTTGGCATTCCACGTGACTTCTGTAGCATGTCTGACCCTTATTTACTGCTCAGCAAGTTTGAACCTGCTGCTACTCCTGCAAATCCACTTCATTCATTAATAGACTTTAAAGGTCAGTGTGGACTCCTGTGTACATTGGAGCAGCCATCAATATTTTATCACTTTCTCTTAAGATCGATGACAGGAACGCACCTACCTTTCGTGTCCTGATCAGTGGCTTTAGAGGCTCGAGACAGCACATTTATGAGTCTTGTTTTTCACATGCAGCTTTTCCCACTGCAAAGCTGTTCCCATTAGTTGGTAGGAGAAGCACAGCCTGGTCTGAACACAGTCACTGCAGACTGGCAAGCACACACTTCCTTCTGCATTGCTCCGAGGCAATCTTTTCTGAAAACAGGAGGAAGAGAGCTCCCATATCTGTTGAAAAGGCATGGTCGTGCCAGAGTTGGTTACCAAAGGATAAATACTCTTATTTATCCATTTGTTTGGAATTGCTGGAGTGAGTTTTAGCCCTCAAGATATCTACCAGTGGTGCTGTGATCACCAAACTCCCCTAATAAACATGAATCCTCTGCTCACAGAACTTTGCTGGCAGGAACGGGCAGTGCCTATACCTCAGCAAGTCTTGTTCCCAGGCTGGAAAAGGCCTTTGGGGGAGAAAGAATAGCTCCATTTCTGTGCTTCTTCAGTTGTTGTTCCTTGTGGTGGGACTGCAGAAACATGGGCTTCTGCTGTGTTGGGGAACAGGGGAAGGGCACTCAGAAAAATGACACAGAGATAAGGCTCTCTTGATGCACACATCAACAAGCAAGGATATAACTTCTTAAATTTAATTTGCTACTAGCACGGTCTCTCTTTAAAATCTAAAACATAAATTAGTGCTTGGACTCAGGTTTTGTTTTTTGTTGTGATTGATGCATCTTTTTTTATCCAAATATTCAGAGTACTTTTCATATTTTGTTCTTGCACTCAAGCCTGCAGGTTTAAACAAAATACTGTCTGCACCTTAGACCATATTTAAAATACTGAAAAATTGGCTGGCTTTTTTTTATCATTGACTTGTTTAGTCACTTGAAAGGCAATTCTCATGGTTCATTGATGATGAATACAGAACTCATTTTTATGTGTAATGAGTATGGAAATGATGTGGTTTGTTATTGCTCTTACCTGTAGGTACAGCTGTAGTAATATTGGAGATGCCAAGGTCTTGATACCAGTATAGAGGCACTTTGACGTACTCCTTTTGCTGATATTTTGTTCTTACAAATGTGGTCATTTAAAAATATGATCAGAAGTTTTGCTAAAATAATGCTAGACTTCTTTTCTTTCTGTCTGTTGTGAACTTGTTGCTTTTGACCTTTGCCTTATGACTATCTTAAGTTAACTCTTAAAAATAGAGATTTTTATTTATACTTCTAGACAAAACTTGCAGGATGTTTGACTGAACTCCCTTATGTAACTTCTCTTTGCAGCCTGAGATTTCTTAATGCCTCTGCCAACAAACTGGAAATGCTTCCTCCAGCCACCCTTTCTGAAGAAACCCATAGCATCTTGCAGGAGTTGTATTTGACCAATAACAACCTCACAGATAAATGTGTACCCTTGTTAACAGGCCACCCACACCTGAAAATCTTGCACATGGCTTACAATCGCCTACAGAGCTTCCCTGCAAGGTAAGGAACTCGTTTCACTGCCTCTGGCCCACGGGTGGGTGGGCATCGTGAAGTATTTTCACAGCGAGAACTGAATTGCACAGGAATGTGGTGGCAGAGGCTGCCATTTTGAGTGTAGTGGTATGGCTGTGGGTGGATTCCCCTGCTTATGCCCTCCTGCACGTTGCTACCCTCTCTTGCAGTACAGACAAGTGAGTGATGCTTGTTACTTGGTGAGTTTTCATGGTGCTTGAAACTCTTTCCAGCTGGACTAATTCAGCGTGGTCACTCTATGCTTTTGGAAGTCAAGCAAGGAGGTCTTCTGTTTTCCCTGGCTCGGGAACTGCTTACACCTGGTGGGTTTCTCCTCACAAAAGATTTGTGAGCACAGCCACCTGGAAATGTCCTCTAGAAGTGGACTAAACTCCACTAGGGAAAAATCCTCTCAACTCCAGAAGGAGATTCTGGCTTGGCAGCAATTTCTGTGCTTTCAGTTCACTCTGTTTTAATCAGAAATCTTTCAAGTGTAAGATGTGCTGTAAAACTGATGGGCTACAACCTTGAAAAAGAGATGCCAATAAATAATGGAAGAGACATCTGTGTCCTTGTGTCAGCAGCAAGGAGAAGGGACAGAGATGAATTTAGGGGGAAGGGCTGAGTGGGGTGCTAGAAGGGGGAGGGGAAAGAGTGACATGGAGAGATGGAGTGAGAAACTAGGGTTGATAGAAAGGGGAAGAAAGGAGGAAAGAGTGAAAGTGAGCTGGTGAGCAGGAGGAATGTAAGCAAAATAAGTAATTTGAAAAGTAGCATTACCAAACACTGACAAGAAGTACACATTTTGTTCCACAGCTGTGTTAGCATCTGACATGAGGAGAAGTGACAGGCACTGCTGTGAACAAGAATCAGTCTGTGATTTTGTTCTCTTAAAATAACAAAAACCATTGCTCTTATCACAGCTTTAAAATAAAATATGCGTCTATTAGAAGAAAAATTCTCAAATTCTTGTTTTCCTAGCAAAATGGCCAAGCTGGAAGAGTTAGAAGAAATTGACATTAGTGGGAACAAACTGAAAGCCATTCCAACAACCATCATGAACTGCAGACGTATGCATACTGTAATTGCTCACTCCAACTGCATTGAAGTCTTCCCAGAAGTCATGCAGCTTTCTGAAATAAAGGTATGGAATGAATATGCTTTGGAAGAATCGAGCATAATGCAATTTTACCAGTTCTCTTCTGCCCTCGGGTCTCTCATTGCTGTGGGATAGTATATTCTCAGAGAGTGTGGGGATCTGACAGCTGCTCTCTCCTCTGAAGTCATACACAAAATATTTGCCCCTGTGCAGCCTCAGAGTGGAACGAAGAGGAGCCTCAAAATCTGATTTTATGCTTACCTTGGTTACACTGTATCTTTTCTGCCAGATAAGTGTTAGTTGTCTTCCTGTGAGAGTCTGTTTTGATACAACTTAAACATTTGGCACGAGCTATGCGTAATTAACTCTTGCTGCCTTGGCAATTGGTTGATTCTGTAGGAATGGGCTTTGTTTGGAGCATGTCTTAAAAACTGCTGAAGCTGCAGAACAGGAGAGGCCTTGGGGACAGAGATAAATTCTGGGAGCACAGGATTTGAGTATTTAGGCGATCTGCTTTCATTTTCCTAATTGCAGTCATATTTTGCACGACGGGGGGATTACCTAATCCGTCTCCTGTCTGTGTTTCCAGAAGTAATTCTGTACTTTTCCCAACACTTCTTTTTGAGGGATGCATTCTTCACTTGACCACACTGATGAACACTACTTCTTACCTTTTGTGAATCGAGTTCCTGCTTCTCGCTCTAGTGCAGAATAGTTTGCACTGTGTGCCCTTTCTGCTGGACAGAGCTGGGAGACAATTGTCTCACAGCATACAAATCTTGTGATACAGCAGAAAAATCTGTCCTTCTCTGAGCCTGAGAACTGATTACCTATTCAGGGACTCAAAACAACTTAAGTGTCCTTCTGGCACTTTGTGAAGTCAAAAGGCTAAGTTCCCAGCCTGCTGTGTGTGCTTCAGTGTCTGGGGTCATGGAAAGCACCAGGAGCAATAATTCTGTTGGACAAGCGAGTATATGTAAAGATGAGCTTTGTGGTTTCAACCAGGAAATCTCAAACAAATGTGTGGGTATTTGAATACTCCTCCCTCTTTGGAACAATGGCCAGAGGAAGTGGAGGGCCATTTAGAATCAATCAGAGGTAAAGCCTTTTTTCTTAGAGGAAGAATTGGGGTGGGGGAGCAAGGCTCTGCATGGTAAACATTTCTTTAAAAATATGAGGGTGGTGTTAACAAAAAAAAAAAAAATTATAATGTAAATATACTGATAAGGAACAGTCACCTTTTTCCTTTTGTTTGTGCATCTTGGGGAGAACTGAATGCTTTATATAAGTGCCATATTTAAAGTGCTACTCGGCCACATTGAGCAGCAAAATACTTTTGGAAGAGCTGGCAGGTTCTTCCTGCTGGTTCCCTATGGTTTAGTTCTCTTCAGCAGAAGAAAGAGACATGGATGTCACTAAGTGTTTTGGGAATGCAAGGATAACGTGTGTCCTAATCTAAGAGGGCAAAGTGTTCTTTGACTCCACCTTTGTGGAAGGAAAATGCCTGGTCGGTACTCAAGCCTAGTTTTGACTTACATGAGATGAGTTCATATAGTTGCCGGATGGGAAGGTGCCTTGTTGGGCATAAGAGTTCTTCTGTCCTTTTGGTGATTTCTCTAGGTCAGGATTGGTGTTTATCAGTCTGGAGATTAAGCATGTGCTGCCTGCTTGTATCCATTTCCTGCCCTTACCCGAGCTCCTTCTTAGATATGGGATGGCATTAAAAATATGCCAAAGTAAGTGCAGAATTTATTTCTTTAGCTGTGGATTAGGTCACTTGGCGAAATAAGCTTGTTTGTAGCAAAGCAGTCATATAGTCTGATGTCACCTCTGTGAGTATACCCTATTTGATGATTAATTTTAACTGAAGTGGCATTCACTCTAAACTCCTGGGGAAACTCTGTTACCTGAGATAATGGCTGTTTCGCTTCTGTATTTAATTAGCCTTGAGAGGCTGACGTATTATGTTTTTGGTGTCAGTGTCACTGAAACAGTTAGTAGCAGCAGTTACTATGCTGTCTGATATTATTTCAGAAGGAAGACTAGTGTAAATGATGATGCTTTTACAATTGCTATAACTCCAGGACTTCTAGACACAAAGTCATTTTAAAGATATAATTATCTGTAAGCCTTTTTTACATGCTACAGTCAAGGCTACGGAAGTTGTGTGTTGTCCTCTCTTTTAAAGACCCCAGCAGAGACCTCGTAAATACCTTGCACAATACATTTTTAGGGGTTTTTTTATTGTCTTTTATGACAGGTATTTATACTGTCAGAGTTAGGTTTACCCTGTGCACACCGAAATGCCTTCTGTGGAGAGCCGAGCAGCTGGAAGCACACACACCTGAGTCACTGCCCCAGCAGACTCTTCCCTGCATCTGTTGTGTGACTTCAATTTCCTCGCCTTACAGAAGAAAATAGGTTAATATTGGTATGATCACCTTCAGCTACAAGTGGAAATAACCCAAGTCCCTTCCAGCCTTGAACACAACAGTTACAAAGCTGTGAAAGCAGCAGCCTAAGCAAATGCTCCCTGTTAAACCCTGTCTTCCAGCTGGTCCATCCAGTGCAAAATCCTGTGTGCAGTTGCAGTTGTTCTTCTGGTGCTGCCTTGGTGGGGTGAAACCAGCTTGCATTGAAATATACACAGGAGAAAATTGGGAAAAGTTAGGAAATAACCTTTCCTGCTTGCCTGGGGAGTAGAACAAGGACTAAATTTAACACCGACCAAGAGCAAGTCCCTCTTACCCTATTCTTCAAGGAGTACAAGTAGCACCTAAGAAATTCCAACCTGGTAAATAAACCATCTTCACTAGTGCCTAGGGACCAAGGGATCTGCTGTAGGGTGTCACTGTCTTTGATGCACTGGGCATTTAAGGAGAACAATGCAATTACTGGTATTTGTACTTTTCATTCCAGCATGCTCTTCCATCAAATATGTAATGGCATGGAGGTGTTGAACACAGCAAAGCCTGCTGGCAGCTTCCTTAATCTGCAAAGTAATTACTGGCTCTGGAAGCAGCAAGGAGTTGTGCAGAGGGAAAAAGCTTGCTGG
Source organism: Vireo altiloquus (assembly GCA_013396875.1). Classification (NCBI taxonomy): domain Eukaryota; kingdom Metazoa; phylum Chordata; class Aves; order Passeriformes; family Vireonidae; genus Vireo; species Vireo altiloquus. The sequence goes on from VZRF01010597.1 coordinate 606,664, forward strand.
AATAACTGCTGCTAAGCTGTCTACTATTTTGTTTGCGTGACAGATTTAAACTTTGATTTCCTTATCAGGCTTAGATAACGTCAGCAGTTTCTTCTCCATAGATAATAAAGCCTCCATATTGGACAATCTCAGGATTCAAGATTTGGGTCAGAAATTTTATATTTCCATTGCACTCATTTAATAAAGTGTTGGGAGACTTTTCTTTTCCAGGATTTACTAGGTTATCTTGTGTCTGCTTCCAGCTCAGGAACCGATGTCTTTGAATATACCTAAAAATATGAAAGTGCCATGGTCTTTCAGAAAGATGTAGATAGTTCTTCTTATTCTATTAAATACCAACCTACTCTGTCCTCTCAGAATTACTTTTTTTTTTTTTTGTCCAGTTTGGTGCATACTACACTAATCATCCTGTAATAGGGTTTGGAGGGTTGATTTTGTTCTCATATGCCCTATTTTTCCTTGTGCATTGACTTTCATCCGGATATGCAGCTTTAAATAATGTTTGGGGATGTTGTCATTTTAGTGCACTTGTTCTAGCTAATTTGTGCTTAGCTGGTGGATAGCCTGCAAGTTTCTCTGCTGTTTTGTATTTTTGAGATATTTAAACTTTATTTTTTTTCACTTGTTTATTGATTTTGTATTTAAATACAAATCCATCTAAGATGACACTAATTAAAACCATGTTTAAAACTGCTCCATATTTTTTCTCCTCTTCTACTCCTCCCTTCCACATATCTTAATAACACTGCTTATTTTAATAGCCCTCAGTAAATACTGAATTCCTGGGACCCTGCTCATACTCATTTGGAGGAGAGACTACTATGCCAGTGACTTAAAAGCCCCACCTGTACTTATCTCAATTTCCTTTGTCTATTCAGAGACTGTTTTCATTAATAACATTTTTTCTTAAATACTATGAAAATCTACTGACCATCTTTATCTCTGAAGAGCAGACAAAACTTACTGGTTTTATAACAAGATGACACCTGACTAGAGATGGAAATTGAAGGAACATATTTCTAGGTGTCCCAGACATCTGGCAAGATGGCTAAATGCCATGTTAGAATTTCTTTTGTAAGAACCACTTACTTAAATGAATGGTCTTAGGTCTTTGTTGCAGCCTTTATTGTTCATGAAACATGCATTACCACATTTAATCAAAATTTATATGATCTTGATGATAGCTGAATTCTCTTGCTTTTTTGGCTGCTTTCCTTTTGCAGTGCGTGGACCTAAGCTGCAATGAACTGAGTGAAGTCACATTGCCCGAAAACCTGCCTCCAAAACTGCAGGAGCTGGACCTGACTGGAAATCCAAGATTAGCCCTGGATCACAAAACCCTAGAGCTTCTGAAGTAAGTTATCTTACAGAGTGGGGAAGGAGAAGAACAATTCTGGATGGGAAAACCACAATACACAGAAGTGGTATCTCTTTTTAAGGAATATGGTTCCCTTTTGCCAGTGGATCAGAAAGTAGCAGATTGTGTGAATAGGTCAGAAATTGATGCTGCATTGAAGAGGATGACTTTACCCACTTCTGTGCAATTGCTTTCAGCTGTAACTCCTGGAGGGGTCTGCTAGTCTGGTGTAAGCACTACCAGGACAGTTCAGTTCCGTTTTACTTCTGACATTAGATTCAGCCAAAAGATGTATTTCATACCACCAATGAGATGCCAGTAGCTGCTTGCTTGATCTTTTATTCGCATTCATCTGCTTGGGTCTGTCTTTGCCATTGTGCTGCTTTTTACCTCTTCACGTACTGTTTCTTGTTCCCCTTCATATGTGTCTGCTTCTGTCCTAGAAATGATATATTTTTTTATATTTAAACTGCTAACGACTCACATCTCTCTGTTTGCAGCAAAACTGGTTCATTTGCTTTGGGACCCTCAGTTTCCTTCCTGTCTACCTGTTTGTTTCCTGCCCTGGGACTTAAGTGCCATCCATAACTGAAATTCCCCAAGTGCTTTGTCCTTTCCTCTGCAGTGTGTTGGGAAGCTGTTGCAGTAAACCGGATAATCTGTGGACAGTGGTGCTACCTTGAACTTTTCTTCTGTCCTGTAGGAAACTGCACCAGCTCCAAGTTTCCTTCTAAATCTCTTTTATTCTTAAACATTTAGTGGTTTCAAGGAGGATTGATTTACTTTTTAGGGGTTGAGCAGTTCCTTCATGTTGGTTGCTTTTAGATGGTTAAGATCAGACGCTGGAGTTGTAGCCCTCATCTGTTGTACAAGCAAGGGAAACTTATGGTGTGAGTTTACTTTTAGCTTGAATCATCAGATTTTCAAAATATAGGTGGAAATTTGAGTAATGATAATTTCTCACAGATAAAAACAAGAGTCCATGTTCTGCAGCAGACAGTGAAAAAAGGGGCATGCCTCTATTTTAAAAGCTGCCTTGTTGCATACAGGAAATCTTCCTGAGAAGCAGTGTGTAATACTGCTCTGGTCATTAGGGGAAAAAATATATATGTTTTATAGAGTTAATGGATAGTGTCAAAACTTAGTGAAAGATCAGCTTTTCTTGTGCATAACCCGTCAGACAAGATGGGCACACATTCTCCTGCCATGATAGTATTCAGGCATCATGCGTGGTAGCATTATAGTACAAATTTAACTTCTAAGTAGTTGAAGAGTAGCGTTGCTCAGTTATTTGCCATATTTTCACTGGCATACATGTGGTCCACAATTCACTGGAAACTTTTTCCTTTGTGCATTGTGCTTGCTATTTGTTTTGGGCTTGGGGATGCAGGTGGAGTTTTTTTGTTTGGTTGATTTTTTTGTTTGGTTTGTTTGTTTGGGGGGGGGTTGTGTATGTGTGTTTTGTTTGGGGTTTTTTTTGGGGTTTTTTTTTTTGTTTGGTTGGGTGGGTTTTTTTTTTTAGTTTTGGGGTTTTTTTTAAATAAATTATACTTAAGACCACAGGTCTGTTCTGTTCACTGGTTAGGCACAGTCGGGTTTTTCAGGCTTTCTGAGGAGTTTTTCAGTGTCTGATATACTACCCTTACTTTTATGGTATACTGCTATAATTGACTGAGGGAGGAGGTGCTTCTTCTACTTGATTTTCATGGCAGGTACAAAAATACTTGTGCACTTAGTACTTTTTTTATCCTCCTTCTGCATGTGAAAGGCAGCTCTCCATCTGTGCCCTGGCAGAATTCAAGCAGGTAGTAGGTTAATATGTATTCTCAGTGCTGGTAAGAAGAGTCCTGTCATGCTTGCTTTTTTAGTATGTATGGAGATCTTAAAGGAAGCTTGCATACTTAGGAGAATGTTGCCAAGCGATTTATCGGATGTAAGAATTTTCATTAGCAATTAAAATTAAAAAGAAGAAAAAGAAATGCTGTTACTCTGATTTTTTTTTTTAAGAGAGAGCATCTAGTTCAATTGTACAGAAACCTTTAAATTCTGGAGAAAATAAGCTGTGCTGTCCAGAAGCCTTAGCCTGTATTGCCTGCATAGGGTGTTCTGCTGGGTATCATTCCCTTCTGGACACAGTCTGTTTGTACTGAAGCCCCAGTGGAGGCTGGAACCAGTGCGTTGAGGTAGCTTTTTATTTCCCACTGCTCCTGGGAAGCCTTGAGATAACTCTGGGTCCTTGACCTGCCCAGGAACTAGTGGTCAATCAACCCAGTTAAAAAAAAAAAACAAACAGAAACCTTTGTGACCCAAGTTCCCTCTGCCCTGGAGATAAATGTCTCATATGAGAAGTCTGCAGAGAAAGTGTGTTTGTTCATGTGTGTCCTGCTTTGCAGGTGCAACAGAATTAAAATCTCTGCTACTTTAGAAGAGATCCAGGTTTCCAGTTTGATTTGGGGTTAGTTAATCTTTTTTAATGGTCATAGCAAAATGTTTGCCTCCTATTTGTCACGCAGAGGGCTGCAAAACCAAGAACTTAAAACACAAGTGGTTCTTTGTGTATTATTTATGTAATTTGTTGGCTTTTAGTCTGGCCTTGCTGATGTACATCCTGGATATTAATGTAAAAAGAAATCAAACTGAATGTGACAGTACTTTAGGTTATTTGAGGAAGACTTTGCAATGCAGAAAAGACTTTCCTGTGTGTTCAGGTCAGGTGGGGATTTAGAGGAAAAACGAATGCTCAGAGTGAACAGTTAGACCTTTCTGCTTGTGTCCTTTTATGCTTCGTTTGGTTCATGAAAGGTTCAGGTGTCTTTGAAGTGTCTGCAGCGTGTGGGGAGCTTGCTTTTCCTGCCTTTGGAAGAGAGCAGTAGGGAGCAGGGGGTAGGTCATTTCTCCCCAGCAAAGCAGGGCTGTGAAGAGAAGAATATAAACAGAGAGGGCTGGGCCCTTTTTAAGTCTTTACTATGCTCTGGGAGATACTTGAAATTCAGGCTAAAGGCTATGTTGGTAGTAAATTGGAGGGTTGAGGATCAAGGGCCTAAGTGAAAATTGGACTGCACAACTGGGGAATGCAGAAGGGCTGTGCCTGCTGTCGGGACCGCAGCCTGGCTCTTGCAGGTTGGTGCAGGATCAGGATGGAGCTGATTTCTGTTTTGTGGGTGTTTTCATGAAAGGCTGTTACTACAAGTTGTTGTTTCTAAACAATTATTTTAAATATTTCTTTTCCATTTAGGGGATGCTGTGGGTCATACAGGAGATTTCATTTGAGTACAATGAAAAGAGCACAGAAAATTGTTAAAATGGGTAGGAGAGATGTGTAAGTTTAAAAAGTCACTTCTCTGTACTGGCTTTCATCAAACTAGTGGCAAATTTGCTTTGTATTCCTACAGGGCCTGGTTTGAAGCAAATAGCTCAGGGGTGCAGGCAGGGAAATACAAGCCAGCTAAGCAAAATAGTGCAGCTGACACCCTCATAGGGGCTCAGTTATTGTTGTATACAGGCACATAAAAGTCACCACTTTGGATGTCCTGTTTAATTTTCTAGTACTAAATGTGTTACTAAGAACTGGGAGAGTAAGTTCATTTCACATTTGAAGTTGGATCATGTCAGCAAGTCCATCCATGGCATCTCTCTCCTTTCCTTTCTCCTTGCAGCAATATCCGGTGCTTCAAGATCGACCAGCCCTCGGCGGGCGACGCGTCGGGAGCGCCGGCGGTGTGGAGCCACGGCTACACGGAGGCGTCCGGCGTCAAGAACAAGTACGGCCTGGCCAGGGCTTTGTCGTGCGAGCACCCCGACAGCAGAGCGCCTCTGTGCCGAGACAAACAGATCCTTTCCTCTCTGGGAGTTGTGGGGATGTTTTTGGGGCTCGCAGAGGCCAAGCCACGTCTCTCCATTTGTATAGCGAGCTCTCCTGCCTAGCTCTCCACTTGGGTCTTTGTTGGGGAAGTTGCTAAGATACGAGTGTAGCCGACACAGTTGGTCTATGCAAGACTCTGCTACTTGCAAAAGATCTGAGTGTTTAAAGGCATTTTCCTCTTTGCAAAGGTTCTTTATCTTCAACCAAAGGATGTTTACCAAGCAAATCAGAGATACTAAAGAAGAGACAGAATGGCCAAAACTCTGAATATTCATAGTGTGTGGCGCTCCTGTGACTAAGGCAGCACTTGACAAATAATGTACCAAGAGTCTGCTAGTCTCTGTGTTGCTGGCAATGTGATGAATCTTTCTTTGTTCCTCAAATACCTTTTTAGAAATCTCCTGCTACCTAGGTTTCTGTAGCAAGTGCCAGCAAGCCTTTACTAACTCTTAACTGATTTAACACACAACTTGGTCGTCAGCATGCTAGAACCCAAGGATGGCTTTTGGAGCAGCAAGTGCAGTTTAAATTGGTGTCGTTTCAGGGATACTTTTCCCCCTATTTCTACAAATAAGGGACTTGCTCATGTGCTGAAAAGGAGGAAGAATCCTTAGGGCTTGGCTTGAACTTCCTTTATAGTTCTCTCCATGCCTTAGCACTGTTGATGGGCCTGACTCGTCTCCACAGCTCAGAAAGCAGTCCTGAAACACCTGTGACCAGAGGTGGTTAAAGCTGGTGCTCAGACCAGGCTGCATCTCCCTGGTCAAAATGACAAGTTGAGAAACTAGTAGTGGGATAAACTCCCTGATGTTTTCCTGTTTTGTTTTTTCTCTAGGCTGTGTGTGGCAGCACTTTCGGCCAACAACTTCTGTGACAACCGGGAGGCCCTTTATGGGGTGTTTGATGGGGACCGCAACGTGGAAGTGCCCTACTTGCTGCAGTGCACCATGAGCGACATCCTGGCAGAAGAGCTGCAGAAAACAAAGAATGAGGAGGAATACATGATCAACACTTTCATCGTTATGCAGAGGTGAGTCTTGGATCTGAAGCTTTTTTTGCCTTGCCTGTGCTCACTGTGCAGTTTCTTTGCTTTCAGGTCAGGCACCTGCTCTTGCTTCAAAGAAATGTAAGAGGGGGAAAAAGCCTGGGTATCTGGCTACAGTGTTTCCTTTTATTGCTTGTTTTGTGAATATTGCCTTTCACATGTGGGGAGAAAAACCCCAGCACCCCTCCAACCAAACAAGAAAAATCCCAACCCGCTTGCAAAGTTACTAAAATGCTCATGACTAAGTGGTGGGTGGAGATTTCTTTTTTGGTATCTTCTTGAAGTCTTAAGGTTTACAATTGGCCACAACCAAGTCAGTGGTATAAATGTCTTGATCACCTTTTTAAACTTCTTGGTACTATTGCCTGCAAAGCCTGAACTCATCTTTTCTGTTTCCCTGTACCAATTCAGGTTATTTAAGGCTACGCAAATATTTAAAATACGCAGTCTGACTTCTTAGAAATCCCTTTGGCCTTTGAATATTATTTGAGCAGGACCCATCCAGAGAGATTGTGATACAATAGCTGTGAGTGTAATAGTAGTTCTGTGTAGTGGTTTGGAAACTGTGCATGCTGTTCTTGACAGAAGAAGAAATTGTGCCTAGGGAGACACTGAGTGAAGGAGGAGTGTGAAGGGAATTGAACAGAGGAGAGTGAAGAGGTCAGGGAAACAAAGCAGAAAGCAAATAAGCAGCTTAGAGACTGAATACATGTATTAAAAGTAGCATTGCTTATCGTTGAATTGCTGCACCCTTGGAAAGGAAAAATACTGAAGTTGTTGTATTGGGAAAGATAGGGAGGCAGTAGGGTGGCATTGAATCTTACAAACACAAGAGAGAAAACACTTCCTTCCCATAATTGCTTATAACAGTGCCTCAGACTGCTAACTGAGAAGGTGGTTGCCATATACTTAAAATACTCAAAAATAATTGCAAATTTAAGTACTGAAAGTACTTATTAAGTGGTTTTGTTTGCTACTAATGCAATTTACAAGGAATGTGGCATTCCTACAAAAAGCTGCTCTTTTTTTTTTTTGTCTCAAATAAAAATCAGCTAACCACTTCTTTGAAGAACCAGCAATAATATTCATTCCAGTTGCAGTTAGCCACCATTCACTGATGATACACAGCACTCCTAAAGTGTATTTGTAAAAAATAATTTTAAAAGCACTTTGAAGCTTGGTTGCAAATTGCAAATTTAGTTGTGCATTCTCTCCCCAGGATTTTGAATCTAAAGTTCTTACTAGCTATACTTAGCCTTTACATAAATATTAGTAATTAGCTTTTTAATTTCTATGCAAGTAAGATCCTGATAAACAAGCTACTGGGAAGGAAATTACTTTACATTTTAATGGCAGGATTCTGAAAGTTTCAATTTTATCCATAGTTGGTTTTTTTTTTTTCCCACTGTGGCTCCTTGCTGAAAAAGCAGGCTGAAACATTTCTAAGAACATATTTAACAGGTTAGTACCTGACAGCATAAATGAAAAATGTACCTTCTTACAGTGGAATTCACAGCCATTGGGATTTTTTTTTTTGGTCATAATTTGATAACTTCTATATTTGATATATAGAAGTTATACATTATCCTGAAGATATCACAAAACAGTGAACCTCTGCATTCTGCTTTTGCTCAAAAGTAGAGACCTTTTACAGTCAGAATTATTATTTTTATAATAAGATCCATAACTTCAGAAGCCAAAGCTTTATCTGACCTTTAAAACATTCTAAGATGTAAAGGAAAAGACAACTGTGAAACTCTTAGAAGTGCAAAGATTTTTTTTTTATTGAGCATATTTGAGTATCTGCATACTTGACAATAACACCCTGCCTGAGAGTTGCACGTGGGATCCCTGCAGTGCTGCTGCTGTAGTGTCACAGTTTTCAGTGACTTTTGTTTCTGTCCCAGGGATCCAGTAGAGCCAGTGCCCTGAATGCTTCTGGTTGTGGAACAGCGGCTGTTTCTCTGTAGCGCCCCTAACACTTGTTTTCCAATTAAAAAACAATCACTGTTTTGTTTAAATTCCAGGAAACTTGGAACAGCTGGACAGAAACTTGGAGGCTCTGCTGTCCTTTGCCATATAAAACATGATCCCATGGACCCTGGTGGATGCTTCACGCTAACCTCAGCAAATGTGGGGAAGTGCCAAACTGTTCTCTGCCGGAATGGGAAACCTCTGCCTTTGTCCAGGTGTTACGTGATGAGCTGTGAAGAAGAGCTGAAGAGAATTAAGCAGCACAAGGCCATTATCACAGAGGTTAGAGAACAGCTGGGGACTGTTGCAACTTGCAACAGCAGTGCATGAAATTACATATTGATACCAGTAACCTCTAGGAGGTGGTGTTCATGCTGTGGGTTCCTCAGTTGCACTTTTCCTTTCAAGGTGATTCATACCACGCAGTCGAGTTGCTTTTCCGTCCCATTGTCATGCTGGATTTTGATTAGTTTTCAAGAGCGAGCAGCTGTGAGCATGTTGCATTGAAACAGGAAAGCAGATACTGTCCCCCTAATGGCAGAGGAATCACTGTGTTGGAACTGTCATGGAGAGCTTTTCCAATTAAAAAGGATGAGAGGGCAGAGCACCTGGAGCAATGCTGTCCTTCCCTTAGGAGACTCCTTGCTCCTGGCAGGCTGACTTTGCTATTGAGCTATGTTCCCAGAACTGCCCTTTGACAGGCTGCTCTTGAAGAGAGCACTTGCCCAAAAGGAAAACTCACCCTGTGCTCAGCTGAACCATGAGAGAGGGGAAAACTATTTGTTCCTTTCTTAGAAGCTTGAAGCCACTGCTGTCGGTTTTGCTTTGCCTTGTGTGACACATGCAGAGGAATAGATAAATATCAAATCCTAATGGTGGGGGAAAGGGCAGACACCTCACTGCTGTGTGCCTGAGAGCAGGGTGGGCATGTGTGTGTGGAGTAAGTCATGTGCCTGTTCATCTTGCCAGGGAAAGGTGAGAGCTGGGATCTCAAACGTGACAAGCTGAAAGGGAATCACTCAAACATAGTGTGCATCACGGAGGCACGCTCATTCTGTGGCTCCATAGAGGAAAAGGGAAATTTCTGGGCTGAATCTTCAGATGCCTCACTGATTTCATGCACACTGATGGCTTATCACTGCTGTCAGCCTTCTAATGGGAAAGTTAACAAGCCGACGTGGGCTTTTTTTTTTTTCTTCTGAGTGATTTTAAAGAGGAAGCTTTTTTAGTCTTGGTTCACTTTTCTGTGGTTATCTGCTTTATAATAACCCCTACAGTTATTAGCTGGACCCAAACAGTGTAAATCCTCACCTTTGCTGTTCTTGAATACACAATTAGCCGGGTGCAGCTATCCCCAGCAGGCTGACAGATAGCCAGACTTGCTGTTCCAGACACTTGCTCTGCTTATTCTGGCAGTTTGGATTCTAACCAGGACAGGATTCTGGGATTTGGACGTGCATGGGATTTTTTTTCTCAAATGCGTTCATTTTTACTGATGTTATCCCTTCAGATACTACTCCTCCTCCCTTTGGAAATGTCATATCTAAGTGGAAATGTAGTAAGTAATTGGGGCGTGTAAAACATTTCACTACAACTCAGCTGACTGAGAAATGCAGACTTGCTCTCTGCTGCATTTGACTTGCATACTTAATTTAAAGGGTTTTTTTAAATGAACCTTGGTTTCTAAAGTGATGAGCCAAGATGAAACCTACAATTCTTACAGATGTAAGAGAAGACTCATAACTGAATGACTTGCCCCTATATCAAATGTGTGTTGCTTTGCTCTGTCTAAGATACGTGGGTGGAGGAGGGATAAGTCTGACTCACTGGTAAAAGATTTGTCCAGTTGGCTCTTGCAGCTGCAGGAGCAGAATAGATGGTTCTTTGTTGCAGCCTTCTGCTTTGTTGGTCTGTGCATAGGTGGTGCCGATGACAAATCAGTTGGGTGTAGGAGGCACAGCACAGGATTGCAAACCAGCCTTTGCTGCGCTCTAATCCCAGCTCTGTCACCTCGTCACTTTGCTTGTCTGTCTCCTTGTCTGTGAATGGCAGTGCTGGGGACGCTGCAAAAACAGTCATCAATAAAATACAAGGAGAGGCAGGTACTGTATATCCTTGTCTGTCATGTTGCCAATTTCCTGTCCTTTCTAATTTCAGGATGGCAAAGTGAATGGTGTGACTGATTCAACAAGAATCTTGGGGTACACCTTCCTTCACCCAAGCGTTGTGCCGCGTCCTCACGTCCAGTCCATCACCTTAACTCCACAAGACGAGTTCTTCATTCTGGGGAGCAAGGGGCTGTGGGACAGCCTCTCCATGGATGAAGCAGTGGAGGCCGTCAGAAACGTGCCTGACGCGCTGGCAGCCGCCAAGAAGCTTTGCACTTTGGCCCAGAGTTACGGCTGCAACGACAGCATCAGCGCTGTCGTGGTTCAGCTCAACGTGACGGAGGACAGCTTCTGCTGCTGTGAGCTCAACGGGGTCCCTCCCCCCAGCCCAGGCATCTTCCCGCAGTCTGTCAACGTGGTCATCAAGGACAGGCCCGCAGACGCGCTCGGGATGCCCTCTTCCAGCAGCGGCATGGCTTCGGAAATCAGCAGCGAGATCTCCACCTCGGAGATGAGCAGCGAGGTTGGGTCCACAGCCTCGGACGAGCCTCCGCAGGTGGCCATGAACGAGAACAGCCCGGCGTACCCAGGGGAGCAGCGCTGCATGCTGCACCCCGTCTGCCTGTCCAACTCTTTCCAGCGGCAGCTCTCCAGCGCCACCTTCTCCAGCGCCTTCTCCGACAACGGCCTTGACAGCGACGACGAGGAGCCCATCGAGGGCGTGTTCACCAACGGCAGCCGCGTGGAGGTGGAGGTGGACATCCACTGCAGCCGAGCCAAGGAGAAGCAGCTTCTCCAAGTGCCAGTGGAAGCCAGCGACGAGGGTATCGTCATCAGTGCCAACGAAGATGAGCCCGGCCTTCCCCGGAAAGCCGAATATTCCGCCACGGGCACGATAGGGCGCCGGCGGTGCAACGGCTCTGTGGCACCGCACGAGAGGAGCCATAACTTAATTGAAGTCGCGACGGACGCGCCGCTCAGAAAAACCGGGGGCTACTTCGCTGCTCCAGCACAACCTGATCCCGATGACCAGTTCATCATCCCACCAGAGCTCGAAGAAGAAGTCAAGGAGATTATGAAGCAGCACCAGGAACAACAACAGCAGCAGCAACAGCAGCAGCAGCAGCAGCAGCAGAGGCAGTATCCGATGGACCACCTGGCAGACTATTATGACACACCACTATGACCCACTCTATTTACTGCTCAGAAATAAACTAACAAATAAGGAGTCTTGACTGTGAGACCCAGTGGGCTTGCATTACAGCAGGGGTTTTCCTTATCCTTTTCCTTCATATACTTCCTTTTCCTTATCCTGCCACTACAGATAACTGCAGCTTTTCAGTTTGTTAGGTTTTTAATATTCATTGACTTTCTTCTAGAGACGCTTGACTGGTAAAGTTTAAAATAGTTAACCCTCCCTTAACATATCAAGTGTAAAAACAGGAAAACAAACAAACAAAAAAAATAAAAAGGTTTAATATATTGCTGAGAAACAGATGATGATGTAATATTTTTTAAATGGCTTGTTTGTTTTGTTTGAAAAGCAGGGCAGTAGCCAGTGCTAAATGATCTAAGTAATATTGTAATACTGTATTTCTTTGAGAGAAAAGGCTTTTTTTGGTCTTGAAAATGATAGACATTTGTAGAATATGGAGACTAACTCCTAGGAGTTGCTTTACTCTTTCAGGTGACTTAAGTCACTGAGATTCACTAATTTTCTCTGAGAGAACAGTTGATTGGGAAATTCCTGTAAATAGCTCAGTGTTGTATAGTGATGCTTACATGTTTTGTAGCCTTGGCATTAAGGACACAACCTGAAAAACTGACCTTTTTTCTTAAGCGACTCTTTGGGCCATGGTCATTAAGCATAATGGACTGTGTGGCTGTGTACAAGTTAGCTAGAGCCCAGGTGGTGTAGACTGTTCAAAGAAACCCACTTTTTCCTCCGGTCTCTTTCTTTCCTTACTTTTACAGACACGTTCTGTTTGTGTTCCTTACTGCTGCCACAACCAGCATGATTGTATAGAGCTCATTTGCTGTAGAACATTTACATACCAAGAGTTATATTAAAGCCGAATGCACAAATGAACATGTCATAATTTTTGTTATAATAAATATGAAATTTACACCTGATGTCTGCTTTTATGTCTGACCAGCTGAGCAGCAGCTCTCAAACAGCAGCTTGCTGTGGTTCCTCAGCATGCTTGCTCAGTTAAACCAAGAAGTGTTGAAACTTTTTCAGCTCCATCACATTTTTACACTAACTGCAGAAGCTCACTTGTGCTTTCAGAATTTAAAGGTTGTGCAAAGTGGCCTTTAAGAGATACAAACCAGCTCTCTGAGGAATTGACCTCTTCCTTTTTTCTTTCTCGGTACTAATTCAGCACTATTGATTTGCCCTTTGCCACAGTATTGACAATGCCAGAAGACTGAAGAGGAGCGATGCTCTGGCTCTGTCCCACTGGAACCGAGTGGCTGAAGATAGAAATTATGAAGGGATAAGAAAAGCTAGAAGGAAAACATTGGGTACTGAGAGAAGAGAGAGAATATGAGGAGAAGGAGGAAAAGTGAATTTAAAACTACCTATGTAAATTTGCTCGAATGTGCTGAATGAACATGAGTTTGATGGCAATCAGACTTTGGTAGCAAAAGGGCATCTTTTTGTGATTCCTGTGGGAAAGAAGCAGTGTGTCCTTTCTCATATTGCCCCCAATCAACTGCTCCATTTTACTTCTCACTCTTTAAAAAGCTGAACTAGTGTGCAGTCATGACAGTGTCTTATTCCTTCTTGGCATTTGGTCTGTATTTGGGAAAAGGACTGTGGTGACAGGCTGTTCTCCTTATTCTGTTCTAGGCTGAAATAGCCAAGTTAGAACAGGATTGCTGTTAACAGAAGATTTTTAGTTACTTTTCCTTAATAATAATAACAGAGGAGCAAACATTAAAATACCTGGTTTGATAAATGTTTATAGCACTGTCTACTGTAGATCTAGAAGATTGTATTTCATTGTAATTTGAGCTTCTAAATATCTCTTTCTTAAAGAACACTCATTAAATAATGTATTTAAACAACAAAAGTATGGTTTATTGGTTAGTAACTCTTGGGTGTTCCTTGATAAACAGTTTGTATATTTCAGATTTTTCTGAATTGATTTATTGTCCTTGGAAAATGTTCCCTTGTTTTTTTCCTTCTGTTCCAATGCTGCTTGAGGCTGAAGGTGATCATTAGCAAGGACACTACCTTTATTTTCCTGCTGCTGGTGGTGGAGTAACCTTGCTGCAGCTGTCTGTGGTCTCTGTCTGTGATAAGGTGTCTCTGGTGTGCTGTACATGGGGTACCCCAGAGAGAGAAGCAGAGGGCAGAGTAGGGCTGGAAGGGGAACCGTTTTGTGTGAGCTGAACTTTGGCTCAGTGCTGACACCTGATACTCCCCTTCGCTGAAAAAAATAAGAGGATATGCACAATAGGCTCTGTAAAGGCTTTCCCTCCTCTCCATTTGAAGGACAGGCTCCCAAGAACTTGCCAGCCCCTGTGGCATTCACGACTTACAGGCAATGATGTGGTTTCCCTCCTTATGCCCTTGCTTTGAAGCACAGGTGGTGAAAACTGACAGCCCACCAAAGGCTGCCCTTCTCAGCCTGGTGCCTTCTGTAAAGGTAGCAGCAGCATTCTGGAGTCAGGGCTGCTGTGGCAGAAAAGTGATGGGATTTTGGTGGAGGAGCTGTACCTTTGGATTTTTGTTCTGCCTTGAAAAAGATATCTGTGATAGTAGCCTGTCTTAACAAGTCATAATATGAAGGATTGATGCATTCATAGGGGTGACTTCATCCCTCTGCTGGGGTTTGTGTCACGTGTTGGACTAGATCAGTAGGATGGATGGCTTGCAGCATCTTTGTAAATAGCATTTCTTTTTAAACAAGAGCTCAAGGTCTTTTGTCCTGGCTTTAAACTGGGACTTAAAAAACAAGATAGAGTGTTTGCAACTCATGATTTTTCTGGATGTTGCTGTCCTCTTTCACTAAAGGGGGTTAGTATGTTTGTACCTCACGAGGGCTGAAGCTAACGTCACTGATTGCATCTACATGCACTAATACTGTACATGATTTTAGGATTATGGTCACAGTGTATTTTGCACAGTTTTGACCTACTGGGAACTATCTGACAGATGTGGATTTGTTTGCAGAACTTGACAGCTGTAGCAGAGACGAAGGTTGGGAGCTAAAAAGAAGAATGCTTTCAGCCATGGACGATGTAGAACCACATTACCTTTATAATCAAACTTGGCATGTCCTTTGAAACTTGCTGATAGATGTATCTGAGACAAGCAGAAATGCATGAATAGGAGGAGGTAGATGGCTGATGGCAGGGAAATGAACATATTTACATTATTTCCTGGAAGATAATTTTAAACAGAAGTTGTGGTAGTATTGAGAAGCAACTGATTGGCTTCTTTGCTCATAAATGCAAGCCCTTTGCTAAAAGCCATAAAAGCTTTTTTCTTGCTTTCTGCCCATAGTGCTGTAATGTAACACATTTTGCTGTGCCTGAATAGTCTGTTGGCATCCTGCCTGTGCATTCAGCGTGTGACACCACCATCTTTGTGATGGTGACCAGTGCTACGGTGGCATCACCTTCCTCTGACTTACTGCCCTCGGAGCGTGCTGCTGCCTCCATGTGGATTGTCTCCCTCATGGCTACAGAATGTGCTGCTGCTGTACTGCCCCGTAAGTTTCACTTTAAGTATTCTCTTTGTGGCAAGCTCAGCTTCATCACCAGCCCTTGTGTTTACAACTCATACACGTAACTTTCTAGCAAATGGCATGTGTTTATTTTTTAAGTGTAACTGCTACTTTGGAAGCACATCTATCTGTCTGGGGCTCAGTATTAATGAAATGTCACCCTTGGCTTTGGAGGTAATTTCTGCATCTCTGCACTAGTCATGGATGGTGCCTCTTGGGTGTAGCCTTGCAGGTCTGGGCTTGCAAATGCACGCTTGAGTGGGCTGGTTGGGATAACCCTGTGAAGGGTTTGCTGGTCTGGGGAGCAGAACGGCTTGAATCAATTCAAGCAGAGCAGTAGGATCTAAAGCAGTGAACAGAACAGTAACTTCAGCCTGATCAGTCTGATTTCCCTGGACACTGCCAGCTGTCAGTAAAGAGATGCACTTTTTCTAAGAGTAGAAGGCACTCAAGCCAGACAGTTCTCAGCAGTGCTGGAGGGTCAGGTCCCTCAGAGCTTTGGCTGCAGGGGGGAGCTACATGGCCAGAAGGTGGTAAAAATATCTTCTGGGCTCAGCTGGAACCAGGACAGTCTTGGTGTCTGTTAAATGACTCTGCATTTACTTTTCTCTGTTAACCTGCTTTACTGCCCTGCTTTGTTAGTTCCATTGATTTGTTTGGGGCTAACTTCTGCTATTGTTGCACTAATTGATTTGTCTTACAGATTTGTTACCTGCATGCTTACATTGCTTGCACTGAGGGTTTTGTGGGGTGCTACATGAACCAGTCTGTTTCCTCTTGGTTGCATTTTGCTGTGCCCTACACTGATGCTCTAAGTGTTCAAATGCTCTATGTAACAAGACTGCTGCTTCTATGGAAAGTTAAAATTCGTCTGCTGCTTGAGAACAAGTAACTCCTTGCAGCCATTTCAATCAAGAGGTGGGGGTGGAAAACCCCCAAATATTAAACAGATTAACAGCAGCCCCAGGGCAGAATCAGTATACCATTTATCTAGGGTATCACTGGGGAAAAAGTTCCTTGTTTGCTCCAAGTTCCTGGTTTAAACGATTGGTCCCTGCTTTTATCCAGACCTTTTTATTTGTATTTCCATTCCTATTGAGGTCAACAGTTCATCCTTTTGATCATCCTTTCTCAGGCTGACAAGTTTGGATTCACCTGTTGTTGACTTGGATACCTCGTCCTACCTTTTATCTCGTGCCATGAGCTAAGCTTGCCCTCTAGGTTGAGACTGAGGCAGGATCTGAACGAGGCAGACACTATCTCATCTTTTTCCATATTTTTTTTAATATTGTGAGCTGAAGGGAGACACTTAAACTGCAAGAGCTTGTCAGGAGCATGACAGCATGAGGAAGCTGTTGTTTAATAACTGCAGTGTGACAGAGACCTGGGACAGGCAGGACTGGTCTGCTTCCTTGTAGGGAGACCCAGGAGTAGGTGATTCCCTGAGGCTTTCTGCTGTAGGAGATCCAGGGTGCCTGATTTACAATCAGAGTGTGGATTCCTGCACGTCACGCTTTGGGGGAGAGGATGAAGTGTGCAGTCCCAAGGCTATGAAGTAGTTCCTGCTGGTGGATGAAGTTCAGGTGGCTCTTTTTGTCCTGTTCCCCATTAGGGTCTCAATTCCAATGTCCTGCTGCTCATCACAGCCTCTGGTGCTTGTTTGGTGTTTTTGTTTTGCTTGTTCTTCTGTGTGTCTTGTTAAAACTTGAGGAAACAGACAGAAAACGAATCTTTTACCAGTGGTTCTGTAGAATTGTCTTTGGAGGTCTGTTGAGGGCATGTAAGTAACTTAGGGCTGTCCCAGGGGCCGTGTGTCCCAGGGGCTGTCAGTCTGGAAGCCTTTAGGAGCTCCTGGTGCCAGCAGCCCTGTGATGAGAGCCTGGGCACCAGACACAATGCTCTGAGCATAGCAGGCTCTTCTCCCCTCGTCAGATTCAGCACAGCTGCACCAAGAGAAATAAATGTGTTTTAACTGTAAAGTTGTCAGTATTGACTCGTGGAACAGATGGGATTGTTTTGCTAATTAAATGTATGCTGTTGAATGCTTTAAAGGAAATTGGGATGCAGAACTATGAAGAGAGACGGGATAAGCAGAAGTCTGTGACTTCTGAATGCTTTTTCATTTTAATTCCTCTTAAGGAGAGAGATCTAGCATTTTGTGGAAAAAAAATCTTGTACTTACCTTGGTCCTGAAATTACAGAATATGTAGTGACATATTGTGCACAGAATAGTGCATAGAATACATGGTGAAGTACTCTGTTCAAATGTATTTAAAATTGGGTAGCAAGGAAGAGCAAAAACTGCTCTTTTTAAAGTGGCCAAAGCTGTTCTCTTGAAAGCAGCTAATCTCCCCAAAAGCAAGCTTTGGCAAGTCAGCTGTGGTAGTTTCATTTAACAAGGGGTAAAGAGATTTTCCTGTTCTCTCATTTCTGCTGTGCAAAATTTGACCACAGAGAATCAGCTCAAGTATCAGCAAAGTCATTCCCTGGCATTCTTGGAGTGCTTTGGTGATAAGAAAATGGGAAAGGATGTTCTCAGTCCATCCTGCACCGTCAGGGATGTGAAGGAGGGGGGATCTATAGCAAGTGATCTTCCCCACTCCTAGTGGTCTGTGGCTTGCACTTGTTTGAACCAGAAACAATGTCCTTGTGAAGATGATCGGAGATGGCTTTCAGGCCTCCTGTTTTTTTCTGATGAGGAACTAAGCGTTTTGGGGTGGAAAAAGGCGTATTCCTGCTCTCCCTATTAATTGGGAGCTGCAAGGGCTCCCCCTCGTGTTACCGCGGGACAGGACCAGCATTGCCGCATCTTCCTCCTCGGCGGCTGCCGGTGGAGCGGCTGCATCCCGCAGCCTTGTGCTCCCACCCCATCGTGCCAGCCACGCAGGAACACCAGAAGCACGGAGAAGCCTTTCTGCAGCTGAGCAAGGAAGGCAGCAACACCGACATAGCAGAAGTCTGCTTCGCACGGACTGAGGGCTCTTAGAAGCCTCCTGAGTGTTACAAGTATTTGCTGCGAGTCCAAACAAGGATGTGAGGGCTGAGGGAGTCAGGGAAGCCACACCTGCTGCTGCTCAGGAGAGCATCTGCAGTGCTGCCAGCATCTTAGCAAGATCTCACGTAGTCTTAGCAAATGGGCAATGAGATCTTCATCCCAGCATTTCTCACTTATTTGGACCAATGAACTACTGAATCTTCACTATCAGAGCTGATTCACAGCAGTGTAAAAATAAGAATCCCCTTTAAGTTGCACAAGTGCTGAAGCTTATCCAGAGAAAGGCGATGGAGCTGGTGAAGGGTGTGGAGCCCAAGTCTAATGAGGAGCAGCTGAAGGAGCTGTGGTTTTTTAAGAGAAAAGGAATGGAGATGTTATCACTCTCTACAATAGCCTGAAAGGAGGCTGTAGCCAGGTGGGGGTTGGCCTCTCCTCCTGAGTAACAAAATGAGAGGTAATAGTCAAGCTGGACCAAGGGAAGTTTAGAAAAATTTCTTCAGTGTGAGGGTGTTCAGGCATTGAAACAGGCTGCCCAGGGAAGTGGTCGAATCACCATCCCTGGAAGTGTTCAAAAGATGTGGCTGTGGGCACTTGAGGATATGGTTAGTGGTGAAGACAGCAGTTCTGGGTTAACAGCTGGACTTGATCATCTTGGAAGTCTTTTCCAACCTTAATGACTATGATAGAGCCATCTTGTTGGGGAATTATTTTTGCACTCTCAAGCAAGGAAAACACCCTATTTGCACCTGTGTGCATCCACCTCATGAGCCTTTCTACATCTTTCTGAAAAGCTAATTAGCTGTAAAACACACGCAGGCATTTCCCACACTTGAGCCCTTCAGCACAGCCTGAGAGTTTTGGGGAGCCCAGTAGCACATGTGGGTCTGTGTGCAAAAGGCATCCCTGGAAATCAATAGACCATTTGTAGTAATGAAGGGCATCCTGTGACTTGCCCGTTTTGCACTGTCACATGCCAAAACCAATTACATCAAACGCCTTGACAACTGGTGGACCTTGTGAGGGGTCTCATGTTTTATTTATGACTGGTGATGCTGAGCATCTGTGACAGTTTTTATGCTTTGCTGGCATTAAGCTGCTGCAATACACTGAGCACCACCTTTTCTGGGAGATGATGTTTTGAAGGAGAAGAGTAACGAGGAATGTCACAGCTGTCATAAACGATGCACTCATAGTGCCCTTCAGCAACTTACCTGAGTCTTGAAACAGAAAAGGAGACGTCCAAGTTCTGCAAGTGTGTTTGAGAGATCTGAGTTACTGAAGGTCTGATGTGTATCTGTAGCTTTGCTTAACTCTATGGTGAATATAAGTTGTGGTGGAAAACTACCAGAAGAGTAACTTTAATCAAGGCAAGTCTGCACTAGGAGTAAAAATACATGGATTATGGAAGAAAAATCCCATTCAAACTGTTCTTTAGTGCTCTAATCCCTGTATGTATTCTCATCAATTTAAAGCAGTTTCCCATGTAAACTGAGATCCCGATTTTTCTTAACGCTAAGCCTTGAATTCAGTTTCTGCTGTTACACAACCAATTTGTGTCCCTAGTTGTTTCTGCACATTGGATACACTCAAACTCTTTCGGATGAGTCCTCCAGAGAAAGCTTAAATTGGGATAAAATGTATTCTAGTCTGGGAATGTTTTAATTTTCTTTTGTCATTAAGAAAATAGGAGAGTTTCTTGTTTCTGCTTACCTGAAAATTTCATTTCTGTGGATGGGTACAAAGGTCCTTCCCCCTACAGCTGCTCTGCACCAGGATGGCTGTGCCCTAATATACTTTCAGCAGCACCATCTTTCCAGTTCCAGATACATGAATTATTTGGGAAATGTAAAGGTTATGTTAAGCTTATTTAACTTAAGCTTAAGTGCCACCGTAGCACTGGTCACCATCACAAAATAAATAAGCTCCTCTCCTCTCTTTGTCCTCCACCTCCCCAGTTTTGCCTTTCACATTGAAACAAGAGACCTGTGTCCTTGGATGTTGATTTGCTCTCTTTTGGACAAGATTTCCCCCAAACTGAACAGTTTTATGAATTTGTTTGAATAAAGGGCACATCTAGGAAAATGGGGGGTGCTCAAAGGTGCGCAACCCAGCATTTTCATGGCAGTTTACTCAGTGGTGGGATGAAGGATCGGGGGAGGATTCCCTCCCCTCCTTCCTCCTCTCTCCTTTCTTTCCTTCTTTCTGTCTTTCTCAGTCTAAATATCTTATGGCCTTTGTTTCCTCCTCAAGATAGGACATGGAGACATATTTTTTCAAAGAGATTGTTTTTCTTTGAGACTCTTCTGTGGGGAGGGGGACCCTCTGTGGGTAGCTAATGCTGGGGGGCTCAGCTGGAGGCTTTTCTCTCTGACTGACTAAAGCTGTTTGCTCACAGATTGAAGCAGACCTGGTGCAAATTGATGGTTTAAATCCAAAGGGGCTGACCAGGAGTCTCACAGGTAACTCTGAGATGAACCAGCTACTCAGTCCAGCTCCTTTTGCTACTGACCTGTGGGGCTTTTCTCCTGCCAGGCAGCTCCTGTTCACCCTGCAAGCTGCATCCAATTCCTCACATCTCCAGGGATGGTGGCCATTTTAATCCTCTTTGCGAAGGTTTGGAAAAGGCTTCTTGCTGTACCCAAGGCTTTGAGGTTGAGAGATGCTGTGCTGTCTACCCACAGGACAGCCTCTCGGAGAAGCGCAGGTTTGGCCTTTGCTATCCCCGTTTCCTTCAGAGCAGGTGAGGAGCTGTGGTCATCACAGGGAAAGCTGGATACACCCTGAGGATCCCCCTTATGAAAGAGAGACTGAGGGTGATGACTGTGTGCAGTCCTTTGGCTGTCAGGGGCTGCTTCAGAGAAACAGCTGAGCTTGTTTTCAGTGCTGACCTTGGCAGGCTGCACACAGGCAATGCACACACATGTATGCACAGGGCAGGCAGCAGGGAAAGGCTCAAAGAAATGGTAGGGCTGACATTGCCCCTGCCTTTGTTTACTGATCTAAATGTGGATTACTGTCCTGTACTAATGGGCAGTTGCTGCTCAGAGGTAATGGTGAGGCACATCCATCTCCAGCAGATGGTGGGAAAACTAATGTGCCCTGGGAAAAGGACCACATGCAATGGTGGCTGGGGATGACAGCCTGTTTCAGCCTTAGTCACATGTGTCTGCTAGAAAATCTCTGCTCTTGTATTTACACCTTCCCAGATCACACAGTAAAGACCTTCCAGTCTTCTAGAAGACATCAAGCATGGTGTTGTTACAGTAGGAAAGCAGGGGGATTTGGATTGTTCTGATGGTATTTGGCTTCTCCTTCACCCCAACAGGTAGGAAAGCTTCTTTCCTGTCATACTCCTCTGAGAAGTATTTCTGGGATTTTCCCCTCTCCTTTCCTCCATTTCCCTCTGTGAAGGGGAGTGGAGGAAACAGCACTGTTTATTACCTCTTCACAATTATATCCTAATAATCTTTCTTCATTGTGTCAGGGAAGGAAACAAATTCAAGGCACAAAACTTTCAAGAAGCTGTCAATCACTGGGCTGTGGCTTTCTTTGGGGTCCCTCTCCTTGCAGTGTTTGAGGACCTTGGCATGTTTGTTGATGACACCAAGCTGACAGCTGGAATGCTTGAGGGAAGGGATGCCATCCACAGCCACCTGTCAGGGTCTCCAGGCCTGAGGAGGGGGCCAATGTGATCCTCACAAAGTTCAAACAAGGCCAAGTGCAAGGTCCTGCACCTGGGCTGGGGCAATCACAACCTAATCACCAGAGTGGGTGGTGAAGGGATGGAGAGCAGCTCTGTGGAGAAGGATGGGGGGATAAAAAATTATGGATAAAAAAATGTATTTGAACAGGAAATGTGCACTTGCAGCCCAGAAAGCAAATCATATCCTGGGCTGCATCCAAAGCAGCATGGCCAGCAGGGCAAGGTGGGGGGCTTCTCCCCCTCTGCTCCACGCTGCTGAGACCCCACCTGGAGAGCATTCCAGGGTGCCCCCAGCACAGGAAGGACATAGAATTGTTGGTGCAACTCCATAGGAGGCCCAGGACAATGATCAGAGGGCTGGCTGTGAAGTCACACTGAGAGAGTTCGGGTTGTTCAGCCTGAATAAAGGAAGGCTCTGGGAAGACCCTTTTGTCTTTCAATATATAAAAGAAGGCTGATAAATGTGGAGAGAGACTTCTTACTAGAACCTGTAGTGACAGACAAGGACTAACCATTTTAAACTAAAAGAGTAGTTTTGTTATAAGGAATAAACTTGAGGCTGTAAAAGTTAGAAACATGAGGGAATGATGAGTGCAGGGAAGCCACTGGGTGTGGAGCTGAGAGAATGTGACTGCGACTAACCTTTATTCAGCACCTACTTTTTGACTCTCCACATAAAACACAAAATCGCTCCTGAGAACAAGAAAGGGACCCAAAAGGGATGGACTGTGAGGGACTCAAGTGTCCAAGGGAGGAACACTACAGCAAAAGTCCACAGCAGAGCTCTGTGCACCATTTTCTAAAGACTGAATTACCTTGCAGCAAATGAGGCCTCTACCACAGACACAAGCAAAAAAGAGAAAAGGAAAATAAAGAAATCTATCCTCCCAAGAAGATCATTGCTTTTAAACAGTGATGGCAGGCAAGCATTCAAAAATGAGTGGGACAGAGTAAGAAGCCCTGAGATTAAAATTCATATTGTGCATGTATTTAAGGACTGAGTTAAAATCTATGCATTCTTACCTGCAGCATTTTCTAGTCTTTTGAATTTGTCACTTCAAGGTGCTGCTTTTTTTCTAAGTTAGTAACAGTGAGAGCATGTAACTAAGCCTGCATTCAAAGTGTGCAAGGTGTAGGGGTAGCATAGAACAAGAGTGCAGGCAGAGATGCCTAACAAGTGGTCAGCTGCGGCTTTAGCTGCACGCCAGACATCCCTGGAACAGACTTTCCAGCCAATTACAGCATACCAGAGGAGGTCTGGGCTTGGGCAAAGAGCTAGAAATCAAAGTCCTAATTTCCTGACTCTGTGATGACTGTGAGTCATAGCAATTTTGGAAAAACTCTATTCCTGCCTCCCCATAGGCATAATAATGCTATGGAGCTTGTTGGTGTTCAAAGTGTTAAAGAGATGTTTAAGGAATTACATAAATTATACTTATTGTAAAGGCTCATGTAATCACTTTTAATCAGAACCATAACATTTTCTTGTTTGGCTTATATTACCTCAAACACAATCCTTTGAGATCTCTGTGTGTATGTATATGTATGAAGTATGCAATAAATAAGCTCTACTATGGTTCAGAAAAGCCTCATCTGGGCAATGACTGAGCAAGACAAAACTGAAAAGAATGCAAATGGCCAGGATCTTCCCTCCTCTCAAGCTGACAGATCTTACGCACTTCAAGAACAGCCTTCTCTGTTTCTCACTCCCTCTTCTTTGAAGACCAGTGATCTATTACATCTGCCTCAAACAAAGGACTCTTGAAAGATGTTCTCTTAAATTTATTTTCTCAACCCTGCAGCATAAAATTACTGCTGTTCACTCATGCTTTGCCTGTTTAGATATTGGAAGGGTACATGTACTTTCTGTCATTGTTACAGCGTTCCCAGGGCAGGCAGCATGTTCCCGATTCGGGCTCTGCCCACCACTGGCTGTGTTGTCAGCAAGCCAAACCTTGTTTAGGTGCTTACAGAAGCAAATGGTGTCTTTCCTGTAAGCTGATACTTGACCAGTGTGATGTCTCTCAGGTTCTGATCTGTGCTCGGTGAGATGGGAAAATCAAGTAGGAAACTCGGATAAGGAGCTCGAATGCTGCCTTTGACGTTGCAGCTAGTTCCTCCCAGCGGCATTCCTCAGAGAGCACATGATCGGCATGTGTCAGTGCCCGTGACTCAAAAGATAAAACGCTTCACTAGCCCAGGCAAAACAGGTCACAAGTAACTTCGGACACGATTCAGAGAGGCACGGGGTTGTCCTTTGCTTTGTAAGCACTGTAGGATAAAGGAACAGGACGCCCAACAGGCACAGGCTCTGTTGAAGGCTGCCTGTCCTAGCTGTGTATTGAATTCCCTGTCACAGGAGAGGAAAGGAAGTGGTTGTTGGCACGAGTTTGGCAGCAGCGCAGTTGTAACCTGTTAAAAGCCCGCTGCTGTTTGGATTTGCTCTGTGCAGGATGAAAACATTACAATCAAATGCATTTTAAAGGCAGGAGTCCAGTTTGAGAGACCAGTGCAAAAAACTGTATTAAAACAGTCACTCAATATCGATTTTATTATGTGATGTTGTGGCGGTGTAGTTATAACTGGTGATTCAATACCCACTTCAGCACCTTGTAGGAAAATACACTTTGGGCCAGTCGCCTGTTTGCCAGGGTCCGTCCTTTGCTGAAGCCTCAGTTCTCCGGCACAGCCCCAGAGCTGACCTCACACTAACGTGGCGAGAGCCTGGACGTTGTGGGAGCTTTCAGAGGTCCTGTGCGCAGCACGGTGGTTTCTGACGCTTCTGTCCCTAACGCTGCCCTCGGGGCTGTGCTGAGGCCTGGCTGCGCGGCGCCGGAAGGCCCGGACGGTGCGGATGGCGAGGATGCAGACCACGAAGCTGGAGAAGTACAGGCAGGAGGCGACGATGCCGAAGAGGCCCACGGCCGCATCGCCGCCCTGCACGGCGCAGTTCATGGAGGTGTAGCCGCGGCGTGCGTAGAGCCGCTCCCGCCTCCGGCACACCTCCGTGGCGTTCACCTGCCTGACAAAGTGCAGGTAGAGCCCCACGGCCGCCACGTACGCCATGCCAGCCAGCAGGCTGAAGGCACATTCGCCTGCCAGCAGCCCTGTCCGGAGCTGCTGGATGGGTTTTGCCCCCACGACGAGGAAGACGAGGGTGAGCACGGCCATTGTTAAGCTGAAGGCCACTCCGCCGTACACGCAAGGGGCTCTCATCTGGGTGAATTGCATGTCCAGCTCCCTCACCTCCCGCAGCTCCGTGCCCTCAAACGGGCTGTAGGCCGAATTCAGGTTAAAGGATCCGAAGCCTCCGAGGGACGTGAAGCCTGCAATGGAGGCTTGGGAAGCGCCCACGCAAACCAGCACCAGGAGGTTAACCGTGATTTCCACAAACTTCAAAATGCCTGGAAGGAGCAGAAAGATGGGAATAGGTGTCAAAGCCACATCTTGTGCAAACGGTGGGTGACAGAAGTATGCCAAAACCATAGACAGAGAGTACTAAGACTGAGATATTCCTCTTGGCTGCAGCTACAGAAAAGCACTTGGAAAAAAAAAGAGAAGCCTGAACTCTCGTGGGTACATTTGGGAGGTTGGGCAAATTACTTTTTTTAATTTGTCAGTGTGCTTGATAGATGGATCTTCATGCAGTGAAAAAAAATCCATAAAAATTTTACTGTGCTTGTGTTACTGCCAAGGCAAGCGCACAGTGATTGTATTTTGGCCTGTAACTACTTGGCATAAACACACTGAGCAAGAAATATCCAGTACGAACAAAATGCTGAGGTTGAAGCTGACAAAAACCTAGAAGCTTCTAATGGCTTGAAAAATCGTGCATGTTATTTACATCCTTCAAAACATATTTACTGCTTTAACTTACGCCTTTTTTTTTTTTTTGTAGAAGTATTTGTTAAACTTACTATCTAAGCAGATGCAACTTGCACTTCTCTCCTTCAGAGACAAAAATCTCTTCATAACTCTGAAGAAGCAGTTCCTGATTGCACAAAATAAAAAGAAAGAAGAAGGAGGGGAAGGACACAAAACCCACCTTATATACAGAGATAAATTAAGTGAATTTGATATTAGGTCATGTGTGCTCTTTCACACTCCGACCTTCAGAAGAAAGCCTTACAACTTCTGAGTTGACTCTCCACTTCTTATTTTAGTTACTTATTTTAGTAACCAAGTGTTTCTAAGGGCAAAAATACAAACAAAACCCAGAACCAAGAAGGGGAGAAATTACTTTTTTTTGTGGTAGCTGCCTCTCAGGAAGGTGCCTCATGTTTGATAAATCTGATTATTCTGTGACAGCTCACTAGGGGTCAGACTAAGATTAGTAAACATGATGAATGTTGAAGCGTAGCACAGCTAGAGTTCCCTATTGGGGAAATGAAAACCCTTAGCGTGTCAGGCGTTTTGCTCCAAAATTCTGAAGTTAATTACAGAATTGTGAATCTTATTATTCCATTGCTGTCTGACAGCCAAGAATGTGAGATGTTTAACGCAGTGGTCCTATATTGGTCTTTAAAGTGGGGCAGGATCTCTGGTTTGCACACAGACTTTTATTTTATGCTGCTAGCGCTGATCCACATGGCATTTCCCTCTTGAGCAATGGCTCAGTTGTTGTCAAGGCTGTATGGGCTTGAAAAGGAAAGGCTGAAGGAGGAACACGAGGGAATCAAACAAATTCTTCTCTTGTGTTGCCAGATGCTTCTAACCAAAGAAAGCCTGTGACAGCCTACACAGTGAAGGATTATCAGATAATCCCATTCTGCCCCTTCTTACCCCCTGCACAGAGGGCTAAGGTAATGAGTCCTTTCCTGCTGCCTCTTACTCTGCACAGGAAAGTAGTGTTAGTCAGAGCAAAATTGTTCCCCTTGTTCAAGAGGAACCAAGTGAGCAGTTCTGTGTATGTGTTCTTCAGAGGTGATGCTGATTTCTGCATGACAGTGTGTCTTTTCTTTGACCCTTCTGCACAACCATTTTTGTGAAGTGGGGCAATAACCATGCTAGTAACCAAATCTGTTCAGGAGGCTTCAAATATTTCAAAGAAGATATTTGTGGAGTTAACATAAAAAGAAAATTAAATTTTGGCCCTGGAGTTAGGATTTAAGTACAAGGAAACTCCTTGTTCCAAATTCAAACAATGGAGCCAAAAGACTCATCTTTTTTAATAGGTAAAGAGTCATCACTTTACTAGGACTGTTCATAGTATTTTGAAAGAGTAGTAGCTGTGTGGACATTAATTGGAACACAGTCTTTTTTTTTTTCTTCTACTCAGTTCAGTTGTACATTATGCCTTCCAAATACAGGGAATCATCTTAGATCCTCAGGGCCCTTGGACAGTGTTGGATGCAGAAGGGCACTTCCTTTTTTAGAGGCTGACTACTGATTTCATAGATGGTCCACCAGGAAACACTTCTTACAAGTCTACATGGAGGAAGGACCATTTGATTAAGGGAAACATAAATTTTAAGTATGTTTGGCAACTTAGTAGTTGGGAATTCATGATCAGTCAGCTGCTGACTTCAGAATTTCCTTTTCATCTATGTGTATTGAGGCCCTTTGACCTGCTGAGCATCAACTTTACATCACCTTGCTGAGCTTTGGAAAAGGCAATTTTCTGTTGTCAAAGTAGTCCATGCCTGCTGCTAACCTCCCAGCATTTATAACTGAACCCAATCCTCAATGATGCTGCTCCAAAACTTTCTACATGTTCACACCCATTCTGTGTGCCACCCCTTAACTTTGCTGAGCTGATTGATAATGGGATGACAAATGTGGTCGGTGCAGGTCTACTGTATTTTTAACTGCAGCAGTAGATGCTTTAAAGGCATGCCTGAAAAATTCCCTTAGACAGGGCATTCAGGCTGGGCAGGTTTTGTATGTACCTGCACAGTTGTAACACATGCCTGCTGTAGAATTGATTAGTGACTAAACAATGGAGAGAGGTTCAGCAGCAGCTACTCCACTAGTCTCTTGTATCATGTGGATTAACTTTTTCTTTTTTTTAAAGAAAGTGCAGTAACAAAGCCTGCTGTATTAAAGACAATTCTAAAATGAAAAGCAGTATGTAGAATGAATTACAGGTCCATGATGACAGCCAGCTGGGTTTATGAATGTAGCAGACAATACGTGGAAATGCCTAAGATCTTGTATAATCATAAACGCTTTGATGGAAATATTAAGTCCTAAGTATGTTCTGACCCAGGAACCCCAAAAGCTTCGTGCAACCTTAATCTGTGATAGATACAAGCCCATACCAAATCCTACAAGTATAAACAGGATAGAGAGATTTGAGAAGTAAGGAATAAAGGACAGTTAAGTTTTAAATCTTAGCTCTGCCAAGGTATGGTCACACACATCCTGGCAGTCATCTGTGTCAAGCAGTGTGCTGCTGGCAGAAAGGATGGAGTTACAAGCTGCACTTCCGAGTCTGCGCTGCCATTTCTGCTTTCACAGGCCAGTTAGCCATGTCATCTTCAAGTTATACCTGCAGAAACCAGACTGCCAAAAGGTCTTCCTATGGGGAAGTTGCTTATCTCTACAGTAATTCTCTAATCCTATGCAACAATGAATGAATTGCAAGATATAAGTATAAAATGACCGGAGGCCTAAACAGCTCACAATTCTATTGGTTTGGTTATTTTTTTTCCTTTCTCAGGTTCAACATCTTTGGATTTATCTAAAATGTTCCTCATTTTTATTAAAATCAGCACATTTGTATCTGTATTAAAATCAGCACAGTGAACAGCTGGCTTTAGGAACTAACCCTTTCCTTACTGAACAAGTTACAGGACTCCTGTCAGTGATCCTGGATTGCTATTTCCTTTCCCATGCTTCTTTCCTGCACTGCTTTTCAGCACTGATGGTGAGAAGAATGGCTGCAATCTAGAAGACAGTGGGTGTTGCCAGAGCTTTCCAGAGAATTGGTTTTGTTCGTTCCATAAAATCCAAATTTGCAGTGGATAGTAACTTCCATGTATCATACTTGCTAATTTTGCCTGAATCCAGTTGTCTTTTGCTGTGAGTAGACTTCCTGATACAATCAACAGCAGCCTTCCAATTGCTACTATTTATCTACCATACACTTTTTCTTTCCCTTTCTTTTCCTTGCTGGGCTATTTCCATGGTATGAACCCACTGAACATTGGTTTTATCTTCTGTCAAATGGTGGGCTCAACCATCCAGCAAAGAGGCAGGTGGGCTGGTTAAGGGTACAGACCCACAGGCAGCTGACTTTAACAGCTCCAACCCTTGGCTGGGCAGTCACTACTTTTCTCCCCTACCTCCTGCAACTTCACATTAGGCCCTTCCAAGAGCTGTTTAAATAAACTAAAATAGCAGGAAACTATTTAACTCTTTTCTTGTGTGCTGCTAGTTTTTTTTCTGCAACTTTAGCAACTTGAGGTGACTCACAGCATATCTGATGAGCAATCGTGTTGGCATGAGTGTAGCAGGGGCAATAACAGCCAGGACCAGAGAAGGACCAGAAACACTCCTTCTCAGGGGAGGTGAGTTGTTAAATCTGTGTGCTCTGCCTCATAAAACCACACTGTAGCTGGATGTGTGGTACCCAGTAACTCAGCTGGGCACTCAAGTCTCATGTCAGAAGCTGTAAAGAGGAATCTTCATCCAGGCACTGTGGCAGGACAGCTCTGATGTCCAGGTGTGGGGGTCGTGGTGTTTATATACATGTGTACATAAAGTAAAATGCTCAATTCTTGTTTGTTCCTTTGTTTCTGCAACTGCCATAAATAAATTTGAAGGACAAACAGTTTTGGCTCTTTCTGTTGAACTCCCCTGCTCCCATGAGGGCCAGACTACTGGAAAAGGCCTTCAGAGTGGCTCCCTCCACTGTGTGTGGCACAGGAGTCACCTTCTTCCTCTGCTGAATGCACATAGACTCGTCCTCCTGTCTCTTTTGGAATCACTCTCTCCTCTTCAGTCAACATCGCCGTGTACTTCCAAGATATTCTATGTCTACCATTCCCCATTCTGGCTTGCCTTCTCCCTCTGCTTCCTTTGCAGACCATGTACCACTGGGACCAGCAGAACCCAGAGGCAGCCCCAGGGGTGTGTGGCTGCCACTCTTGAGCACCTGGACCTCAGTGGCAGGGCTAGTGACACACAGGTCAGTGGCACCCATGTCACATCCCATTAGGGGTCGCTCCAGGAGAAGGGAAGAGAGAAGTTAGAAGCTACAACACATGCATGAAAAATCATTCTCCAAGCCTTTTTCACTGAAAGTTGTCATTTGGTTCCTTTTTCCCCCCAGTTTGGGTAGCTTTCTGCTTTTTAGAGGTAATTTTTTTTTTTTTTTAACCCCTCCCTCCCAAAGGATCAGGCAAGTATTTTGACCCTATATAGTGACTTACAAAAGCAGCAGTCAGTCCTGAAAAGGATCTCAAATGCAGAGCATCTCTCACCAGTGTAGGTTTGGCATTCCCCAGAGACTGAAGGCACAGCTCAATGCAGCTTTGGTCACCTCTCTGCTAAACTGAGTCAGTGGCAGGAGGAAAAAGATAAGGAGAAGGGGAGAAAATGTCAAAGTAAAGCGGGGTTTGGCTCTGCTTTTGGAAGGGGACAAAATGTAACAGAAGTGGGGAGAAACAAAACAAAGGAGGAGAACTGAACAAGGGAAAAGAAATGAAGACAACAGTTTAAGAGATTAAAAATATAAAATCTGCATGCAAAGATATTTTAATATCTTTCTAACGGTATTATTCCCTTTATGTAGAAAGCAAGATCTTACTGAAACCAGTAACAAGAATTCAAGCAGCTTCCCTGATGCAGAATAAGGGCAATACACAGCTTTGTCATAAACAAAGAAATGCCCCCAAAGCCCCCACACCACTATTATTTCTGTAGGTCTCTGTGTTCTTCAGCCAGTGGTGGGATTTAGCTTTCACTCAGTCATGCTAAAATCAAAGGCAGAAAAAAAACAACCCAACCCTAAAACACAAGAATTAGGCAATGTAACACCAACAAAATCTTGGCTTTTCAGAGGACCCAAGGGATGCACATACTCAGAGCCAACTGAATTTAAATTGCACGGATGTGCCCAACACACTTATGCTCATTTGAGATATCCGTCTTACTGGAAATTACTGAAAAAAATAGTTTAAAACTGGGAAAATTAAATGATTTATGTGCTCTAGAAAAAAACATTACTATTACCTTTTAATAAGTTGTCTCTCTTTAGTCAAGATAATCACTCTGTTAGGAAATCTCAAAGGATGACCAGCCTTGGTTTTAATGACTCAGAGAAATCTTACGTTCACAGAGTGCTCAGATCCAAATGTATTATCCTGTTTTTCTGTGTATCCTCTTCCCTTAAAGAACAACTATCCCACCTGCTCTATTATTTCTGCTTAATACCCTCCCATCCTCTAAACAGTGCTGTCCAATTTTCACAGGAAAGGGTGGACTTAAATTGTAGAATTATTGCATCATCCTCTATCCCCATATTTTCCCACCACTGT
Organism: Vireo altiloquus; assembly: GCA_013396875.1. Taxonomy (NCBI): domain Eukaryota; kingdom Metazoa; phylum Chordata; class Aves; order Passeriformes; family Vireonidae; genus Vireo; species Vireo altiloquus. The sequence goes on from VZRF01010597.1 coordinate 637,929, forward strand.
AAGACACAGTTTCAATACAACCCAGCCCTCGCCTGGGAACAACAGCTATGGTTTACTTGTACCCAGTAGCTCTTTTAAGCATCACTTCTAGAATGTTCTTGATTTCTCTCCTGCTAATTGAGCATGAGTCATCTTTCCTAATTTTGGAGAGGGTGGGAAGCAAAAGATCTTGCATTAAACCGTAGTATTTGACATTAATGCTTAAATATAACAACTGTAAAAGGCTGTATTCTATTTGTAGACTGGTAGGGTCCTGTATGGTCACCTCACATTCTGCATTTCAGGAAATGGCCTTTTTTATTATTTTTTTTTTCTTAATGTACAAATAGTTATTTCAAGTAGTAAACAAGTGTCTTGGTATTAAAACCAGTTTGCAGTTTTTTAAAAAAGAGTTCACAAAACAATGAAACACTCCTGTTCTGTGTGCCAACTTTCCATGGCCACTCCCTCCGTTTGAACTGAAACTGAGCCACCTTTAGAAAGTACAAAGATTGGGATGTTATTGCTCTTTAAGTAATCATAGTCTGGCTGAAGGTGGGTCAGGCTGGAGGCACCTGTGAACCCAAGCTTCTCATTCACTTTACCAATTGTGGGTTGTCACACTTGGTGAGCAACATTCCTGTCTGGGCGGATTTTTCTCCTTTAAGAGAGCTAGGATCACCTGCTCAAGAAATAGAGCTACATTCAATAGATAGTCTGTCTGCTGTATCAATTGGCTTTGAAAGCCACTTTTTAAACAGAAGAGTTTTCCTTTGTTCCCATAATTTGGGTCAGATGTGGGGAAGACAAACCTACTTCTCTTACAGGAAAGATGGTGTAACTCTTCTTTTGTAGTGGCAGCAGGCAAATGTAACTAAGATTTGCCAGTATGGGAAACACAAACTGGAGTCTAACACACACCTAACAGCTAATAGCAAGTTTGCCAGCATCTTCCCCTGCCGACTTTAGTGAGTCTTCTCAGTTGCAGTTCTCCCTTCTCTTAAAGCAATCGTGTACATGTTAGCACAATGCCAAAAGGTGGATGAAAATAATTTCATATGAAAATAATTTCATATGAAAACGTGGGCAGAGTAAAGTCCTGTGTGTTGGCAAGGCAACAGTTTGCTAAAGGTAGGATTTGGCATCTGCAAGTAGTGTAGCTCCCCGGCGTGTTTTTACAGAGCCAACTGCTCAAGGCTGTTTGTATTTCACAGCAAAGAGGACTGAGCTCCAAATGAAATACTTTAACATCAGAACAGGGAGGAAGGTTACCTGCAGCTCTGCCGCTGTATCTTGTTACTGTGCTACTTTAATTAAGCATTTTGAATAGCTGGGATTATTTTAATCTGCACAGCTGCATCCAATTCCCACTACTAATATTGTCTGTCTTCACAATTACAAGATTAAAAAACTTGATGCCAATTTCAGTCTGTTAGTCACACTGTATTTAAAATATACTTTGTAACAGATAGAAAGGAAAGCCATCTAATTACAATGAGATGATAAGGGACCCTAGTGCTCCCTCCTTAGGCAGAAATACATGGAAATTAGCTGCCACAGGAACAGTGTAAGGCAGCTTTGAGAACAGTTTAAAGGAACTAAGCACGGCACACTGTGGGGGAAAAATGTGAAGATGGTGACTACAAAATGCAGCAGTTTCTAATCCTGTTGGATGCCCCCACAGAAATGTGGGTGTCCTGCATTGCCAAAAAGATGCTACGTGCTGCTGAATGTACTTGCCAAATGCTTGCTTTCACTCAGAGTTACCTGCACTATGCACATTTAATGACTCTTCAGTGGTTTTGAATGTGCATACCTGAAGCTACAGCAGATTTTTTACCTCAATCCAATGCCTCTTGCAGACCACTATTCTCCCCCAACATCTCCGCAGCACTGAAAGGGATACAAGTGCTCCACAAAATGTTTTTCCCTTCCTGCTTCCACATCTGACTCCAAGAGGAACGCTATCACAACGTAACACAGCAAAGAAACAACAGCAGCATTATGGTTGAGAACAATGGCATAACTCAAAGCGAGTGTCTGAGTGTGAACCCTGAGTCTAGGCTGACTTTTCATCTCAGTATGTTTTTCTAGTCTATGAGTATTTCCCAGCATGCATAGCTACGGGGGAAAAAATTGACTGTGCTTTGTAAAAACAAAAGCTTATAGATGTTTACATTTGAATTAATGCTGGCTTGTTAGTGCATGAATGTATCCTGGAGAAAGTCATTGTTACTCCCTAATTCTATTTCCTCCTCCAAATAAATTCAGTTTGATATTTCCTCCTGGCTATGCTTGAAATTGGAGACTTTTCATGTTGTTACAAACCATAATGCTGTCTTTTTCTGAGAGGAAATTGGTCTGAAGGTTTTAACAATTGTGGATATTAGAATGTAGGCTAAAGGCATGATTGTTTGGAAGTGCCTACAATATGCTTAAGAAATCTGACACTATTCAAGGCGCAAAGCTGTATTGATAGCAGCAAAGAACAGGGATTCAATTATATTTGCTCCCCCACGAACTGTTTTGTATCCTTTTTAGTGTTGTCTCCCTTAAATGCCAAATGGGTCGAAAAATTAAAAGAAAAAAAGTTATTTGCTCAGGAATCATGACCAGCACAGTACAATTCTACAGAAGGTAAAAAGCACAGGTGATTTCTGAGTCGCTTACTAACCACAGATGGGAGAAACTTCGTTTACAATCACTGTTTAAGCAAAACTACAGGAGGCATTATCCTAGAATTGCACTGATCCATCTCTTTCACACCAATATACATAATAAAAAGAAAACTAAAAGTTTTTAAGGTTTAAGGACCAAATACCCGTGACCAATTTACGATCAGCAATTCACTCTTGGGTTCAACTTGGATTTTCCTCTCACTGAGGTGAAGGAAGGCAGCCAGCCTTGAACACTTTTCTCATTCCGTCTGCTAAACAAAAGCACTGAATCTGGTTATATGTTCAAATATACCTAGGGGAGTTCTTTGAAAGGCAAAAGGATTACTAATTTAGGTTTTCAACACAGAAGAGGGAACTACAGAAATTTTACCTGCACTGTGAAAAGCAAATTGAATGCTTCCTTCTGACAGAATTTCAGCTCTAAGGATCCCCAGGTCAAAAAACTCTTGTTTTCAACACGTGCTGCTTTAAATGGCACGTGTAAGATATTCTGTGTAAGTTGTAAGAAATGGCTATTGCAAGCAGCAGCTCCTTAGTTAATGAAAGGTTTATCATAAACAGTTTCTTTCAAATTCCCATAAATTATCTAGTGCATCTAGGCAGTTTGACACCAGTCTATAAGCTGTTCCCTAAATCTCCTTCACTACTGTAGAAACAGAAGGTGGCAGACTTCTGTGTTTCTACTACCTTTTGATCTGTAATCTTCAGGTCAACAGGTGTAGCTTTTCTACAGAAAATAACCCAATATATAGAAACTAGACATAAAGACAGCATAGCAGGGAATAGTCAAAGGTTTGTTATAGGGAAGTCACTTGAAAGAACCAGCAGATATCTGAAGAAAGGTTGTGCTCTTAAATGACACTGCTCATATCTCACAAGCTCCTGAAAGATAAACAATCCTCTCACAGGTTAGCAGTGGTTAAAGGATGATAAAAAGGAAACAGCCAGTTTTCAGGCAACTAGAGTTAAGGGAGTAATCTCTGCTTTGTGTTGCCTGTCGCCAGCATGCCCATGTTGGCACTGCAGTGGAAGGGGATCTGCAGAGTCAAACAGGTGGAGCTGAAGACTCAAGGACTGCAGGATAGGCATTTTCTGGGGAGAGGGAAGTACTTCATTTTGACTCTAGTTTGGTCCAAAAGGCAGAGTGTCTGCTAGTAGTTACAGCTCACCCTGTCCTTTGGTTTTATCCAAAGAAAATACAGTTTGTGCACCCTGGGTCTGCTCTGCAATATGGCCCAAAGAGCTATAAGTGGAGGTTCCAAACAGGTTCAGCTCAAAACTACATACCAAAATACCATGGCAGATGCACAAACTAATGAACTGAAAAGACTGGAAAGTGAGATGGTGAAGTCTGCTTTAATAATAATAATCATAAAAAATTCTTCATGCTTGCCAACAGTAAAATTGGTAGGCTGCTGAGAGCTTAAGCTCTTGAATGTGAAATTAATGAAATCAGTGTTTAATAAGCAACCTCCACTTCATGGTTGTACAGAGACACCCACAAACACCCATTCCTCTGTCGACAGAGCACAGAGATGGGGTCTAACAAAGCATTTCCATTTCAGGAACGTCTCTTTGAAGACATCAGGTCAGTGTTCACTGATAATCAAACACCACACAAAAAGCTAGGAAGCATTAGAATAGGATTACAGAACCAGAGCCTTTATGCAGATATCTGATTCTTTTGGGAATTTATTTGGAATTTTTACTGCATTTCTGGTCAGCCCGTCTCAAAAAGGCTGACCAGGACTGGCTATGGTTCAATCTGTGAAGAAGCAATAGGGGCACAGGGAAAAAGGGAAGACTTTACTCTAAAACCCTAAATCTCATGGAGAAGGTGAATATATGAGATTATCACTATATATTTAGAATACCATCAGAATCAGAAACACCTTCTTTAAAATGTTTTAAGGAACAAAACAGTAGTTCTTCAAGTGGCACAAAGAAACTTTGGAACTCCTTAGGTAATGTGAAGGTCAAACATTAAAAAATGGGTTCAGCAGAGAATTAAACAAATTTGATAGGTCTGTAAAGAGGTATTAAACACAACAGATGTGAGTGCAGTCTTCCAGTGCAGGAAATTCCACCAATCCAAAGTCTGGAGTGCATTCCAGAAGACAGCTCACTCTCTACCGGTCCAAACTTCGATGGTCCTCCTAAGTTTGTACTTAAGTCCATTGCTTGGGAGGAAGAATGATGAGGTGCCTTATGTGATCCAGCACTGCTATCCACATGATCCCACCTGAATGGCTTTGAATAGGTATCCCTCATATAATGTTTTAACAGACTTTTTTCCCCCTTCTGTTTTCAATATGAAAGGATTAAAAAACGGCACAATGTTTTGAAGTTTCTTAGATGGTATCAAATGTTCCTACCAGCAAAAGGGGTCAGCATCAATTGTTTCTTCCATTATATTTGGGCTGGGTTTCTTGTCCTGATGTGGTTGTAGGGGGAAAAACAGGGGGCAGGGAATAGGGAGGGAAGGGGGCATAACAAAGATAGGAGAACAAGGTTCTAAAGTGTCCTAAGATCCTAAGCTGTTTAAAGGATCCCTAAAAAACCCAGCTACTAATTTCTAAAATTCAGCTTTACTTTTTTGGGATATAGCTGGTAAAAACCATGGATGAAGAGGGCACTATCTGGGTGAAGCAAACACTTTTCAGAGCTCTGGTTGTATAGAATTCCTCTCTAGTTCACTGAACTCCTCAAAATGCATAAAGAACATAACCTAGGTGTGCTAGGCAAAAGAGAAAAAAACCCAATACTCAACTACTTAGTGGACTGTCAGAAACTAAGGTTCACATTTCAGTTGTTGCTTTGGAAAAGGCTGTGTTTCATCACTTGATTTCCCAGCCTTGTTTGAGTTTAGTTTATCTTAAAATTATGGTGATCGGGAAGGGAGAATTTCACCAGAGTGCTGATAAATCATTGGCAAAAGAAAGAGATGGTTAAGAAGTATTTACAGGAACTTTTCATGCTGTAAAGTGTTGCAGCTCCCATGTACAGACTTCTTAGTAAACAATTCATGTAAATCATTTACAGCATCTACCATGACTGCAGGGAATACAGAATTCTGCAAAACAATTCTAGTAAAGTCTGCTAAATCTTGGTACTTCCAAAAATTAAGCAGGGGAGTAACATTCTCATAATCTTATCAACCTTCAATATATTTTTATTTTTTGAAATAAAGTTGCTAATAAAAGGGTGTCTTTTCTGCATGATCTCTTTTCCCTCCTCCACTGCAAGCTCAGATGTTAAATTTTTGGAAAACACTGAGCAATACCTGGGGGAGGGGTGGGAGTAAAATCATCATTGTTAACTGATGCATCCAAAACTAGGACATTTAAAAAATCTGAATGATGTTTAATGCACTGAAATAATGAAAAGCAAATGCAGGGAAAAAAATCCCACAGAAATTCACATTAAGCTATTCATAAGTCTAAATAGTTCATCTCACTCTTAAAATTGTTCACATATTTACATACAGAGAAATATTTAGAGCAAACTGAGTGTGTTACTAAACAGTCCTGCACGGAGTGAGAAATATCTAGCATTATGCACTTTAATTTACTTTCAACAGCTAATCTCTTTGTTTGTCTCCCTACTGGAGGACAGAAAGAAGAAATAGACTGAAAGTCTATTTATAGAAATCAGCCAAAGACTTTGCACCTAGCTGCACATTCAACTCAGACTGCAGTGGGGCTTTCCTACAGACAAGGTGAGAATGATCATTGCCCTGGAAGAGGGAAAACTTTCAAGGGGTAATGAATATTTTAACCACTTATTTTTTTCAGTTTACAGGAATTTTTACTACAGCTGATTTCCTCCTACATTAAGGCTTCTTTCTGTCCTCATGGCAGTTGCCTTCTACCTATGAAAAATCCAAATTATTTCTCCAAAACTGTTTTATTGAATTCATGTCAAGCAAACAGTTTTGTCTCCCGCAATGATGCTCTATAAAGATGTACGAGTGATAATTGGAATAAATTGAGAGTTGATAAAAAGTCTGAAGAATGTGTTGGAAATAAACTAGCATCAAACCTTCAACAGCCATCTTTAAATTGCTCACAGATGCAAATGTCTATTTTATTTCTAAATCCCAAAGGTTAACTCTTGTTGCACAGACTGGCTGATTGCACACATGACCCACTCTGGTGCTCTGGATGCATATTCCAGAGATGTATTTTCAAGTATCTAAATATCTGTATAAATATTGCCTTTAGATGTCTAAAATGGCATAACACTCAGTTAATTCTCTCAGTTCTTGGAGGCTTTTTTGGTTTAGTTTGGTTGGTTGGTTTTTTTTAAATTTGTTTTCCTTTATTTTAATATTCCTCTATCTTTACTCTGTTGCGCTCCTAAACACAGAAACCAAATCCAAGGGAAGTCCTCGGAAGAAGAGAGGTGGATGGCAGGCAGTAAGAGTCTCACATACCTCTTGTTGTGCATACCTTTGAACACTTCACTGAGAAGCTTTCCTTGGGAGGATAAAACTCTGGTGGTGGGCCAAAACACTGCTGTGCTGCTCCTGAGGTTTTAGAGTAAGGGTCTGAGCAAACAGTAGAAGTCCTTGAGTGTTGGCCACCTCGGATGTCTCCTGCTGCTCTACAATGGAGTAAACAACTAATGGTTATTAATTACAGAATGGTCTCTCCTGAACATTAGAACATGAGAAGTTGTCAGATGCTCCTCTTAGTGGGAGCAACTAGCTTGCTTCACAGGCATCTGACCTTTTTTTGCTTGTTTGTTTTGAAAGAAAATATCCCAAAAACTTGCATAAATCCACGTTCACAAGGATATTTGCACTCAATGGGCCTTATTTTGGAAAAACGTGTACTCACTGGGTAGGCTGGCTGAACTGTTTGGCTTACTGGCAAAAGGTAGAAAGAAGAAATAACAGCTTTTTCATTAAAACCAAACAGTTTAGCTAGTCCATAGCAGACTAGATAATAGAAATGAGAAAGGTTTTGGCATAATAAATGTGTGAAGTAGCACAGCTATTTCATGGGTGTTTTGTCAAGTTTGTGCTTCCAACTAGTGTATCTCACAAAGACGCCTTTTAAAAGAATAAAAGCCATTAAAATAAACAGATGAAGATTTTAAATGAGGAAAAAAATAGCCTATTCAAATTTTTTGAGGTCCTTGAAGATATTTGAAGAAGAATCTAAAATCAACCCTCTCTCTGCAAAAATCAGTTTTTCCTGTCTCCAATTAGTCTCTTCATTGATACACTACAAAATGATCCAGTTTGCTGCGATGACAGCAAATAGAGCTCCATATCTGAAACCTGAGGATTTTTAAAGTTCATGAGATTTAGATTATTTTATAGGAGAAGTCAAAATTTCCCTTGAAACTGAACTAACACTCAAGTTAAATGAAACACTGGCTGCAATTTTTTTTGTGTTTGGTCTAATAAAAATTTTCTCCCTCATTTGAAGGAGAATTGGAGCTTGCCTTTTTCAAGGTACAGCTGGATGAGTTTGTTGTTAAAGGGTATTTTAAGTCTCATCTAGAATTATTATTTTTAAAAGTCTTCTTTGTATTCCTTTTTTATCTTGAATTTCTTATCCACAGATCACGATTTTCAACTGTAGTTTTGTTTCCTAGTATTATTGCACTTCACTAAGGTTTATCTTCATGCAATTCCAGACTCAATATTATCTCGTTCATCCACATTAAATCATGTTCTTTGTAGTTTTTACATTTTAATTAAGACATTCAATAACAAGACCAATGCTAACATCTCCGTGTTTAGCTGCCAACAGCTCTGTTTGGCTGAAACATTTCTGATTTTTCTGACCTCTGTCCTGTGTCTTGTGCAACTACCAAAGCATCCTGTGCAGCTGTGTCACATAAATTAAATAAGCTGTGTGATTTATAAGACTTCCAGTAACTTGAAAGCAATCCCTTTGGTACTTCTGATGCAGCTGCTTCTCTCTATTGTTTCCTGCTACTTGCGAGAAAACAAAACAAGAGAAAAAATCAAACCAAAAACCCCCTAATGTTCAGCCACGGAGTACAATTAGGAAAAAAAAAATCCTTTTTTTAGATGCTTTTTATTTCTCACTATGGCCTATTCTGGCCACCTTTGCTGCTGTTTTCCTTGAGGACTTTACCACTCTAGGTAATTCTCCTCGGCAGTGGGAGGAAGGTTGCTGTAAGAGTTTTAGACAGAAATGCTTTTGGAAAGAGAAATACTCTGGCTAGAAAGTCTAGTTTATCAGGGATGAAAGTATTAGGCATCCAAATTGCAAAAACTCTTCCCATGTATTTCACTACAGGATCTGGTGGTCTTCTCATCAATCAGCCAAAGTTTTCACCAAAACCCATGAGAACTCCATGAGAACCAAGCAGAGGAAATATTGTTGGGTTAAGCCAAACTCCTTCAAAACAACTGACTGAGAAGTTCTTCAATTAGTTTTAGTAGGGTTTGATGGCCCCCAGATGCTTGACTTGACTCTAAGAATGATCTTCATGGCTGTTACAGCCAATCCCTGGTGGATACAGGGATGTCTGTGAACCTTTACGATCCATCCATCAATTTTCGATTTGTGTGTCCAAACATATAAAGCTAACAGCAAAAACAAGAAATCCAGAGAAGTGTTTTATTAAAAAGCGGTGGTTTAATTTACAGCTAGCCTTTCACACATTGCTTATATTATGCTATACATGCATAGCATTAAAAAAAGCCCACATTAAACCCCTGACCCTTTTGTTTTTTCCTTTTTCTCTCCACTGTGCTATTAATGTGTTGCGGGCATTAGCTGCTCTCACTTCTAATATGTTCAAGATAATTTAGCTATATTGCCTGCCAGTCTCTGCTTTTGCTAAGGACAGGCATTCAGCCTCCAAGGATGATTCTCAGGCTGGTCTTTGTTCCCATTTCTCTTCAATTTTTCATAATTTAAGAGAGACAGAAGAAAAATTCATTAGCTATTTTCACAACACAATAGTTTTACCACTATCCAAGTGTTTTATACTTAGCCATGAGTACTCCTTGTAGTTCACACAGTGGTCTTCTCTGAGGCTTTTATTCTCACCCTGTTTTCTTTGCTAAAATGCATATTATCAGGGAGTACTTTAGTAATTCAGCTTTTCAATAATCTTCATCGTATTTATCTCCTCTTCCTGTTTGCCTTCATTCTTAAATTCCCCTACGATCCTGTCCCCAGAGACTAAATGGGAGAGATGAACACTCTACTGCCATGGCCAATTTGCCAATGGTTTAGATCTACAGACCTCTCTCCTACAGCACAGCCATGCACTGGCATGACCTAAAAGGAAAAGAGCCTAAGCTCACATCTAGAGTGCTGCAGCCTGGCCAGGCTGGAAGGAAAAGTGCAATATCCTAAGAGTTTATTTGGCACTGGAAACCCATTAGTTGATCTGCTCATTGTGGTGACAGGGGCTGACCCACTCTCAAGTGCTGCCAACAGCCTTAGACACTTCAACAAGCACTCATCTATTGACAGCAACTACTGAAAGCAATTCTATTTCCGGTTAATAGGAACATGCTCACAGCTGAACTAGAGCAACTTGAGAGCTCCTGAACTCCCTATGCTGGTCTCAGTCATGTAACATTCTCATTTAAGCAATGCATATTTGGCAAGCCACGGCTTGCTGTCACCCGCTGACCAGTGTCTTCAGGAACTGTACTAAGACTCATGGCCATACTTCACCTACTCATGACCTAACTTGATTCAGATAATCCCAGAAAATACATATCTCTGCCTGTGTTACACAGCCTATTCTTCTGCCCTGTCTCAGGCTCAAAACAAAGAAAAAAGGTAAAATTTCTAAGTGTAAAATAGATCCCTGTTCCAAATGCAGTATACTCATGCTTTCAAGGCTGAGTAAAAGCTTTCTTTACTATTGTAAAATAAGCCTATTTAAAAGCAGAGAGAAGGCAGATATTGTAGACCTGCTGTGATATATTTCTCTTAGGAGACAAAGACGTACCTTGCATTGTATGGGTATGGTTTTCTTGCTCTTCTGTCTTCCTTGTATCTATCAGATCTATGGTTCTCATGGTGCCTGTGTTGCTTATCTTGGTATCGACTCCCAGCATGAGACATCTTGTTTCTTAGATGTTTTCTCTCCTTCTAAAGTAACTTCCTGAGCCAGAGAAATAAAACCAGTTCATTATATTGCTCCACTTAAAAGTTATTCATTGACCAGTATTCACTTCCATTTCACGCTGATTCAAAATTAGTACAGACTTCTTTAAGAAGTGAAGGAAGTAGAACCCTTTAAACTACAATGTAACTTCATTAAAGCAGGAAGTTTGTATTTACCTTTTCCTTTTCATCAAGTAAATGCAATGTTTCGATACTCCGCATTTATTGCTCTTAGCTTGTTTACTAGGTCTGCTCTGACTCTCCTGCCTTTGCTGCCAGGGCAAGGCATGGTGTCCACCAAGAACTGAATCTTGGCTTCTGTAATGTTGTGTCTCAGGTAAAGTATTAAGCCCAGCAAGTGCCAGTGCACTGTGTGAGTGTGCACACAGCTGTCACTGGTGCAGGGAAGTCTGGAAGAGCAGGCTGTGATCTTTGTCCTGGGAGTTTCTAAGAGGAGGGCACCCGTGGGTGTAAACAGAGTCAGAACCAAATGTTACCTATGATTTGCATAAGCATTAGGTACGGGCAAAGCTGTACTGGGCTGAAAATAAGTTGGCGAGAAGCTTCACCCTGACAATTCTGTATTAAATACTACCAGGTTGTTATTTGCTGAAAGTTTTTTATCTTTTCAAGTGCGGTACAATTAAGCCCAAACTTGTAAAATAGGGAAACACAGACTTCAAACACCTGAGCAACCTTTAGACTTATTTGCCTTCACCACAACCCTTCAACATCCTTACAGAAGTGCCTGCAGTCGGTTCCATTCGGACTGATCAAGGCTTGAGGACCTTCCTCCATCTCCTTTACGTCTTATAAAGTAAATAAATATAAACATATAAAAAATATAGTATAAAGGAGTAAATCAATTTTTATTTGTTTATATCTAAGAGGGAAAGAGACGGCGCCTTCCCCCCAGCACAGCTCAGGGCAGGAGCCATTCCGCGGGGGAAGGTTCCTGGTGTCGGTGCCGCCACCACAGCGACCCGAGGCCCGCCTGGCGCCCCGGGGGAGGCCCTGCCGTGGGCGCTGCCCCGGCACAGCCGCAGCACACCGAGCACCTCCCGCCGGACACCTTCTCTCGCCCCCGCCGCCGCCTGCCCTGTGCCCCCGGGCCCAAGGCTCGCGGCCCCTGCCCCTCACCTGAGGGAGCGCCGAGCTCCGTCCCGCCCCGCGGCAGCTCCCGGAGCCGCCGGCACCGCCCTCCTGTGCTCCTCGGCCGCCTTCCCTCCCTCCCGCCTGCCGGGGCGGCCCTGCCCGCTCCTGCCTGGGCACGGCGGCCGCGGGCAGAGGTGAGCGCAGGCACAGAATCAGAGAGTCACCAAATCACAGAGTCACTTTGGTTGGAGATGGCCTAAAGATCTCTGAGATCATCAAGTCCAGTCTACAATCTAACGCCGCCAAGTCAGCTAGACCATGGCACTGAGTGCCACGTTCAGGCTTTCCTTAAATACCGCCAGGGTATTTAAGGAAATACTGCCCAAATACTGCCCACCTCCCTGGGCAGCTCACTCCAATGCCCAATCACTCTTTCAGTGGAGAAATTCTTCCTGATGTCCAACCTGAAGCTCACCTGGTGCAGGCTGAGGCTGCGTGCTCTTGTCCTGTCGCTGGATACCCGGGAGCAGAGACCGACCCCCGCGTGGCTACAGCCTCCTTTCAGGATGTAGAGTGATAAGGTCACTCCTGCGCCTCCTTTTCCCCTGCTAAACATGCCCAGCTCCCTCAGCCGCTCCTCATGGGATATGCAGTCCAGACCCTTCAGCAGCCCTTGGCTGGGCAATGAAGAGGAACCAGGGCCGTGGGAAAGGGCTGGTGTCCGGGAGCGTAGGACAACCCGGGCTTTGTTTAATTTAATAAAATGAGGTCCCTGTGCCCTACAATGCTGAGGAAGAATCTCGTAACACTGAGAGGATATAAAACCTGGAGGTTAATAAAGTCGAAATTCAAGGTCCCCACAGGTTGCCTTACTGTTTTTCTGAAGCCACCTCCGTTGACTGGCACCATTCAGGGCAGAAAGCCCTGCAGAACAGGGTGGGTGAAATAGAGGAGGTAAAAGAAAATGGGCAAAACTTGTCCCCAGGAGCAAGCATGTGGGAATGGCTTGTGTTACGCTAGGCAGGCTGAACAGGGAGGTAAGCAGATAAACTCTCCTCTCGTGCAGAGCCATGTTCTGGATAAACAACCATTTGAATGCATGCAGTCTCCTTTCTTGCTGCTCTGCTGAAAGCCCTCTCTGTGGTGTATCTGCAGGGGCTTTGTCACTACCAGCCAGTGATGTTTCTCTTACAGAGGAACAATGTGCTGGTCTCCTCAGAATGCTTTCTGTTGGTGTTTATAATCTCTTTTTGGAGAGAGTTTGGACAGGCTTTTGAACCAGCTTTGCAACAAATGGCTTGTTGCTTGTGCAGTCCTGTACACAAAAGCAGTGTGTGCCCAGGAAACAGGATGGTGGTGTTAACATGACACTGTGTCCGGCTAATCTTGAGCTCTGGAAAGCTTCCCTCAGCTGTCACGCTGTCCTGCACAAGAGCTGGGAGCAGAAAATCCCTTTCCTTCCGAGGGCTTTCACAGCAATGTGCTTGGGGTACCAGTGCTTCGTGAGTTTGGGTTTAAGACATATAAACTGTTAGTGTAGTCCCATGGCAGAGCTAAATCCCAAATCCCCTGTAAGTAACATGTAGGTATCAGAGGAGCTGCTGTCCCTGAAATGAGGAGACAGCTACAGGAACTGAATGCTCAAAGCATGTGTTTTGAACTGTGGTAAGAGTGTGATTCCCTGCTCTGGCTGATCTGTGTTAACAGCTTCTTTTTCTGTTTACCATTCTCACCTTGCCTAGACCTCTTCTGCTGTTCCTGCCTTCAGCTGTACACTTCAGTTCTTCTTCTTTTCTGTCTTGCACCAACCCTAGTGCTTGCTTGATCATATAATAATCCAATTCTGTTTGCTTTCCAGCCAAAACCAATTTACTTTCTGATGTTTTAGTGAGTTGAATTGGCTTTGTGCTGCAATCAAATGTGCACTGGAGCAAGGACTTGGCAGAAGCACATGTCCCACAGGGAAGAAACTGGGGGAGGGATGGGGGAAGAGGGCTACCTCTCTTGGCAGCAGTGGGTGGTGACTATAACTGAAGCCCTGATGTGAAGTTGCAGTTTGAGACACCAGTACCCATCAGCCTTCTCCAGCTAGCAAAGGCAGGAGTGTTTTACTGTTTCGTAGCTTTGTTTGTTTCTAATTCCTACTGTTTCTATTTAAAGGCTGTTTAAGCTAGTTTGGCAGATTTGACCCTAAAGATTAGGGTGCCTGCGTGAACTCCGTTCTCCTGTCTAGATGACAAATATTTGGAAAACAGATTAATCATTTGCATCCAGCAGAGGATATCTGCTCTTGATGGGGGGCATGAGGAATTACATCTTTCTTCTGGTGGGCAGGTTTCATACAAACAGTCAAAAAATCTCAAGGAGATGTGGGAAACAATTTTTGGAAGGGCTGAAATATAAGAGTATCCTTGACAGCCACTGTTTGCAGAATAACTAGTAGTTTTGTTAAAGCATTTCTCATTCTGGGCTGAAAAGGTTCAGGTTCAGGCCCTTTTGGTTTGCTGGAAGACTGGGTGGAGCTGAAGGGATGCTATTGTTGACTGGGTAAAATTCAGTGAAGCTGGTGGGCAAAGTAAGTATTTAGAAGTGTTTGAAGTCATTACGGAACCAGGTAGCTGAAATAAGAGGGTCACAACCAGTGCAGAATTACAAGGTGAGAGCTACATTAAAAAACTTAACTTTATGACATAAGGATTTTTCCCTGGAATCTCATAAAGAAAACACGAGATAGGTAGTGATTGCTGGAGTTGCCTATATGACATAAGAACCAGTGGAAAAAAACACAGAAAATGATGCTTACTAGGGAGAAACATCCAAATGTAGTAGTAGGAATGTGTTTCTAAGGAGAAAATCATGAAAGCATTAGATATGATACTGGTTACATTTAAATGACAACCACCAAGGAAAAAATCTGATCATTTGTTCTTACTTTATTGCAGGTGAGAGGATGCTGTGGTGTATGTAAGCAGATGGGTTTATATCAAAAATACACTCAATTCTGTCAGCAATTTCTCTTTGTACTAGAAATAACCTTTGGGACTGAATTTTGGCTAGCTGATGAAGTCCAGAGGGACAGATGTGCAGAAAATGAAGTGTGAACTGTTTTGATTTTTTTTTTTTTTCCTGTTAATTTACTCTGAGTAGGTCACATCTGTGTCTTGGATCAATGTAGTCCTGGATACATGCTCCAGTCTAACAAAACACAACAAAACAAAACAAAAAACTTAAAACCTAATCTAGGTACAGGGTACAAGGTGCTATAAATAGATCTCCAGGGACAGATTTCTCCAGCCAGGCAGGCAGGGCACCACTGGAGTCTGTTCAGTCTGACAGGAACACTAAGCTCCTGAGATCAGCAGGACTAAAATTAGCTTTGGAACACTGTTTTCTACCCTTGTGCTGTTGCTTTTATATGAAATATGTTGTTTATTGTTATAAACAACAAGAAAAGAATTTGGATTGAAGGCTTTTTTTTCATCTTTCTTAATGAGATTTTGAAATCCCTGGTCTTTGGAATGGGAGGTAAATTCAGTTTGAGAACTAAGTACTTGGTTATGTGTGGTCAATTTTTTTCTGTGCTAATGACAAAAAAAATATCAAAACAATAAAATTTTATTCAGCAAAAGAAATGTAAACAATCATGACTGATTTAATATTAATATTGTATCCTCGGTGTGCGCTATTACAAATACTTTTTTTTGAAAGCAATGGAACCAGTCCTTGGGCTTTTTTTATTGTTGTCTTTGAAGATATGTGAATTGTTTGGTTGGAAGTTTTTTCTCTTACATGGCTTAGTCCTTCCCAGCATCTTCTGAGTAATTGTCTAGT
Source organism: Vireo altiloquus (assembly GCA_013396875.1). Taxonomy (NCBI): domain Eukaryota; kingdom Metazoa; phylum Chordata; class Aves; order Passeriformes; family Vireonidae; genus Vireo; species Vireo altiloquus. Next base: position 653,629 of record VZRF01010597.1, read on the forward strand.
TCTGATTTAGAGATCTTACAACACAGCTTTCTGAAAAGAGGGATTTTGTCTCACTAAATCTAGACCCTGACTGAGGAATAACCAGTTTCTGGGACACATCCAAAGCAGGCTGAAGGTAGTGAGGATGTTTCTATTGAAGCCTTGAATCCTAAAACGCTGTTATCTGTGGGCCCCTTCATATTTACATCAGCTGAAGTACAGAGCTGTAACACCAGCCTTGGTAATGCTCTGCATCACCACAGCTGTCGTTTTCATGCTGGCTTTCCTCAAGCTCTTTGGTTGCTGGCCACCCAAGATGTATCTGAAACCTTATCATTCATTTTCTTTTTCCCTGTGTCTAAATGGAGTTGTAGTAGGCTAAAGCCATTTTTTCCCTTCTAAAATGTTGAGCAAAACCAAAATGGCTTTTGAAATCTGAGAAACTGTTAGCATTAAAATTTCTCCCTCATTTCTTAACAACCCTTTTTCACAAATTCCATCTGTGTTTTGCTGAACCAGGGGGAACCCTTGTCTGTGTAGATCTTGGAGACTGTCTGCAACCCCATACTTATTTTTCTGTAATAATTTACCACTTACATGTGAAAATATTTCAGGACTGAAATTTGCTTTCAGAGGACTTTTAGACCCCGTGTAGATCTCTGCAATCTAAAATCCACACTGGTGGACCTTTGTGCGGTGCTTTTGTCTCGACCGTCCCAGTGGTCTCAGTGATCCTGGGCTTCTGATTCTGTGTGCCAGTTTGCAAATTGCACAAAATTGCAGCAAGAGCAGCTATCTGGGAGCTCAGGCCACTTTCCTGTCTCTTGGCATGAATACATTGCATTCCATTTTATATTAGTAAAATATTTATGAAGTTTTATTAACATGGTATGGGCTCTTGCTCTTTCACAAGAGGTAGGAATTACGAGCAGCCTGCCTTCTCTCTGATTTAATCTACTTTCCCATCTAGTGTTTTTCTTTTCTCATCTGGACACAGATAAAATCCAATAACAGGGTATTTGTTTTGTGGTAAAAACTATCAGGGTTGGAGTCAACACTCAGGGCAGTCATTGGAAAGATTTCTTGTGCATAGAAAATTTATGAAGGTACAGAGGTGCTGGGTTCAGCTACATTCGAGCCTTAAAAGGTATTGCAACATTTTGTTCGTGAAGAAAACACATATTCCTGTGTGGCTCTGAGCTATTTACATCTAGTTGGTCTGAGTGGAGCTCTAAACATTGGCAATTGTATGTGTTAAGTGGGAAAAGAGGCATTAAATTTAGGTGTCCAGTTCATGCAAACAATTTGTCGTGCTTTCTCCTGAACAAGAAATGCAACAGTGGCATCCTGTGGCCCAAGCAGTTCATGGCAGGTGGGTTTGGTTTAGGGGAAAACCTTCCACTGAGGTCTTCCTGCACTGAGCGGGAAATGGATCAAGTCATTTCTAAGTTAGTTTACAGAAGAAGCCGACAATATTTCAACACAGTGCACATTTAAAACCTGAAGTAAGAAGCTGCTTCGTACTTTTCAGCTAGGACTTTCCACCACTTTATCTTATTCTGCTTATTTTTCTACCTAACACTTTGGTGTTTGGGACAGAGAGGAGGATTTCAGTTATCCACCAAGGAGACAAGACTTCTGCATTGCTGTCTTTGTGCTGATGAACATTGCCTCCAAAAATAGGAATAGAGGAGAGACTCCTGTTTCTAATTAACCCATGGTTTAGTGCAGCATACTGGGTCTAGAAATGAATGTTTCAGGGAAGTCTGATGAAAAGAAGACAAATAAGAGTTGTTTTCCCTTGCACCTGCATCGTATCCAAGTGCTCACTCCTGCACACCGTATGTGGGTCACTTGAGTTTTTGGAAGTCCTGGCTTTAACTTGTTTAACTTGGACAGGCTGTGATTTGCTTACCTCCTCACCAGCAGATATTGGCAACCGTGACCACCAGGCTCTCTCCAACAGCTTTCAGGCATGCCAGCAGGCACGTTAACCAGGAGCATACAGACTCACCTGCACTCATGTGGGCAACTGGCCAGCAAGCTGCTGATTGCCTCACTTTTACTTCTTCTCCCCCTGGTTTTATGGTGGCTTCTCTTCTGTAAGAGAGGAGGCGTTAAGGTGGTGTCTTTTAAAGCCTCTTCCTTCCTACTTCTTACCTTTGCACATAGAGGTGTACCGCTGTTGAAGGCTCAGCATCAGGAAGGAGTGGGGGGAAAACAAAACAACTTTCTTTGGTTTAGTTTTTCATTTTCTTGTATCCAGGAGGCTCTGCACGTTTTGAGTCATCTACCTTGAGAACTGGAAAAGCAGAGTAATGGGAAGGTTGTCCTCTGCTGCCTGTGTGTGGAAAAACCTGTGGGCATTCAGTTTTCTGTTGTGCAGGAGAGTCACCATGTGACGGCTGAAGCAGGAGGCAGGGGAACAAAACCAGCAGCAGGCAGGGGCTCAATTGTTGCCTTTAATGACGAGTGAGTACTCTGAAGATTTTTGTGGAATTGCCTAACTGAGCTTGCACCACAGTTTCTGGACGGTGTTAATCCCCGGGCTGCCTCTTAAAACACGGACATGCATGAAAACAAACAAATGTTGAGACTGGCAGTGGCTCCCGAGATGTTAACCCTGCTCCTTTTTGTCAGTTAAACTGACAACCCAGATAAGAAGAGCCGGTGTTGGTATCGTCTCTTGCATAACAAACCGCTCTCGACAAAAGAAGCAGCCTCCTGTCAAACGAATTTCCTTTACAACTGCCGAGGGGACTATTTTTAGTTTCATCTGCCATTCTTTACTCCTTAATCATCGGCTTTGCTTTTTCTCAGTTTTTCTCCCTTTTCCCTTTTCACAGCTAGCTCTGATACCAGGTACTGCTGATAATTGGCAGAGGAGGAGGAGGGCACTGGGCTCTCAGCTGTTCCCTGTTAACGTGTGTCTGTATGGGATGCTACTGGCCTTGCGATGTTGAGCTCAGCTCTAGCCTGTGTTTCCACCGTCAGAGAAAGGCAAACAGACCACTCTGGATCTAGATGAGGGATGTCAAAGACCAGCACGTGAATGAGACCAATTCTTGCCAGGAAAGGGGCTTTTTAGCTAAGGCTATGTTCAGAAAACATGCTTTGAGCTGCAGGAGTAGAGCTACAAATGTCCAGTGTTGAAGTGATGTCACAGGCACACTGCATCAGGCAGCCAATTCTTCATACACCATTGGCAAAGCAAGGCAGAGCCTGGCTTTTCCACTGAAGATAAAACTAAAGGGCTTTGGGAATGACTGTGTCTATTTCGTTGGTCTTGACTCTTTGGTACTGGCTGCTTTTCCTTTTAGTGTGCTTGAGCCACTGCATGTTTGTAGCCTGTTGGCAGCAGAATAATTCTTGTCTTCTGGCTGAGGTATAAAACACCACTCCTGCCTATCTGCAACCCATTGGAGATTTTGTAGTGCTATTTGCAAGCATAAGAGCATCTTAAGGCTGTAGTCATTCAGGAAGCAGCACTGCTTTGCTCAGTTGAGCACAGTAATTCAGTCAGGTCCATCATCCTCTCAGCATCTTTCTAAAGCCTAATTCAAGTGGGGTTTTATGTATTCTATACCTTCTTCCTCCGCAGCATGCAAAAGCTTCAAATAATGAGTGGTTTCATGCCCATGGTGCTTCTGTAAAGTACATGTTTTATACCCATTTTATAGCTGGATTTGGGGAACACAAAGGCAAAGTGAATAGCCCAAAGTCAAGAGGGAAGTCTCTGTCAGCAGAGGAAATTATGATTCTGTCACCTGAGGGAAGTTAACAGTACTGAAGTCAGTCTACTAGCTAACGTTTTCCAGGGAAGTGCCACAATTCTCATAAAGAAGGAATCACTAGAAATGGTCAAAAGTTTTTACCACCTCTATTTTCTTAACAAACATGAGTTTTCAAATTATTCAAGTTGTTTTCAGAAGATGTATTTATTTTGAGAAAGTGAAGTAAAATTTATTGCATTCTAACAAAAAGGAGTTAGCTTTATAATGTAAATATTCCAATTGGTCTTTTCCCCTAGTGTAAACAAAAAAATAAAAAGAAGAAAACTGGGAAGAAAGCAAAAAAGAGACCTGGTTTCTCCAACGGAATAATGGGAAAAAAAACCCCTACATCTTTTTTTCAGGCTTTTCTCTCTCCAGTCTTAGTCTTTTTGCCTTTGAGTATAACTGACTGGTGCAAGTGTGACCAGTCTCCTTAACCCTAATAAACATGCACAGCAGTTTGAACAACACTCATGAGCCAAGGAAAGTGAGAGGGAGAGAGCTGGGAAGAGGTCTTATGGCTGATGACAGCAGCTGCTTGTGACTTTGGCTGCTTTACTGTTCAGTGGAACAGGGATCTCCGTAGCAGTTTTTGCTGGCTCACCTCCTGCTGCTACCTGAGTTCTCATTGTGCAGTAGCCCCTAGAATCACACACCTCTGCTGAGATCCACCTGGCATAATCCAGTCTATGTATAGCAGAATCATTTGTGGGCTTCTCAAGGGTTGGTTACCCCTGGCTGTGGCATATACTACTGTGCAGCCTACAGTCTGATATAAAACTGTTCCTGCTTTTCTTTTGCCAATATACCATTGATTTTTACAGTGTAACTCTTTACTTTCAGCTTTTTTTATCAGGACATTTGTGAAAATCTATTTCTGACTCTGTTCTTTTAAAATCTCTGAAATAGATTTTGGTTTAGGAGCTGGAAGTAGAGAAAAAACATTAAAAGCAAGATTGGTTTTGTATTTTTGAAGATGCTTGAAAGCCTGCCAGAGACCTGTCAGGTTACTGATGGCTTGTGACATATAAAAGCAGACAAGCAAGGGCTCATAATAATTCAAGATCTGTTGAAAACTGTATTGAAACATGGCTAGCTGTGAGGCGTTTTTTAAGAGAAAATTTTCATTGTGCATATGCAGACTCAGAAGTGTATTTCAGCCCTCACTGTGAGAAAAAAAACCTTGTAACTTTAGCTTTATGTGCATCCTTTGGATTTTGTCTCTCTTGCTCAGATTTTCAGTGTTTTCATCCCAGTTCATCTGTCACATCTCTTGCCTGGGTTCCTGGCAGGGACACTGCCCTTAGGTGTCTGCACACGTGGAATCCCCATTTCCCCACTGCCTGGGTATGTGGAGCCTTTCTTTCAGGACTACTCTTGTTGAGTAGTCCACTACCCTGCTTCTGTAGGCTTTTGTTGTTCTACAAAAAATTGAGTCTTCTTCTAGATCAGTGGTATGAGAAGTAGCAAGAAACTTCTTGGTGAAGAGCCTAGAAAAAAATCATTTAGGCTCCGCTGGGTGAAGAGGGCCTTTCCTTCAAAATTTCCCACGGCGTGTTAAGAGGATTTGGGCAAAGATCTTAGGAGAAAATGAGAACTCTGCTTTCAGAATGGCCATGAAATGAGAAAGCCAAAGGAAAAATTTTCCTCTCACACTGTGTGAAAGGCTCTCTGCTGAAGAATCACCAGCTGAATGCATAAAAGAAACCGCTTGCAATCATTAAGCTCAATTAACCATATTCTTGTGCCCATGACAACATCTGTGGATTATTTAAACAAAGTGATGATGGGCAAGGAGGAGAGGAAAACTGAAGAAAAGAGGTTCTGCTGTGAACACTCGTACCACCATCACCCAAGCGAAGCTGTAATACAGAAACTGGGTCACAGACACCCTTCCCCCTCCATGCTGCTGTCAAAGTTATTTGAGTGTCTATTGAAACCCTCACAATAGAAGAGTTTGGCTCCTGCATTTGCTAAGCAAAACTGATTTGTGTTTTGCTCAAACAGAAAAAAATGCTGGGTAATTTTCTGAGCAAGTACAATGTGGCAGTTCAGTAGATCCCTGAAAGCTGATTTCTTGGTGATTTGTTTTTCGTTTAATAAGACACCAATGCTTTTATTTAGCATTTCAGAATTGACATGCTGAATCTGTGTTTAGGAGCCTTAAACCTCTCTCTTGCCTCTGTTAGTTTTAGGACTGGCACTGGTAGTTTTCTTTCAAAGTCCGAAAGACTACAGAAAGTCTCTTGAGAGGTTGTCTTACTGATGATTTAAATCTAAGTTAATTTCTTTATTTGCTTTGAGGATAATTGAAGTAGAATATATTAGTTTGGAAGTATGGCTTGGCCAGATTTAAGCATAGTGCTGTTCTGGACTCTTCCCACTGCTATTTTAAATCCTGAATTTGAGTCTCATCCTTGTTTACAGCTGTCCCATTAGCAGTCTCAGCCTCTGGTGTGCTCTGTCTGCTCTGGGATTTTTTCCATCTTGTTTTTCTGGCTTCTTTCAAGGAGTCCCAGTGGCTCTACCTTGTCCTGAAGAGAAGACAAAGCTGCATTTCATGCTCATAAGGACAGTGTGCATAGGTTGTGAGTAAGCACAGAACCTGGGTGTTTGGCTATAAGGAGTGACCTTGTTTTGAAGTCCTCATACGTCCTTATTCCAAAGGAGACATGAGTGAAGTGAAATAGCAGGGTCCAGATTCTGAACATGATTTCTAATATTAAGATAATTAATTATCTAATTTCACTTTGCCTCACTTTTTTTTCCTTCTATAAAATGTCATTTATTTCCTGAAAATTGCGTAGCTTGATGCATAGTCTGGAGCTGGCTTGGGGCCTTAATTGGCCATGGAGCCTAGGAAGGTGTTTGGGCCATGGTGCTACCCTAAGTAGTTAAGGAGGCATTGTGTGTTAAGGAGGCATGTTTGGGAGTGACGAAGGAGGAGGAGATGAAACATAATTTCCTGGTTTTCTCTGTATCTCAGTCTGCTCTCTGAACAAGGTATTTAATTGTTATCAAGCAAAAGCGAGAGCCTTTGTGCCCATTCATATCTAGCTTATGTCTGATTTTTCATTGTATTGTGTGTTTACAAAGAAAAAGGAAAAAAAAAAAAAGAAACAATACCCTGGTTTGTGTGTTAGCTTCAACAGTGATCATCTCTTGAGCTACCTTTCTTAACAGGCACATTATTACCTGTGCCAGCCTCTCTTCCTCGCATCCTAAGTACCAAGAGGAAGAAATAGAATTTCTTGCCATTCCATCTGATTGCCCAAATTTTGGGAAAAACTTCAGAAGGGAAGCCATTTCCACCCTGAAGTCTGGTGACAGAATGACTTCTCGTTTTATCAAGGCTAATCATTTTCCAGCCCTGTCTCTGGCAAATCCTCTATCTGTAATAACCAAGTCAGTACATATGACATAGTTTTTTGACAGAACAATATTTCTTAATAATTTAGTAGCATTGTACACGCACAAAAACAGAGTTATAATTAGCTCTCATCCCTGAAGTTGGAAGAGCTTTTCAGTTCATTGGAGGCTGCTGGCCAATTCTCTTATCTAATTGGATGAAGTTCCTACTTTCTCCCATTTGTATAATGTCTGCTTTTACACAAACTCATTAAGTGCAGCTGTACTCCAGGTTTCTAACAACAGCCCCAGTGAAGACGAGGAAGAAGTTTAACAGCAGTTCTGTTCTCTCTTTTTCATCTGATCTCAATCCATTTTGGTGGTTGATGTGTGCCCAAACATCTTTCTCTAGCACCTAATTCTACCTCCTCCAGCTTTTTATTATGAATTATCTTAATAATTAGAAACCAGACAAATTGCATAAGATTGATCTGTCTGTTTTGAATCTGGAGAGTTTACAGCTTGCTTTCAAGGAAGATGGATTTAAAGCAATTATTTGTTTCTGTGAGGCATACAGAAGTGATTTTCCCCCTTCTTTTTAAAGCTGGCATTAAGCTGAAATCACATAATTGCTACACTAGTCTTTAAATCTTCAGAGGCATTAAACTGATTATACAGGTAGAATAGCAGCATCATAGTTAACATATTAAGGTTTTTCATTTAGATGGAATTTTTGGCATTTCAAACCAAACAAAACCCCCCACTTTTGTCAGTCTGACTGCTCTTTTTTTCTCACGTTGCCGTGTATAATTTTGAATTTCTACTTAGCTGAGTATACAGAGTAATAGAAAGTCTTTATTTGCCAGAATTTAAATTTGTCTTACAGTATTGCCTACATAAATTCAAATCACATTTACAAAGAAATGTTTACCACACACTTCTAGCAATACAGATATATCATTAGTATATAATTAGTACTAGAGTGATTTTATAACTCCTATGGATGTTTTTTTTCCACTGAATAATTATTCCAAGTTTTACTGGGGAACTTCCAGCTGTATAATTTCCTTTTCTTACTGTGTTCCATCTTGCCACCAAATGAGGCTGGAGGAGAGAGGGAAACTCAGGGAAGAAGTTTTCTCACAGCATTGATTGTTTCATGAGGACATGTGTCTGTGATGATAAATTCTCTCTCTCATATAGCCAGTGAGGGGGAGACATGGGTGACAATAAGGATGACATTCTTTGGCGCTGGGGACTGAAGTTACAGCTGTGTATGTGCACACATCTGCAGTGCAAAAGGGGGGAGACAGCAGAGAAGCACAGTGAGACATCAGTGGAGGGACTCAAAGAGAATCCCTCCTAAACCTAAATTGAATAAGGAGGGAAATTTCCCTCTGTTGGTGCCCCAGCTCCTAGCATCGATATTGCCTTCAGGTTCTAGTGCTCTCCTGGCTCTGAGGGTCACCAAAGGCTTGACCCTTACAAGGTTCACAACACCCTTAGCTCTGTCTAGTACTTAGAGACAAAAAAAGACAAAAAAAAAAAAAAAAAAAGCAAAGACGTCAAAATTCATGAGTGCAGGTTGAATATCAGTCTTCTCCATAATGACACCAAGAGGTAGTTTAATTCTTTGTTCTAATACAAAACTTAATCTTAGCATGAGTCACAAGTAGTTTTGACTGATAAATGTCTCTAATCAAAAACTCAAATCTGTGAACTTCTCTTGTTTTCAGATAATTGTTTCCATCTGTAGACACGTTCCATCATGATCTCAATCCCTGTTTAGACATGGGAAACATGGGCATTCTTCTTGTTTAGAATCCCATTTGTTGTCTCCACCGGGGCTGCTGCCCCATATGTACATAAAATAAGCTTGTCCGACATGCATAAATAAGAACGTTAAGGTCTTTTCTACCCAATAAAGATAATGTCTTCTAAGTGTGCAAGCTTACTTTTAGAGGAAATATTTATGTATTGCAGGGGCTCTTATAAGTCTGGAACATTTGTTTTGCCAGCTACAGTGATCATAGGTACATCACTAAACTTGCAACAGTAGCTGCCCTCTGCTAATTTTGTAATGTTTTGACAGAACTTAACACATGAATGTATGTTTGTGCTACTAGTCATCGGTGAATCATACCACTTAATTGGATGGGTCAAGAAGATAAATAGATGTGGTCTTTGGGAAATGAAAATGGCTTCTTTCATTTGTGACTTTGAGTTTGTTTGTACACTGCTTTAGTTGGAAGCAGCAATTTTTGATGGGGATTATGGAAAAAGCGGTGACTTATTTTCCTAACACTTGAGTGAGTGGTGATAGTTGTTGGAGGATGTGATGACAGAAGAAAAGCGGGTTTTAATTTTGGTTTTGAAGTGGGTGGGGGTGGGCAAGTGGATACTCAAGACACATTAATGAAGTTATGTTGACAACTGTTAAGTGTGAAGTCTGTCATGTATCTCATTGCAATGAATGTGTCTTTATGAGCAAACTGCATGGGAGACATCTGTGCAATTGTCAGCTGTAATTAAAGGATGATTCAGCAGTGGACATACAGTTGAAAATGAAGGACAGAATGATTTTTTTAATGTGGGTGTGTATACTTCTGTTTGCCAAAAGTGACTTTTTTTTTGACTAGCTAATTCTTTCCAAGCATCTACTAAAACAACAAAAATAAGACTTAATTTCTAATTTTTTTTAAAATATAATTTCTGCAGTAGGAGAGAAGTTGAACATTTTAAGGCAAGCAAATGGAGACTTCTTGATCATATCCTTGTTGGTGGCATTCTGGAGACGCATAGAGAAATTACTTCCAGAAAGACTTGGGAAAGCATGAGGTAACGCATCACTTGTCAAGCATGCAAAAAAAGCAAAAAAAGGGTACTGCTTAGACCAGGGCACACCTTTGCTTGCATGCACCATGCTCACTTGTAACACGTTGCAGCTGTGTGTCATGGTCCATTTTCCTAATACCTTTCTGACTATACTCGGGATTTTGATGTTACTTTCAAAGGGGCTTGGAAGGGACAGCTGGGGTTTCTCCTCATAAGGGATGAGCAATATTCGGTATGGCTGGCTGGTTTTTTACCCTGCCACAGAACTTGCCACCACAATCAACCTGAACTTAAAGAAAAGCAATGATATTCGAAGAAAAATCCAGGTGTTTCTCAGGTATTTGAATAGCCTTGTGTAGCAGCTAAAGATGTTCCACAGCTATCAGTGACTCCACTTCCAGTGCAAGTACTAAAATATCTCTTCCTAGCTCCTGATGTTGATGAGAGTTTCCCGGTAGATGATGATGATGGGAGTAGTTCTTGAGTGGGTAAGCGTGCTTTGAAAAATGTGTGATGTGAAGAGGAGGTTAGGCCTATCTGAACCTTGGATGCTGTCTCATGTCTTGTTGGAGGTAGCTGTATGAATTTTTCTTTTTATACATCTTGAATATCTTTTATGACCTTTGGACTGCCCTTCCTTTCCCCCTCAGTCTTGGCAGAAAGCAAGGAAGCAGCTACAAAGTAACAGCACTGACATCTAATTCCAGAACTGGAAGCTGTTATTTGGATGTAACTGGAAGCAGTGCTATTTGTCCTTGGGTAAAGATTGATTTTGTGTCCCTAATGAAAACACTGGGATAAAAAATTGTGCTGATTTAGGTGATAGGCAGCTGGAGTGAAGGGCTTGTTAGGTACCTGGTCTGTGAGGCGAAGGAGTGAGGAGGAGTTGAAAATGAGCATTTTTGTTTAAAATACATCTGTTTCTTTTCCATGGCCACGTTTTTCAAGTGTAAAAGGTATCAGCTTCTTTTAGGGTTGAGAGCTGGAGGAAGCTGTGCCTGCTGCTAGCAGTAAATGAGTTACTTAATGGGAAGAATGTTTGCAAAGCCTGGAGAGAAATAACAGCTGCTTTTTTAAGTAAAAAAAAAAAACAAACCTACCCAACCCTATAACATTTCAAAACTGTACTGTGATCAGGGATTTTTTTTTTTAAAGGCCTGGATGAAAGGAAATTAGTAATGTGTAGGGGGTGCTGAGTGGCCCAGGCACCTCACCTGTTTTATTCCTAGCTGTAGAGGGAATTGAAAGTTTGACACCAGATGTAAAGCAAACCCAGAGCCACATGAACTACCAGCCAGCTTCCTTCAGCAACATTAATTTACAGTCTCATGAGAGAACGCTTTGGTTCACTGCCAGTTTTGACTTCAAGCAGGATTGTCAGAGGACAGAGCAGCGCAGGCAGTGGTCCCTTTCAGGCCACGGCATCTGGGCACTGGAGCAGACAGCGCGGGCTCCTGGCCGGGCTCCGATGCAAACATTACAGAGCACGTCTGTGCCCTGGCTCCCTGCTGAAAGGCACCATTAATTATCCTGCAGCTCCGTGGCCCTGCTCCACCTGCCTGCTGCATTACAGGGTGCTGGCATCGTTACGCTGTGGAAGTGGGCTTGCCAAAACTTGAGTCTGAGGTCGGCTGACGGGTTCGGCATTGCTGGGCCCTGCCAGTGGGTTCCTCAGTTGTTTGCTGGGATGAGGGCAGTGGTGCAGGCCAGGAAGAGGAGCTGTTTAGCCTAAGTCTCTTTGTTTTGCCATTGGCAGTGCTGTGGGATGACACAGTAAGAGGTGGGGAGGCGTGATGCCTCTCAGCTTTTTCAGCGATCCTGTCTTAAAAGAAGTGCATTTCCAAAATGCCTTGATGCCTGTTAGGGCTTTTTATGCAACTCGTGGATTCACTTTCCAATCTTTTGCTGTTTTAGTTTGCTTTCTTTTCAAACTATCCAGTCATAGGTGGATATTCCATCCCTGGAAGTGTTTGAGGCCAGAGGCTGTGTGCAGCCTCATCCAGTGGAAGGTGTCACCGCCCATGACAGGGGTGGACTAGATGATCCTTGAAGGTCACTCCCTACCCAGACTTCTGTGAAAGGCCGTGCAGTTTGGATGCTAAGTATTCATGCTTGGGCAACCAGAGGTGTGTGTTGTCACACTAGTGACTTGGAGGGTGAACCTAGAAAAGAGCAAGAGGCTTTTTGACAAGTGACTTGTTTTCAGGGTTTTTTGTGTAAACATTTAGTAAATTAGGGATGATTATTTCCACTGCAGCAGTAATGTACAGTCTAGGGATTTTGTCTGTTTTAGTGCTGAACACAGCATTTTCTCCTTTCACAGTTTCTGATGCAGTTGCCCCAACAAAGACAAAGATTAAAGGTCTATCAAAGCTGTTGCCACCCTAGTACCTAGACTGCATGCATTGACTTTTTATGTGTTTACATCCGATGTGCTCATAATTTCATAAGACTGATTATTGTGGGTCAGTGGAACAATAAATCCAATTTTGGGATTTGTGATACTTGACTAACAAGAGTACTTTTTGAAAGATTATAAAATAGTTCTGTGGCATGCTGTTATACAGTTTCATTTCATGAAGTGCTTCTCCAGTGTCATCTCTTCCCTGCTGGGTCCAGTTGACCATATGTTTTCCCCACTGCTGTAAGTAAACTTCCTGCCACAGGGCTTTATGGTGAATGGGTATGGTGCATTGATCCTGGCTGTATGCCAGGTGCCCACCAAAGCCACTCTATCACTCCCCTCCTCAGCTAGGAAGCAGAGAGAAAATACAATGAAAGGTTCCTGGCTCGAGGTAAGGGCAGGTAGAGATCACTTACCAATTGCCATCATGCAAAACAGACCTGACTTGGGGAAAACAGTTTATCACCAATCAAATCAGATTATGAGAAATAAAATAATGAGAAATCAAATCAAAACTTAAAAACAATTTGCCCCCAAGCCCTCTCTTCTTCCTGGGCTCAACTTCACTCCTGATTTTCTCTACCTTCTACCCCCTGAGAAGTGTAAAGGGACTGCTATTAGGAGTTGTTGTCAGTTCATCATATTGTCTCTTTCATTTGTGGAGAACTAATCACAGTCTTCCCCTACTCCAGCATGGGCTCCCTCCCACAGGAAGCAGTCCTCCACAAACTTCTCTAATGCAGGTCCTTCCCATGGGCTACAGTTCTTCACAAACTGCTGCAGTGTGGGTTCTCGCAGGGGGTCACAAGTGTTTCCAGCAAACCTCATGGGTTCCTCTCTCCATGGGTCTGCAGGTTCTGCCCGGAGCCTGCCCCAGCACGGGCTTCCCATGGGGCCATAGACTCCTTTGTGCATCCACCTGCTCTGACATGGGGTCCTGCTTGGGCTGCAGTGGATATCTAATCCACCATGGACCTCCATGGGGTGCAGGGGCACAGCTGCCTCACTGTGGTCTTCACCAGGGGCTGCAGGGGAATCTCAGCACCAGTGCCTGGAGCACCTCCTTCCCTTCCTTCTTCATGGACCTTGGTGTCTGCAGAGCTGTTTCTCTCACATATTCTCACTCCGCTCTCCAGCTGCAATTGTGTGGTTTTCCTCCCTCACCTTAAATAAGTTATCCCAGAGGTAGTGCCATCGTTGCTGATGGGCTCAGCCTCGGCCAGCAGTGGGTCCATCCTGGAGCCAGTGGACATTGGCTGTAATGGACATGGGGAAAGCTTCTGGCAGCTTCTCACATAAACACCCCTGTAGCCCCACAGCTACCAAAACCTTGCCATGAAATCACGATAAAATGGGATAAAGCCTGTCCGTGCCATTCAAACCAGATGGTGCTGGATCAGGTGTCATTCATCCCCCTACAGCCCCTTAGCATGCTCTGTGGCTGCTTTGACAGAAATGCATCTCTCCATCTCAGTCTTCCAATGCAGAGGCCTCCATGGTGCTTGTGCTCACAGCAGCACAGCCTGAAACACGTACATTGGACATTAATGTTAATGATCCATGAGCAGTGCCATCCACGTATATTGCACCTTACCTCCCAAAGGATCTTTGGTGTTACCAGATGGGTGAGAAGAGTAATAATCTGGAGGTCACAGGTAGGAAAGGGAAAAGTCTACTTACTGGATATATAAAGGATCATCAGACTTTTTGGAGTGGGAGTGTACAGGTGGGGAGAGATTTAAACAGGCACATAACTCAAAGATATCATTAACTAGGGCATTGGACAACATCTCTGATCACATAGCAGAAGTGCCTGTAGCTTATCAGGTGGGCAAAGAAATGTAAGGAGGCTCTTTTTCCATCTCATCTCCAAATAAATAAGCTCACTAGCTTTGGTCTCTGTCACCCGTGACTTTATAAAGCTTTGCATCAGTGCCGTCTGCTCCGCATGGACACTTTCAGTGGTATGACCAGGACCTTGTCTGAGTGCAAATTTTCACCACAGTTAAGGCATTGCATTCCCACTATTGTGGTTGTGCTTGTAATAAGAGTTCTGGAGGATATGCAGAAGAGGGCAGGCGGATGTGCTTCTCCAGCACAATATATCTTGGATATCCAAGAGGCAACTCAGTACATTTGAGTTGCATAGGTCAGTACCAAAATAGGTATTCCCACTGGAGAGGAAGAGGCATCTTCCGGGTGAACTAATCCAAAAACACTCTTGTGTATTGCAGGATAGCAAACAGTGCCTACACCTTTAGAAGTCTTAAAAAAAATCAGACACCCATGTTTTTAACTGACATATATTTATCCCCATGAGATTTTAGAGATCCATTTTGAATATTTTCAGTACTTGTGCTCAATTGTAGTGGGGATCAGTGAACTACAGCCTACGCAGGGATGCTTCAAGAGCTGCTTTGTTGTTTGTCCATTTGTGCAAATCAGTTTTTTGCAGTGCACAAATCATAACTCCATTGTATTTTGCCCAGAGTAACATATTCTCAGAGGCAGCTCTTGATACCAGAAAGTTAGTTCCAAGCAGAAGGCTAGCTCCTCCTAGGGTCAGGTGTTACATGAAACTGAAATGCCATGCAGCTCGTACCCAGCCATTCCAATGTAATGAGCTTCACTTTCTACCACTTGTAAACTCCCATTAAATATTTAAGAACTGAGGAGGAGAAAAGCAGGAGCTATAGGTGCTATGGGATGGAGAGCCTGCTGCTGCAGAGGGACATCTTACATGTGCTGCTTGTGCAGCTTCAGCGGAGACTTACAGTGCTTGAAACCACTCAGGAATGTTTTGAGAAGGAATCTTTCTGGCTTTTGCCTGGCAAATCTTCCTTTTTTTTAGTGTGCTCTTACCTAATTTTCAGACAGCCCAAACCTACCCTACTTATCAGGTCTAATGTTCATTTTGTCTTTATCCAGACCTCTTCTGTTCTCCCCATCTGCTCACTGTGTTCGGTCCCAGGGGTAAGGTAAGCATTTAATCATGGATGCAAATCGGTTAGCTTTTTAGAAAAATTGGTTATCTGACTGGACAGAAAGAGAAGAATCCCTGAACTAATTTACCTGGTTTTGCTGAACTCCCTGTGGAAACTTAATCCCATCTTCCTTTGTTAGGTTTTAGCTAGAAAAAATGCAGTGCTGAGGCTGCTCTCCCCTAAGTCATCGTCTTCTTTTTTCACAGAATAATGGCAGAGAGAAATGCTAGTACTCGCCCTACTGCAAAGTGGTTTACCTTCTACCTCGCAAAGAATTTGCTCTCTGCTGGACAGTTAAATCCCAGAGCCCAGAGTCCATGCATTGCATTCTGTTGCTGTTGCTTCTTCTTTCAGTTTCAGGCTGACTTCCTCCACCTTCTCCATCTTCATGGACACAGACAGAGGGCTAGATGGTTTGCACATGTGCCTGAATTGTACTTGAAAAGCATCAAACTATGAACTTCAGGCCCTCATAATAATTGCATCCATGACAGCACAGTGCACACATTTGGCTGCAAAACCCACTCAAGAAACTGGGTAAACTCATAAAGCAGTTAAATACTCATTACCTGAACACATTCAGCTATGTTCTACCTCATTTAAGGCCACAGAAGGTAAGAGGCAACCACTGTGAATCAAGGGCTTGTTAACATGAGCCTGTAAGAAGCAAAATACCTAAACACTTTTTGGAAACCAGTCATAACTGTAGCAAACCTTCGGCAGTAACAAAAAGATTTCTTTTGCTCCTGTTGAAACTTGCTAATGCGCATTTCCAGCTCCTGTTTGCAAGAATGAAAACCAGTTTTAGCAAATAAATAGAAGAGCCTTGCAGCACTTTCTGCAAGGCATGAATGGGAGGGCAGAAGGGGTGACACTGTCCTTGGGTCCCAAAGCACAGGCTGCACCTGTGGGCTGTATTTCACACAGCAACAGCTACTCAAAGCTGGGCCACTGCATCTTCATGAACAAAACTGGCGAGTACTGGCCACTGCTGAGCAGAACAGGTGAACAGAACTATCAGGAAGGAAACATTAACATGTCATTTATGGGACTACACTTGAAATGTTTGAGTAGCTTTTTATCGACAAATCCTAAACAATGCAAATGCAAAACAAGTCTCTCACAGTGTGCTTTTATTATTTTTTCACAATATAAACTAGACAGACATGGAAAGTTTAATGGCAGCATGTTCTTATAACATTTTAAAGACAAAGAACAACATAATCATATTAAATGATGATAAACTGACAAACTACATTACCATACATACATCATCCAAAGGTACTGGATAAACAATATCTGCTTATGTACATTTATGCTGGTGATAATTAAAATTCAAATATTCAGAAGAAAAAGAAAAAAAACACTATTTAAATTATAAAAATATATAGTTTTTGTGTGGAACTCTTAATGCTGTATTACTTTTTGAAGATAATTTCATTGTGTGATGAAGCTGCATTAACTTAATATAGAAGTGTGATTTAAACCAAATACAGATTAAATTAGCTCTTTTGTATTCTTCATATTTAGCCTTGTTGGAAAGAGACAGGAATGAAAAATAAAGCTGGGCTTTTGGAATGAGAAAAAAATGTTATGCCCAAAAATTAAAATATGTATAATTTTTCATATAGTACTGAGCCATAAACTCGTAACAGAAATGAATAATTTTGCTAGTTTGTTCAGAGACTGAGAGAGGAAAAAGAAGGAAGGCTTTAAACATGCTACTTCACCATACTTTTAATCAATAGGTTTGTGAAGTGCAGGTGCACAGCTAAGCAGTGTCGTGCTTCAGGGTTAAAGCATGCAGTCCAGACTCTCGCTGCCTCAGCTGGGGAGACTGCGTGGACTGGAGGGACTGGGAATGTGTTCTTTGAACTGCACCACCTTCGTGCTGCCTTTGCACATCTGGTTTCAGACTTCTTTTTTCGCAACTGTTCCTTCTTAGTGCAAAACTACTCAGGCTATATAATCCCCAATCACAACAGCAAACCGATGAACTTTTATAGACTAGATAATTTTACAATAATTTACACATAATTTTGTAATTCCAAGTTTTTAGTAATCATAGCCATGTAGTGCACGCATTTGTAGCTGCTTTTAGTTAACAGTTATTTTCAGACCATCTTGGGTGAACTCCTGCAACATATGAAACTGAAGATTTTCTTACATACCAATGTCATTCTCCATATCTTCCAGCTCCCTTTCTCATCTGTATAGTCTCTGTTACCTTGACAGCCCCATCAGTCCTTTGGTGGATCCAGTGCCTGTTCCATTAAGAAATGTCCTCTATATCATCTCTAATTTCAGAATACTTGCAGAATTTTTTCATCTGTTCTTAAGTCACTGATTTATGACAGATCTCAGGTTATCCTACAGATTATTTTTTCAGAAGCAAAATACTTTCCTTTATAATTTTTTTAAAAAATTGAGTGAAAAAGAATTAAGGACACCTAAGCTGGATTTAGCAAAATCCAGTATTTCTCTTCAATGCCTATGCATTTGCTGTTTTTAAAAAGACTGCCTTCAGCATTAGCAAAGATCTATAGTGAAAAATAATTGTGTAGTCTCTGTAAGCTTTTTCTCTGCCCTTATAGCATCCTTTTTCAATGGAAAGGATGATAGATAAACAAATTCCAGGTAGCACTCATCTTTAACCAGGGAGATATTCCAGTGATCTCTCTATTTCCCTCCACTTCCTGACCTCTTCCTTCCTTTTTGACCTCTGATTCTCCACACCTAAACACTTCAGAAGTATCCCTCTTTCCTTCTTGTTTTGCTTTTACAATTTGGATATGGTGGGAGTGGTCAGATGTCTGTGCCTACATTGTGACAGAGGATGGGTTTTCACTGAAGCTTAGTCTTTGAGCATGGAAGTCTGTAAGGCATTTTGTGGAGAAAAAAATCTTACATGGAAGTGTAATGAAGAGTAGGAAAGACAGGAATTATTGCAAAAGAAATGCAGGAGTGAGAAGAGAGGATTTTATTTAAGAAGTTCAAGCTTTTATATACATTCAACATTTCTAATATGTTTTCTTAATAAATGTATTATCAACTATCATTATACCTAATGCAGCCACAATACTGTACTATTCTGCAGTCAGGATGGAAAAACTCCATTAGCTCTTTAATAAAATAAAGTCATCAACAGTCATCATGACTCTTCTTTTTGCCTGGTACTAACAAATACACTGGGAAGTCCAGTGAGTAGACACAACAGAACACAAAATCCTCAGTATTTATTTAATTGTGTATCATGTGTCGTCTTCATATTATTTCTAAAGCAGCTTTAAAAAAACTTTAGCCATTGGAAGATATTAAAAACAAAAACCCCATTCAAATTATTCTGGTATTATAGCAGCACTGGAATTGTTATTTTTACTACTTTTGACAATGTAAACCTTTAATATAATAAACAATGTTGAAACAATTTGAGGTCTAATAGTTCATAAACTTTAATGGGCATATGGGCACAAATTGAAACGAAGACTAGATTGTGAAATGAAACATAAGCTCAATACCAGCCAATTCCAGTTGTGCAATTGGCTGCAGACAAATTCAATTTGTAAGCTGAGAAAAAAAACAAAGCCCACACTCAATCCACAATACTCCTCAGTTCCTCTGATTTGAAATATTTTTCTTAAAAACCCTACATGAGCATGCCCACTTCCTACAGAAGCACTCTGAAAGCACTGCAGGTACTTTTTGTTTGATGGCAGGATTTTTACTTTTCCTTTAATCAAGCATAGTTCACATTTTTGTGTTCTTAGAAATACTTCCTTTCTACGTTTCTATAAAATTAAGTAATTTCAAATCTGAAATGTAAGCTCGCTCCATCTTTGCTCATACAAAGTGTAGGTGCCATGACTAAATAGCAGTAAAAATGCTGAGATGTACAACTCTTAAAAAAACCAAACATAAAAGCAGCTTTGAAGACACAACATCAACTACAGCCTTAACATTGAACATATTACATTCCCGAGTTACTGGAGATATTTTGCATATAATGCCACAAAGTTATTCAGCTGAAATCTTGAGGTTGGAGCTACAGTTTATTCACTGTACATTTTTCACCCTTTGAGCACTTTTGTATTGTACAGTACATTTTATCCAGAGCTTTGCAAACTTTCCTTCGACATCTGGACGTCCATTTATCCACAAATCCCAGATTTCAAAAGTTCCATAGAAAAAATAGAAGCGCAGGACTTAAAACATTTGAAGCTGGACATTTCCATGCCTCAGAGCAACCCGTGGGACTCGACGCTTCAGAGTCTTCAGTTTCCAGGGCACTCCTGTCCCCTGTTCAGCTCATGGAAAGCCCCGCTTTAAAAGGCATTGACACATCAGAACACAGGTCTGTTTATAAAACTGTATTATGTACTCTGCATTAATTTTACTTGCGTTGCATTTTATAACACGATTAGATGACTTCACACCGCCCACTCCCCGTTTTCCTTCACCCTATTTTCACTTGAGATGGCAGTAGGCACCTGCACAAGCGAGGTGTCAAAGAGTCTCTGTCCAGAGAGAGGATTTTGAGTTTCTTCATCATCTTTTCTTCTGTAGAGAGTCTTAGGAAATTATTAGCATGAAATAATTTTGAGGGCAAGGGCCAGGATGATAAATCTCACTTTCCTTTCCTGTTATGAAAATGAACTTGATTTTGGTGTCCAGTTTGATAAACAAGGATAGTCAGAGCTAATCTGCAACTTAGCTGAGGTCTGGTTTTTGCCAAATAAAATTAAGATCTTTTTCAACTTTCAGGGATTTAGAGACCACATCTAATTGGTTTCAAACCCCCGGAGGAACTTTGTAAGTAAGAAGGATTAGCTGCAGATACGAGCCCACAAAAGTGGGACACAGGTCAGGTCTTCAGACTCCAGCTCTGCTCTGTCAAAGCAGGCACTTAAGGTCTCCTGATGTTTCTGTGTCAGTAGCCACAAAAAACATTTTGCTGCTGAGAAAATCATTGGAACAGCAATTTCCTGCGAGCCCCAAAGATTTAACTTCACACTTCTATTAAAAAAAATGTTGACATGTATTGTGTGGGTATTGTGACTATGATGTGATGGCACAGCTGGTAACTTGAAAACACATGTTTAAAAGGCATAGGCAATCATATTTCCAACTGTTCTCTTGTAGGGATAGCCAAGTGTCCTTCAAGAAGTTCCCGTCTTGACTCCACATATGTACCATGTTGAATTGTTTACCGCGTCAGTTCTTGCCAGCAGGACAGGGTGAGAACTTTGTTCATGCTGACCTTGTCTTTCAGATCCCTCCCAGAAAATGCTAGGAAATTCAACACAACTTGGCAGTTTTTAGCAGCTCAAGTAACTGCCCTTGTAAGTGTAAGCAGGTAGGTCTTTGTCAGTATATTCGCTCTTCAGAGATAAAATAATCCAGCCAGCGGCATTAATTAAAAAAAAAAGAACGTAAAATACTCTGGGGCTCATTAAAGTTAAGAATAACAACATGATGTGATGACAGATACAACTTGCTGAGGTTCTGAAAATAGCAGGTTAAAATGTAAATATCTTTTAATAAATAATTTTCCGGCAATGTAAAAATAAATGATATTTCCTTTGGCAGTAATAGCTGATTTAATCTTTCGCTGGGAAGTTGCTTTGCTCATAAAATATCATTGTGCTACAGAAAAAAAAAATATTATTTTGTTGTTTTGAAAGACTTTTGTAATCCACAATAAACTGGGTGACTCTACTTATGTCCGAGATAAGCGCCAAGAGTGATGCAAGCTCCCACCAGAACCAGACTCAGGATAGTCTTCAGAGAGATCCAGGAGAAATCGAACAAAGGCCTCATACTGTTGCCATACAACTCCACAAAGGCATCCTAGAAAAATGAGAAAAGGAATATCAGAATTGCAGTCACTGGTTTTTTGGGGGGAAGGGGGGCATGGGGAAATGAAGGCAACTTCTTCACCCTCAGTGGTCACCCAGCAATCCTGCTGGCACAAGAAGACCACACAAACCTATTAAAATAGTGATTTGGGAGCTCTGTTTTTTGTGCTTAAAAAAAAGTTCTCCTGCCTATTTCTTTACAAATATTGCCGAAATTACTTATGGTTGTGACTTCTGCTTAAGGCATGCCCAGTCTAACAGAAAAGACAGAAACAGTATTTTAAAATATAAGTTACCACTATTTTGGGTGCTAAATGTTGTCTATACAAACATACAAAAAGGAAGCAGATGAACTTTCATTCTCCAAATCTTCCATTTCCACTGGACATGGGGTATCTATATTGCAGGTCAGCTTCATTGAAAATAAGGCAGTATTTGTTTGATTCCCTTGGGATGGGCTCAGAAGACTTTGTATAGTAGCCACAGATGTTTCTTCCATATGAACTGAAGGTGTTAGGGTTGTGTTACACCTATGATAATCCTTCACAACTGTCACCAGAAAGGATGATGCCATGGTCCTGTGCTCCAGAAAAATCTGGCCATGCACGTAAGCACCAAATGGAAAGGCTGTTTAAGTAGCAAAGATAAAGTTTTTGTGACTCATAAATACAGTGGGATTTGAGCAGGCTTGGATTGGTGATACTCTGCACGTAATGCCTTTCTTTCAGGCTGCAACTCCTAACAAGCATGACACTTCAGAGCATTCCTGAGAGACAGATAAATCATTCTGTATGGCACGAAAGCAGTAAATAGCCAAGTTGAATAACTAAATTGTGACAAAACTGATAGCATCATTTATGGCAACTCTTTTACAGTGCAGCCAATTAAGGTCTGCTCCCAAGCTACTGAAATAAACCCATGAAAAAACTATCTAACATGATGGTTTATGTCTCTACTTTTATTACCCTAGACTTCCCATTTTTGGTAGAAGTTAACATTCTCTATTAAAGTTATAGTGCCTTTAGCTGTTTTGCAATGTTATTATGCTAGGAGGTGACCTGCCTTCTAAAAATGCATATATTGTTATGGTTTACAGCAGGAATTGAAGAGAGAAAGGTGTCCAATATTGATGTAAACCTTCCAACTGAGTTAATTATAATCAAATTCTGTAGTTAATTAGCTTTCCTCACCAGGCATCTCTAGTTATTGTCAGAATAGGAGTGTTTGTGGTTTTACCACGAGAGGGCGTGTAAGGTTTTTTAATATTTTGACTTCAATTCACTAGACACTGAGTGAGATTCAAATAAATAACAGATATTTACTTTCAAAATATGTTATTACATTAAGTAATATTGGTGCATGTTGTAGGTCAGGGTGGATGTAAGCAGGTAAGGCTTGGTAACAGAACAGCCACAGGCTTTGGCCAACTGAGTGACGTGAAAACACGTCTGCCTCTTGCTATTTCTCAATGCTTGTTCCTCTAGGCAATCATTTTCCAACTTGGGTTTCCAAAGGTATATTCTTAAGTGAAAGCAGCTTAACCTTTTGCGGGGAGGATGGAATGTTTTAACGCAAACTCTTCATTTCAGAGAGAAATTGGCAACTTTTGCTTAGCTGCCTGTTTTTTGACATAGACATTTGCAAACTCTGGCCTTAATATTCTGCTGTGCTGTTGCAGAGCTGAAAAAGCACGCTCAGTTTGCTGTGCAGCTCTTTGGAAAGCTGCTTTTATTTCTCCTTAAGGCTATGAAGTAACACAATATCCTAAAATGTTACAGACTGGGCTAAATCCTGCTGTCGCCAGTACAGACTCACTGACTTCCACGGGAGCCTTGTCTGTATAGGGAGTTTAAGATCAGGCCTTATAAAAATACAACAAGGGTAAAGTTCAACACTTGGTGATATTATTATGGGTGGAAAAGAGAGGAAATGAAAAAAAAAAAGAACCCTTATGGAAATGCAAGTCATGTGAAAATATTTTAACGTTAAGGTTTTCATGGTTTCTTTCTGTGGGGAAGGTCTCACTTCTGTATATTCATGACAGTAGATGCATACACAGTATCAATATCAAAATGAGCATATTTTGTGCCTCCCTTCTATCCCAGTTCAGGAGCATTCCTCCTAGTTTTTCTGGGAGACCATTTCCAATGATTCCATAGAGCTCCTGGTATTGGGTATGGAGATGGACAGAGGGGAACAGTAGAACTTGGAGACAAGACAAAAAATATGGCATAACCTATGGCTCAAAAGAGGAATGTTAACAAAAAATGTGCAGCATGCAGTACTTTTTTGTCTGAGATTATTACAACAATAACATGAACCCAACCTAATGGTGTCTGCACTATATATTACAAGTAGCTCTTTATGATCGTTCCCCCTCCCCTTCTCAAACATCCTGATTAGGCCTATTTCCGAAGCTTGTTTGAACAGCCTGTCACTATTTGTTTAAGTTTCAAACCTGTTTTAAATAAACACATGTCCATTTTATGTACTAAAACAAGAGGAGTGGGAGGAGGGTAGTATGACCCGTTGCTGAAAACTATTTTAGCACAAAGAGAACCCTAAACAGAATCTTAACTGTTTCATAAGGTTTTGCCTTCTGTAAAGCCATGTATTTGTCACTGGATTTTTGTCACCTAAACCGCTCTGTTTAAAATAAGAGAATCTCAGCTAAAATAAATAAGATTAGGAAAACTGTTTGAAACACTTGATGTGCTTTGAAAAGCACTCTTTATAATGAAAGAGCAAGGGTCCCCTTGGCAAATAGACCGAGGCAAGTTCTGGCTTGGTCAACCTTTCTGGAAGTCTTACACAATTGGAAAGAAAGTCGTTGCAGACCTTGCTTTTAAGACCTTCAAAATTTAATGGGAAGTTAGTTACATCCTGGATGTAAAATTATATCAGGGCTGTTAAAAATTATATGGAAAAGAGCTCTTCATTCAGCTCTGTAAGTTTTTAAAAAGTAATTTCTTAAGAAGCTTTGATTTAAAAAGTCATTTCTTAAGAAGCTTTTATTAAGTCAGATCAGTCCATTGCTGGTTTACTGTGCAATTTGGTGTTGACTGTTTCCATGATGCAAGAAAGATGGTGATGGGGAAGGGAGAGATGCTCTGCCTACACTCCTCTTAGGCACCAAAGCACCTGAGGTGCCAGCTTCACCTGCCTGGGCTTCACTGGAAGCCACGAGGATTGCCCCAAGGGCACCTCGTACTGCCTTCTTGCCTGCTGGACTATATATAGGGAGGACGGAGCATGTTCCTGGCCAGAGTTCCAGGGATTTGCAGGGAGCCCTGGACAGAAGTGGAGTTTGTCACTCTGGGAGGATTAGGAGCTGTAATAGTGCACTGAGTCAGGGCAGTCTCTAAACAAAGAGATCACACTATCCTGCTCTTCCGCTGGCCCAAACTCGGCAGCTCTGATCCAAGAAACAAATGCCATCTTTAATTACACGGGCATTCTTTGCTTGTGGAATGAGCCAAGTTTGTTCAGCCTTGGTCCTTTTGCAGCTCAGCCTGCACCCCGGCCCGAGAGGCAAGGCACAGCTCCTCAGTCACAGAGCATGTACTGCCCACAGGCTGAGCCTAGAGAAGCACTATGGATTTCACGGCTCCTTACCGAAAATGTGGAGGCAATTTCTGCCTGGCATTTCTGACTGAGGGGGTGGCGGGGAGAGCAAACATGAGGAAGTAAACGCTTCCTTTTTCTACCTGAATCAAACAGCTGGTGAGGAAGTGACTTTATTTCCCTCGTTATCATTGGGTTGGCAGGATATCCTCTCGAGCCACATTGTATTGAATGAAGAGCCAGTGAGACTTCCATTTTACGGAACGGGAATTGCCTCGCAGCTATTTTACGCTGCCCTCTCTGTGACTCCAAAACAAACAAACAAACAAACAAACAAACACACACTAGCTCCCAGCTTTTGAAGAAACTTGCACAGGTCTGAACAAGGCCACTTTGCCACTCAGTACAGGACAGGAGAAGGAGTGGCATACACTCTGATGCCAAGGTTTAGCAGCCAAATAACTTTTCTCTCACCCCTGCCTCCACACGAATGACATAAATTCTCATAAAAGCTTTTGTTCCTGCATGGTAACTCATTTCAGAAAGAGTTTGAGGAGGGAGGGAGGGAGAGAGGGAGGGAGGGGGCGGACAGAGCTAGTTAAATCGTCCCATGTTTTCTATGCAGTGAAACCTCATTAAAATGTCATCTTGCAGCTAACGAGAAAAGTTCTTGGAACACACGAAGTAGACAAATGTGTAGCTGTTCTTTTCCCAAAGAGTTTATGGGTCTTTTATGCAAGACTAAGTCATGAGTACATGCAAATAAGGGCAGCTCAGCCCTTGGCTGTGTTGTGCTGAGGTGTGGTGTTTCACAAGGTCCGTATCTTTAGAGAGGCCGATATCCTTTTACACCTGGGAGTGCCGACATGCTGGTAGTCTTGCCAGGTGCACATTATCAAATTATATTGGGAAGGAAAAGAAGGTGTCACCACACAAGCCGTGCTGATCATGGAAAAAGAACCTGCCTGAGGAGTGGCTTTGGCACGTGAGCCCTTGAACTGATTCCCATCTGAGTTTTTTTTCTTTGCCCCTTCACCTTTGCTTGTGGCAGAAATGGGTCTGTCTTGGAGACATGGCTCAGTGGTGAACATGGCAGTGCTAGGTTAATGGTTGCACTCAATGATGTTAGAGGTCTTGTCCAATCTGCTATGATTCTAAGATTCTGGTTTGAATTCTCTCTTTCTGCAAGGCCTGACACAGTCTTAGGTCTGCAGCTGATGTGTTAGATGCTGGCTGCATATACTTTTTGTTTCTCCAGTGGTGTCTGAGGTTTCTGACTTTGGACAAAACAGGTTTTCATCACAGTAGTCTTGCCTAACTTCTTTGTTCCATGTCCTTACTATTTATTTGTATAAATTCCTGCACTGGTGAGCCTGTGATTTTGGGGGTGCATCTTGCAGGTCCTGGTCTTGCCAGGCACTCACTGTAAGGCTGTGTGAACTGGCATCTGTGGAAATATTTGCATGACTGACTAAACATGTCACTCAGCTGGAGACATCTAAGGAGCAAGGACTGACTGTGGTTAGGTTTGCTCATGAAAAGTGATGCACATGCTTAGAAATATATAAATGTGAGTGTTTATAGTAATGGAGATGACCAGTCCTCCTGTCTGTGCTCCTAAAGAGCGACCCTGCTGGCAGGCATATTTCCTCCAGACCCCTGTGAGATGAGGGGTAAATCCGGGCTTTGAGGAATAGTCAAGCCACATCTTTAAACACAGGATTTGTAAGGTGTTGATCATTCAGCTTGGATGGAAATCCATCCGGTGTTCTGACTAGGCCACATTCTTTTCAAACCAAGTCAGCATGAGAACTGTTTCAGTAATTTAGTCTTGGCGTCTCTACTTAATTCATTTAGACGTGGTTCTGCAATACGCAAAAGCCCAGACCTAGTGGAGGCTGCCTCATTCTCTTATTCCTGGAAAGGCCCACACTATAAAATGAGGTATTTCTGGCATCAGGATAACAGCTGTAATGTCACTGCAGCAGCTAGCTGGTGGTATTTGATGGGTGCCACTTCTGAGGGAGCACTATTAGCAATTATGAGAAAAAGAAGGCAAGAAGGCCTACTGGACAAAATACCGTGTTCAAACAACACTGTCAAAGATGCTGTATTTGGTCTTTCACAATTTTCAGATCTTTTGTAGGTCGATAATCCTACTCAAAGAATTTGCTAGTTTATTTAGTTTTATTTTCTGAAGGTATCTTAATTAAATAGAGTGCTAGAAACTGTTCTACCTAGAAAACAAATGTGTCCCAACACATGAATGTCAGTTGCACTAAGACCAACTCATTAGTGGGCCATATTCTTCCCCAATTTATCAAACCCATTCTAAAGAGTTTACATTCACATACAACAGGAAATTTAGTCACACCCATTTGTGGATTTGCGAATCACTTTTAAGGAGAGAGCATGTGTCACAGAGCTGCTGGCATCTCACCCTGTAACACCACTCTTATACCTGCATCCTCTGAAAAGAGGCTGGATGCATTAAGACCCCTCTCAAGTCTTCAGAATTGCTTAAAAAAAAAACCATGAAAAAATGGGCTTGAATGTCAACACAGGCCTGTTTTCCTCTAAATCTTGCTTCAAATCTCTGTCTTGCTTGTAACTGGCTTTCAATATGAGTACCCTTATACTGCAAATAGCCCAGCTAATTTAAAAGCACAACTCTGAAAATTTGCCTACAATGGATGCTGCACTGACAGCAGAGGGAAATGTGAACACACCCCCCATTACATTCCCTGCCTGCTCCAGCTGCCCATGCTGCTCTTGGGCTGCCACAGAAGAGTTAAATCATGTAACCGCCTGGGAAATGGGAAATGAAAGTAGCTGCTTGTAGAAGTGCTCTGGCACAATGTTCGTCCTCAAGGCCACGGAGGCTTTCATTTAACAAGCATGTCCAGTGGTGCTGGGCTCAAGGCACAGGTATGAGAGGAGGCAAAGAGAGGACAGCAAGGTGGCAAAGCTGTAGGCCTGAGGAGGGACCTGGCTGAGGCTGGCCTTGGCCAGAGAAGGTTGAGTGCACATGTGAACCAGATGGGTGAAATCCAACTGGTCTGAGCAGGTTGTCCCATCGACCGCACCACGAGGGACCAGTCATGCGTTTTTCTGCTGCTTGTTTTAACATCCCTCAGGGATATGCTCCATCCCATGTTTGTTGTTTCAACACTCAGTTCTGATCCAAATCCCTTTGGCTTGACAAACTCGTGCTCAGCATTGAGCAAGAGTAGCACAGAGCTGGAGTGGTGGCCTGGCTGTTCCATGGTGCTCTGTGCTGCTCCACGGTGCTCCAGCAGCAACAGGCCATGCAGAAGTGCCACCCATTCCTTGCGTGACTTGAAGCGGGCACTCGTTTTTCTCTAAATCTTGTGACAAGCAACTGATTTACAGAGCCAGGGAGACAACACAGCTAACATTACGCTAACGTAACCTCACGATAAATCTGCAATTTAATGAGTAAGTGCAACAAAAGGCTATGCTGTAGACTTCAATGGACAGTTACATTTCTACCATCAGCCACCTGGAAAATACGAATTTGCCCATTTGTTTTCTTTGGCAGCCTACACCTCATTAGCAGCTCAGACCATTTCTGCTCACCTGGAAAAGCCTTATTTGAGGCAGAGAAGAGGCAGCAGTTTTTGGTCATTGCTGTCTTTTGCAATTTCCTAAGTCAGCCCTCCCACCAGGAGCTGTGGGAGACAGACAGGTCCTGGCAGTCTGATGGAACACTGCAAATTCTCCCCTTCTAATGTGGTGCACAGTGAGAATGGGGCCTCTTGGTGTCCTGCTCCATGTTCTCATCTATTCACAGCGAAGTGATAATGGGAATTTAAAATAAGGGAAAGTTCCAGGTCTGCATGTGCTCAGAAGAGGTTGTTTTTAATTGGGCGCCTCCCCCCTCCCACTTTTTGTCCTTTCTGTCTTGTTCACTTGCACAAAAATGTGAGACCTGGGAGAGAAATGGAGGGTGAAGGAGCAGGGAAAGGAATGAGCAGAGTCTATGTAGACTGAGGCAAGTAGAAATTTGGACAAAATGAACTAAGTGGGACAGGTGAAAACTGTTTCAAAAGAGCTGAACTTATAAGCCAAGACAGCTTTATGCATTGGGCTCGTAGGTTAAGGTAGACTGGTATACCTTCAATTTTTGGGTTCATCCAGAAAGTCCTTTGGCAAATGTTATCAGATAAGAGCTAACAGGGACCTCGTGAAAAAAAAAAGGACCAGTAAGAGTGTAAGAATACAAACCAAGTCACAAGCAGACTAAATGACTTTGTTTTGTTATTCAAAACAGCTCAAATTCATTTGCATACACAGTTGTAATTCATTAACTATGATCATTAGATTTATTTAAATGCCACCCTGCAAAACCAAAATATGAAGACCTCATAAAAGGCAAACCATCTCTGCTTCTCGACCTCCAAAACCATCACCAAAACATATAACAGTCATCCTGCAGGAGAATTGGGATCTTCTCTCATCCAAAGGCAAGTACCACCAGGATGCTAGAAAGCAACACACCTCCTATCTATATGTATACTTTAATTCTTCTGTAACAAGAAATAATGTCTTGATGATATAAGAAAGGGCAGAAATTCTGCGTGTTTCCTTTTAGCAGGAAACTTTAAAACCGAAAAATATTAGACACTGGTAGCAGAAGAAAAAATGCTATTCTTTAAGTACTTCAGGGGGTTTGCTGGTGTCACTGTTCTGGCCATATTCCTCGATGGAAACATGGCTTATACCCACAGCATGGTTGAAGTACCTCCCAAGCAACGTGAGTTATACTGGCAAAAGGACTCCTCACTGGTCTAAGTCTACGTAAGTCTACATAGTGGGGAAGGGAATCTTGCCAAAATAGTTATCTTTGTAGGCTAAGGATGTGATTTTTTCCCCATGAGATAGTTGTGCTGGCCAGACTTTGTCATGTAGACCCTAGGAACTTTTATTTGCAAAATAAGACTGTAATTTATTTTAACCAGATGTTCAGCACTGATCTGTGTCTGTGCATTCACAGCACACTCCAAGTAATTTTCACTGTGAAAGACACATACCTTGGACACTGGTAAGATTTTAAAAACATAATGCTGAAACTTTAAGACTGTGGTGGGTTTTCCTTTCCTTTTGTTCGTAATGGGTACTTCCCAATGAAGTAAGCTGGTGTTCTGGGTGTTGAGTTTTGCTCCTATCAATCAGATTCCCCACAGGTCCTGTATGGCAAAAGTCTCAGCTCTCTCTGGAGCAAGTCATGCAGTTCCTTACAACCTAATGGTTGCTGGGAGAATAGAGTGAGAGCTAAAATGGCCTAGGATCTCTCTTTTCTCAGTAAAAAGCAGGAGGTATGAGTGCCAGTCCTCTGAATAAACAGATGCCTCTTTGTTTTCTTTCATGCCTGGTGTTCTTGAGGGGAGGCAGGGGCTGGTTCTGCTACAGGACAGTGATCATCAGAGTGGTCACGTAGCTGTCACTGGAGCCTGATGTACCAACCACTATCAACAAGTTACACATACACATCCTTGGGAACAGCTGAAATACAGCTTAGCCTGCATTCCTATGGCCAGTCATTCAAAACAGAAAGGAAAGGATTTAGCTAACTGCTGCTTTTTTTTTTTTTCATAAGCCTGCATGTCCTTGCAGATCATTCACAAAGGGCTGCACATTTATATTTCCTGTTGACATCCTTTGAAAGGGAGAATGCCAGTGGAAATTGGATCTTTTAATCAACAATTTTTGTGGACAGCAAGTCGGATGAAAATTCATGAAGGATTAAATTCTATCATTGTGACCTTGAACTAAGAGCACAAGGAAGGAGAATGCCGTTAACTTAGGCAGGAAAGATCGGTAATTCCTTCATGTGTTGGTGTTTCCAAGTGAGTAGAAATTTCATGCAAAATTTCAGATACTCAAAGGAAAGAATATAAAACAAAATCAGGACTGTCAGCCAAGAAAAAAAAGCATCACCTGTGAAATCAGCCTTGAAAGCTTCCCCAGTTTCTAACATAAATAAAACCCCACAGATTAGAAACCGCAGATCAAAAATCATATAAAGTCCTTCATAAATGTCATAATTTAATTTTTTTATACTTCTAAGTGCAGGTGGGAGCAGAGGGCAGTTCTACAGAGGGGCAGAGAGAGCTCACCTTGCACTCATCAAGCCACCTCAGGGGCAGGGATAGGGGTGCAAACACTGTGGGTACATTAGAATAGTACTCCAGGCAGGCTAAATATTCCTGCTGTGAAACTAGCACAACCACTGCTCAGAGGCAGCTCCAGAATCCCTGTGCAGCGCTGCGCTCTGCTGTGTAGATGTGCCCTGAGGCACCACCGGAGAAAAAATGACGGATCCTGCTCCTGCTTACAGCATTGCCTTCCCCTTAGAGCAGTGTGAGCTGTGACTCCTGTGCCAGCAGCTGCTGCTGAAAGCCTAGTCTCTCTCGCCCAGTCACTTCAACGTAGCCTCAAGAATTTCATTAACGCATTAATCTGCAATTAAAGAGCTGCCCTTGCTTAAGAGCCAGAGGAAGTGATTACAAGGGCTGAGGAATTCACGTGTGGTGGAAGGAGAGGCACTAGATCTGGAAGTAGGTACAGAAACCATCTAGAGGATGACCACAAGTAACTCCTGTGTGCATTCACCTCATGCATCTGTCCCTCTTTGGGAGGTGTCTCATGCACATTTCAATGCTCTTTTCTTTGGAGTTCTGCCATTGCTGCCAAAAGGATTCTTCTCCCCCTAGATCTGCCATCACCAATACCTGCTGCTTCTGCCCCTAAGTGGGAAGGCCCAAGGATGGTTTCCATCTGCTTTGCATCAGTAGGGGCCTCCTGCCACAGTGGTAACTCTTAACTGGCAATTTATGGCTGGATCCAATGTATAAGTGCCATAAACCCACCCAGGAGCTGCCTTCAGAACCTCCTGTAATTAACAGTTGCTGCTATAAGTTTAGACAAACCCAGGAAATCACATGCAAAATTCTGTCTGATTTGCTATCTAATCATCTTCTATCTAGGTTCTTATACCACACACATTGCTGTGGTATCTGAGCATCTTGGTGCCTGGATGCAAGTCTGATAAACCCTTTTCAAGCTAGCTAAGCTGCAGTCCTGACACTTCTACATTCTTTTGCAGCCAACTCTTTTGCTATGAGCAAACTGCAAAGAAGCCTCTTCAAAGATTTGCTGAACATACCAGCTTCTCCTGTCTTCCTTTCCCAGATAATGTAAGGTTGGGAAATTCGCCAAGCATCATGCTAAACTGAAAGAGACATTCAAATTGCAGTGAGTGCATGAGCCAAGGGAGCCCAGCCTGCCAGAATGTTATTGTAGTGTTCTCGAGAAGTTCTCGGCATTAAGACTTCATTTCGTTGTGTGCCTGTCTGGTTAGGAGATGTTCCACTGGAGACCAGAAAGTCATTGCTTCCTTAATATTAAATACAAGTGTCTCGGCCAGCTACAAACCATTTGTTAACTTCAAACTTTTGAGTCAGTTTTGTTTCTTTTTCTTTTAAGATTGGAGGTGTTTGATCCTGTGGTTACTGTCACTTGAAACAAAACTTCTGCTTTCAAGAGGATTTTAGATATACCCTTTTCTGATGACCATACAATCGAAGCAAGAACACAGACAGAGAACAGCAGTCAAAAAGGTGATGAAAAGAAGCTGTGTTATTTCTGGATGAAAAATAATAGATATGGGTTTGATTGATTTCAGAAGAAGTAAGGGAAGAGAAAAGTTCAGAACTTATCTACACTTTTAACAGTAAAGAAGCAATCCTCCCCCCAGGAGGAACCATTTATACTGATATCAAAGTGTATTCTGACTCATTAACTGAAATACGTTGTGCTGGTGGGAGACAGTTATATCTAAGATATATAACAGTTATAAATAAAGATTTTGTCTACAGAAGGGTTTGTACTGGTATAACTTATATCCATAAAAAAAGACAGATGCATCAACACAGTACAGTGTAAACCAGGCAGGAAGCATCAGGGAAACTTTGCAGACCAATGCTTTGGGCTATTTTACATATCTGTGTTGTAAAAGTTCCTGTATGTCCATTATGAGAGCAGTTAAAATACCAAGACCCTCAACCTCAATCTAGAGCAACACAAGCATCAAGAAACTAAAAGAAAACCAAAGCACCTTCCTTTTTAAATCCAGTTACTCCCACAGCTTTAGCCATAGAGTTGGGGGGAGGGGAGTGAGGGAAAGAAGCTGAACTGAGCTGGTAATGCTGGTAAGCATTAGGTTAATTTGACTATTAGAAAACTTTAATTTCAATGTTCCCCGTGGGGTTTCTGGTATTTATTTCCTTATTTACTTCTTGAGCCTATTTAATATTTTGACCTGAAGGAAGAGGAATTTGTACAAGCAAGAAGATTAAAGGTTCAAATTAGTTAAAGATGAAACAAATCTATTGATTCATTAAAGGCCAGCGTTCTCAGTGTCGCCAGTGATACTATCATATATTAAACTGTTAAAATGCTTGAAGAAAAAAGACATTTTCAGCCCAGGTTATAGATGGCTTTTGACTGGAAAAAAAATACACTGCTATGCTTTGCATCCTTTCTGCCTAATGTTTTCTGTCCCATCCAAATGGCCTTTCTATATATGTAAGAACCATGGGTCAGTGAGTCTCTTCTCATGCCTACCTGACCTCTATGTTGGTTTCAGTCTAATTTGCCATCTGTGTTCACTCCAAAATTGTACCTCTGAACTTGCACTCCTTTCACACATTGGGGGCTTTTTATATGCTTTGTTTAAGTACTCGCTTTCCTTCTGGTGCATGTTTCTTTAGCCATTTCTTGTGTGATTCCTTCTTCCTCTGCCTGTTTAACCTTACTTCCTTCATTACTTCTCTTTTCACTATTCCCTTTCAGGCATTCAGTGCTGCCTTGCAGAGTTTCCACAAAGCATTTGTCCACACTCAAGTTATGCCATTCCTTGATGGTATATTGCTTTTTCCTGTGTATGGAGCAGAAGTTACTGGAGACAAACACATGATTGTCATCGTGCCAGCTAATCATGCTAGAGCCATGGTCCCAGCAGGTTTTAACTGCAGCTGGCTGCCATAACGCTGAGCGTAGCCTAGGTGGATGTAATTGCCAAGTCACCGCAGGCATTGTGCCAAAGGGACTCTTCAAGGTTGTGCTGTGACACAGCAGTAGCCTGGAGTGAAGACTAGCCCTCCCTAGTACTCAGAGATAGCCCAAGACCCAGTTTGTGTCATTGAATAAACCCAAGTCAAGGTTTATTATTATTATTTATTATTATTTAGTCTAGAAGCAAGCAGGGGTCAGGTAGGAATGTTTGAAACAAGGCTTAGTCCAAGACCAGTTGTGTCAGGTTTGCTTTGAAGCCAACACAAAACCACGCTTGGAAAGCAGGGATACCTGGGCACTGCACAGCTGCAGACCTGCACGCAGAAACCTCCTATGTGGAAGGCACAGCACACCTGTATGATTTATCAAGGAGCTGGTAGTGGCTGAGCCATATGAGAAGTTCTCTAAAGGCTTTCATGCTCCCAGGAGGAGGAGCAGCTCATAAAGCTGTGTTTATAACTTCACCTCTGGCCAATTTTTAAGGGTAGATTTAAGAGAAAGAAGATGAAGTTGCTCTTTGTTGAATTTTTTACATGTTAAAATACATACTTATGTCACAGAGGTTAAAGAAAACAAAAAGAGCATCACCTTGAAGGGATGAGAGTTTGATCCCTGAACTGCCATACTGAATTAGGTTTCTGGTACACCTAAGTGTTAGTACTTAGTGAGTGAGCTACAATCAGCTTGTGATTAATACCGGAGTTAAGAGTAGTTTCTTCCTTCTGTCTCTCACTTTTCCAAGACAATGTTGCATCAAGTGTTAAGAAAATTGCTCTTCTAGTTTGCTTGCCTCCTGATCTATTTGGCCAAGCTTAGGGGAGTAGTCCAATTCCCCATTACCACAATTCTGTTAACAATTCTTTTGAGTTCAACAATGCTCATTCTGTTTCCTTTTCTTAAGCTGGATATTAGCAACAAAGACCTGCTAATGTCTTTACTTTTCAAAAGTTGTAAAAATGCTTTGGAATTTCTAGTTTAGCATTTATTTATTTGTCTTCAGAGATTCAGTTGCATAGCCCTTCCCACTTACAGTTCAGTTAAATAATGTGCATGTTATCCTTCTATACAGGAGTATTTCCTCTGCCTCCATGGCCCAGTCTTTCTTTCCTGAACAGTTTGTAGGTGGATAATTATGTTGTTCCACTACATTTCCCTACCACCCATTGCTATTAAAATCATCCTCCATAGCGAAATGCTCTGATTGTTCTTTTGCTTTTAAGCTTGTTACATTTGTCTAAATAGTTACGCTATTCAGCTCCTTTTTCTGATACCTTCTCAGTTTTCCTGAATTCCCTTTTATACATTTACCGAAATTACGACTCTCCAATGGTTGTAATTGGCATCATGTTCTCTGAATTCACAAGACACTGCCATATATACAGATGTCTTTAATAGACATATCTGACTAATATGTTCCCCAGACACTCATAACTTCTGGCTTATTTGCAGGATCTACTTCTGTTCTGGTGCTCTCCATTTTCTAGGCTCTGCTTTACTCAGTTACTGTACTGTCTGTCTAACAAAATAAAACACCTTCTTGCACAGTCTGTTCTGGCCACACTGAGAACTGGCACAGACCTCACTGCTTCATCAGACTTGCATACGAAACTGGGAACAGCTGAGTCAAAGCCATTTGCCCTGTCTTGGACCAGACTTTTCCGTCTAGCCAAATGATGTTACTTCCCAGACAGTTTCTCTTACTTACTGGTAAGAAAAGCTCATCCAGTGCCTCATGATATCCATTCTTTCGGCTGAAATTAAGAAGCTTGCTGAGCTCGTGTTCGTCATGACCATGTTTGTCTCACCAGTCTCATTCTGACCAGTGGCAAAAGCCATCTTTAGTTGCAAAGAGTCGCATTGTCTGCCAGAAAAGGATGATCTGACCCTCCACTCTGCAGCCATCAGGAGAGTGGCTTCCTAAAGAAAAGTCTTGGCCAGCTCGTGCTCGAGAGCCACCCTTCCCCTCCCAGATGACCTTTCGGCTTCTGAGCTTCCTCAATTTGTCACAGCCATTTGTGGGACTTTAGAACATTTGAAAGTAAAGAAGCAGAAGCTGTGTCAGATCAAGGGTCTTTTCTAAAGTAGGATATTTTAACCAGTTCCATACTCAAAATAAAAGTTACTGTCTTTTTATCTACTTGTGTTAATAAAATGTTTGGCTTTTGGCTGGGCAAACAACTGTCAGTACAGTATAGCCCATGTAAGTTCCTTCTCATTGTCACTGTAATGTATCCCACTCACCAAAATCTTCCAAAAATATGCTTTCAAGTTATATTCCTAAACACATAAGTAGACACCCAAGTAGACTGAGTTCTGCAGTGGGGACCTCCTGCCTTGAGTTGTCTGAAGTTAGGCAGACGCCAAGTATTGGAAGTCTGGGGCCAAGAAATACACTATAAAGCTACCGTTTGGATGGGGACAGAGGAAATCAGTTAAATTCCTAATCCCATGTCTAAAATTTTAATATTATGCATTAATAATCATTGCATTGATTATAATTTAATTAAAGCAGTTGAGGTTTAAGAAACCTTTTCTGAAAATTGTGTTTGAATTTTGTGCACCCTTTATTTGACAGGGATCAGAGTAGAGCAACAAGACTCTTAGAATATAGAAGACTTTTCAATAGGGAGAGCATTGGAACAAGCCATTTGGGAATGTAACCATCTAACTGAACAAGGAGTCAATGAGTGACAGGGAGAGAACAAGCAGATGAAGATTCAGCACTCCCGGTCCTCATCATGCAAGAAACAGAGGGATTTCACAAACATAAGGAAGCACAGGAAATTCAAAGCTGGTAAGACAGCATACTTTGGCATGCCATTCTTAATTAGACCATTTTATTATATAAAGTATTTAAATTAGATAATTGCTACAGAATGCTGAGACGTGAGTTTAGTGAGCTTCAAAGAGTAAGTAAATATTTCTATAGTAAACAAAAGCCATTAACAGTCCAAAATAATAGTAATAGTAGTAGTAATAATAATGGTGGCAATAATAATAATAATAGCAATAATAGTTATTATTATAATAACTATAATGGAAGGCTTTTGTTTGAAGGATTAAATCAATCTCTGATTTTTGGGATTAGTGTGAGGTCTTCAAAAGGACTATACAAAACAGGGGGGAGGATGGGAGATGGCACTATCCTAAATCCACCTCTTGTGGCATTTCTTTGCCTTCATTTGAAGCAGGTGGTGCCCAGTACAGGCACAGACACAGCCTGTGCTAGACTGATCATGATTTCAATAAAGAAGGACAATTCTTAATAATTATGTATCAGCTGAGCAGGGGATTTTTGTGTCCTTCAGTGTTTATAATGACTTCCTTCTAATTTTTTTCACGTTTATCTAACAAAAAGACTTTGATTGAGACAAAATCCATGGATTCCTAAAGTAAGATTTTTATAGAAATTTAAAAAACCTGAGCAACATAGTACCTTTAACTTAAGAAAAAATTCCAGTATGTCTTTTTATCTGCAAAATTAATGGGATTATTTAATATTAAAAAAATGCGGTAAGTTAAATGCAGGCAAATAGTTAAATAAAGGCATAATAAAAGGTTGAGAAAACAAGTTCAAACCAGATTTTTAAAATGGGCAAGTTCTTTAATCTTAAAAGGAACATTTTCACACAGAACTAGTTAATGAAAACTAAAAAGTAAACAGAACAAAAATTAGATTATGTGCTTTATCCAAATGGAAGGAATTCAACATATAATGACAGCAACATAAAGGGAAGAGGCTGTATTTAAAAAAAAAAAAAGATAGCCGTGTTCTTTACTTAACTGAAAATAAAGCTAAAAAACCTGGTAACAATATGGAATTTAACCATGTGCCGGGGTATAAAATGCTGCTATTTACATAGGGCCGCCTTCACTCCTTTGTCCAGCCACAGACACTGTGACAGGTCAGTCATGGGTTTTTAACTGAATTAATCACAGCAGGGGAGGACGCTCTTCCCGGCTGCTCCAAGGACCACCCCAGCTTTCCTGCTGAGTTTGAGGCTGGAGCGAATGCTGGAAGAGGCCACAGAAGTGTGGCTGATGGTGCTGGGGCAGAGAAGGCTTCACCACGCCACAGATGCTGTGGCTGGAGCCAGGGGCAGAGGGGCAGGCTGAGCACAGGTGTCCCCATGGAAAGCCACTTGTAGGAGCAGGGACACAGACTGTCTCCTTTCACGTGGTGGTGCTACAGAAGACAGTAAAGCCACATCAGCCTGCAAGACTTTATCGGTCTTTGCTTCTTCTCTACTCTCCCTAGAGGACTCCTCAGTTTATTTTTATTTTTCAGCCTTCCTTGAATCTCTTTCATTTCCTCCCCTGCTTAATTATGCAGCACTACATTATATAATTTAGACAGAAGTGCACGAGCATTTTTAATGACATCAAGTCTTTTAAAACTGCTTCACGGAAGAGAATGAACCTTGTACACCTGGAGCATGCCACGGGGCAATGCAGTAGTGTCTTTCTCGCCATCAGCCGTGCTTCCCAAACTCCCCTCCCCCCTCCCCAAAGTACTTTCACTCACCCCTTTTCAGACCACTAAGCAACCACTGCCAATCACCCTTCACGCCCCATCCCACCACTTTCGCTCTCAGTCATTTGCCCACTGCCTGTGAATCTGTCAGGACGCACTTCACCAAACCATTAAAGACACCCACCCCTTCTTAATCACCTCCTGAACCCTTTCATGTGGGCAGGGATATTCAGCAGTTGCTCAGCTACAGCTCTCGGTACTGTGGCCAATGCAGAAAATTCAGAGAGAGAGAGGAGAGATTCAAGCTCTATGGGCGCTAGGTGGGAAATTCCTCAGTCAGAAGTTCGAGCAGGTATGACTGTCTCGGGGGAGTTGGGGAGTGCAGGAAACTCATCTGCTTGAAGCACTTCTGTGATGCAACAACTACACCCAGAGGCAGGTCCCCTTACGTTCAGTAATTACAATGATTGAGAAAGAAACTCTTCCAGGTGGTTCAGAGAAGCAGCCGCATAATGTGGCTATCTCCACACTGCCCTGTGAATAAACCTCTCTTCCCATCTGTTGGGCATATGAGGAAAGCCCTTGCCTACCCACCTGGACCAGAATCCTGCATTTAGTCTCTGTATCTCAGTGCATCTGTGGGTGGTTGTGACAAAGTGCTTGTCTGGGGCCCATGGAGAAGTGTTCCTGGAAGGTGAGTGCTACAGCAGCTGTGGAGGATCACCAACAAACAGTGGGAAATGACAAATGCCTCTGCACGTGTGCAGAGCTGGGAAGTCCCCACAAAGATGTTGTCCATGCCTGCTGAGATCAAGCACAGACACTTTTCTCTCTGTTTCTCTTGTAAAAATGGCCATGGTATTTCCCCCTGGGAATTGTGTACGGTGGCAAGTCAATTTTTAGCTGTGTTTATCTTAAGTGGTTTTATATTCCCGCATTAATTTGCGGTAGTAAAAGCAAATTCCATTTGCATATCTCCTCAGTTTTTGAGTGGAAAATGACAAGAAGAAATTTCTCAACAACTCTTCAACCTGAACACTACTTATCTTTTCTGTCAGCCTACTGTTGAATGAAGTACCATTTTGAGCTAAGGGAGACATTATTTGATAGAACAAAAGATACCTTTCCACACCTGCCAAGTTCAAGAATATCTGGGAAGGTACTATATTCAGATTTACTACCTTACAGAAATATTATGCAGATTCCAAAGATACTTTTCCCTGTAAATAAATATAATGGCTAAACAATGGAGATATACATATATGGATATACATAGGCATATTACATATATGTGTACATATACAGCAATACATGTGTATGTGTGTATAATGCTCAACAGTCCGAAGAACTAAGCGAAAAATCAAGACCCATGCAAGGAAATGAAATCTAGTATTCTGTTACTGTTTTCCTAGCTAATGACCATCCTCTAAAATAGTCTGGTTCATTAGTAGAGAGTCCACCACTGCATGGTTACCAATGCAAAACATCCATCTTACACATTGCAAAGGCTGAGTGCCAGAGCCTGCACTTCCTGTAAGCACCTGCTTCATCCACAGCCTGAGGTCAAGAGAAAGGGTTCCCATGTTTTCATTTGACTTTGATCAGGTCCTCAACATCCTAAAGTGAACCTTCCCACAGTTTAAAGAAAGAACCTCTCAGCTGTGAAAAGGACCCCAGAGCTCAGCTTGTTGTGTTACCAGGGGCATAGGGGTAGTATCTGCACAGAGACCGGGCAGACCCTGGAAGAGAACGGTCTGGACCGTGCACTGAGGGTTTCAATTACGAGGTTCATTTAACCCAGAAAGCCTCCTGCTGCAGAAGGCCACAGATGTTTCGTTACTCTCCCTTGGTTCTTCCTATCTTGACAGACATCACAGAGACACCGTGCATAATAAGGGTTTATTCGAGTTTTCCGCTCGGGACCGTGCCCTGACCCCAGACCACTGGGGGTGGATGAGAAGAGCCGATCTCATCCCAGCTAGCAGATGCCTGTGTGAGATCTTAGAGTTCTTGTCCGTCACAAACACTTCTTAGTCCCGTCTACTGCCAATTAAATCTCCCTATTGTGATGCAAAGAATGATAGCAGCATTTTCTATGTCCACACACTGCCTAAACTGATAAAATGCTCAGTACATAAGTTAAGAATATAAGTGTGCTCAGTCCATTCACAACACACAATAACTGCACAATTCAATTAACTAATGCAATTCATATTTCATTAGGACAGAAGCTGTTTGTGACCTTAAACGGACAACAATTTCATGACGGCATTGCAGAATTTTAATTAGATAGGAAAATAACAAAGACAAATGAAACAGAGGGAAAACGCGCTGCCTGGCAGAATTGTTCCAAAGAACTTAAAAACAAAAGATGCAGTTGTCCTACTAAGTTCTTCTCCTCCTTCCCCCTTACTAATGGTGCAGAGAACAAAACATTATCGCCTTTCTTTCCCTTTCATTTGTAGAGAAGGCTGTCTCAGCATTGGTGGTATGAACCTGGTATGGTACTGAAAGGCGCAGGGAAGAGAAGTCCAAGGGCCTGGTTTAGCTTTTGTTTATGGGTACCTAAGTGAAGAGCAGCTCCTCTAAGAAGAATCATTTTTGTATCAGTTTTTCAAATTTGTTTCGAAGGCATAAATATTGAGCCCTAAAATAATTTGTGAAGGAAAGTGGTAAACCAACCAACAACAGACATGATTAATAAAATTGTTAGTAATATTAGGACAAAATAACACATAAAATCACAGTATATAAGGGACTGTGATTAAAGCAGAGAAGGATTCCAATATTAAGCTGTGATTGCTGTAATATTTATTTTTGAGCTACTCTTAAGAAAATGAGAAGAGATTAACAAGGTTCGTTATTACGGTCCTGTAGTAATTTCATCCTTAATCCAAAGTATTACCATATATGCTGACCCCTATGCGAGAAAAATGGCTCCCTACAGTCTGTGATTCAGTTTCATTATTTTACTATATATTGCCAAAACTGTATCTCATCTTACAGAAACATAAAAGGATGAGATCCTTCAGTTTTTAGATACTACATTTAAAGAGATGACAGAAGGACGAAACTATCAGATCAGAGTTCACGGTCTACAGAACAGGCTCCCCCTGCCCCCTCCTTCCCAGACTATGACCTATGTTTAAAGATAAAAACAGTAAATAAATTTTGTACAAAGCTGGCCAGATTTTGTGTTAAAGGCAAGATGCTGAATAGGAAGCAGTTGGATGTGTAGCAAGATGTGTCTGTTTAATCAGGATATTTGTTGATCTGGGTCAGTAACAGGATGGTTGTTTTTCCCTGGCCAGTGGGTGGCAATGGCAGCAAATGGCTTACAGTAGACAAGGATTGATTTTGATAAACATGTCCAGATGGGTATGATTTAAATCAGTAAATATATTGCTTTGTATAAAGAGATATTTTAAAATTAATTTTAAACCAATGTTTGCATCTACGAGTCACTAGATCCTACATATACACTCTTAAAATAATATTTGAAGCAGGGGAATAAACAGTAAAGAAGAAGGAAAATACTTTGCCTTGTCTGATCATAACACCTCTGATGCTTTATTTCTTCATGATATATTAGATAAAAGCCCTGTTGTCTATATATTAGTATTATTTAGTAGTGCTTTTCTCAAACTTACTGTGATCTGAAGCTAATTTTACTAGAAGATATGAAGTTAATTTATTGTCAGTCTCGTCAAATAAGTTTTTAATGCAATGAAAGTATCATAACAGCTGCTAAATGAGAGAGGCCATAAAAAGGGAGTTTCCAGAACTCACTGATATTAGCTGCTCACCCATACATTCCCTTCCTCTCAAGTTTCAAGATGAGATTATTACAAAAAACAGGCTGATTTGTCACAAAAAAAAAAAAAAAAAAAAAAAAAAAAAAAAAAAAAAAGAAAAAGAAAGAAAGAAACTGTCTGAACAAATCTGCAAATAAACCAGCTTGGGGGAATTCCCATGTCTGTGTCTGACCTCCATGATCAAAATAAGCCATCCTCAACCCAATAGAAAATTCTGCTATTTTTTGGTATTTAACTCTTCACCCGATGGGGTATATGAGCATCGCAGCTAATGCTCCAGGAGAGCTGTGCTTTAACTGTGGTGGGCTCATTCTGTGCCAGACCCCTGAGGCCAGAGGGGAAACTGCTCAGGGATGAGCAGTGCTGTGGGAAGCAGGGTGGTGGCCATCGCTGGTCACAGCGGCAGCCTGGCCCCTGGGCACCGCACTGAGTCCCCACACCATGGAGAAGCTGGGCCCAGGCTATTTATCTGTGATGAGTGCAGCCAATTGTGCAGCCAAATTGCTCTGTACGGCTTCCTTTTTATTTTTTTTTCCTGTTAAGTTTTTGGCTTGGCTGATGGAGGACGGAGAGGAAATGCATCCCAGCAAAACTGCCTCTCTTGGATTTGCGGGGGCCTTGTTCCAGTCTGCTTGCTGGCCTTGGGCTGACTATGAACTGTGATTGTTTTTATTTTTTTTTACCCTTTTCTACACTTAAATTTACAAATCTGATGCCAGATTATTTTCTTTCCCTTACAGTACTGCAAAATTGGAATCATCCCACAGCCATTCTGGGATCTGCTCTGCACGGACAGAGATGCCACTGACAGCTTTTAGATAGGAGGAAGCTGAGGCTAAAGAGCAAAGAATATTTCTCGCCCTACATTGTTCTTGAAGACTATTTCTGGCACACAGGAAGGTCTCACAAAATCGCCATCAAACTTATTTTAGTTAATTCCATACGTGACTTGAAGTACTCCAGAGGTGTGTGTCAAGCCTCGGAGAACTGATGGTAAGTTTCACTCCCTGGTTAGACATAAAAATAAAAGCATGACACTCTAGGGGTTGCCTGGAAGTGCTTTTCTTATAAACAGAGAGGAAAACAGCCTTCAAATGACACACGAGAAAATTAACAGCAGTGGGTCCAAATATTGTACTCTAAAATGAACACTTTGATAATCATAACAATGTGGTTTGAAAAGCATCACTTTTAAAGGTCAGCTATACCACCCTCTGACTGCACATTGAAAGCATAGCGGATATATTGAGTCATACATATTGTTCATTGTCATTTGCATTTGGTGAAATCCCTGTATTTTACCCAATTTAGTAAGCAAGCACCGCCTCGGACTCCCTTGGCAATACCTCTAAATGCAGTTACTGTTTGTTGGGCTAAAACAACATCTTGTCCCATCCTGCACCAGTAAATCACTCTTCGGTCTTTTGATCAATGTTTGCCTTTTCAAGCCCGTGAGTCATTTTGCATTAATGGAAAGAGAGGGAGTGACACATGAGAGCAATGTGGGTATTTTGAGCTGCAC
This sequence comes from Vireo altiloquus, assembly GCA_013396875.1. Classification (NCBI taxonomy): domain Eukaryota; kingdom Metazoa; phylum Chordata; class Aves; order Passeriformes; family Vireonidae; genus Vireo; species Vireo altiloquus. The sequence goes on from VZRF01010597.1 coordinate 697,281, forward strand.
CTCTGGGATACTTTTTGTGCATGTTGTTCTGAACAAAACGACCATCTGTACCAGTTTGCTGACAGCCACTAGTGCATCAAAAGATCTGACTTCCTATCTTTGTGGATAAAGGCTGGCTTAATTCTACAAACACCACGTAGCGTCGTTGGGGAACATGTCATGAAAAGGCCTTACTGAAGTCAACCACACTTTCTGCAAACCAGCCTTTTTTTAAAAATTGTCCTCAGGATCTGACCTCATGGCATTTTTCCATATTTTTTTGCACATCACCTATCACTGGTTTGGGACTGTTCAACTTCCCAGTCGTCATGTCAGTGATGTTTCCAACCAGAATACGGCGGAAGCTGTCCTCACCCTTCCGGGGGCTACACCTGAAGAATAAGCAAATTTTGTGGGTGTTTAAGCCTTTTTAAATTTTCTATGAGCAATGTAAAAATGACTCATTCCTGCTTTGGCTGGAATATATAATTAGTAAACATTGGTGGGGAGGAATCATAATTCTAAATTTGTAAACATAAACAGTGCATGATGCACCAACTCTTTGGTCCTGTTACTGATGTGCATTTTTTGTGGGAAAGGCAGGGCAGGGGCTCAGCCCCCACAGCTGGGCAGGTTTGGTAGCTACAGCCAACAGCAGCTGAAGGGAGAACCAAGAACTGTTGGTTCAGCAACAAGGTGATTAGGAGGAGGTGGAGGAAACGAACAGAGGCACCTTCCAATCATAGCACTGATTGAGGCTTTAAAGCCACTTAAAATAAACAAACAAACAAACAAACAAACAAACAAATAAATAAATAAATAAAACAATCTCTTTCACAGAGATGCACGGACACGCAAAGCAACATGGAGCCTAATCCAAAGATCACCAAAGGCAAAGGAAGATTCAGGAAGGAAAAGTCATGGATGTTCTGGATTGAGTTCTGCAGAGAGGACAGTCAAAACACGTCCCTGCAACACACAGACTACTTCAAAACCAGTTTGTTTGCGGACTGAAGGAGAATTTAGACAGATTGTGTAAAAGCACATATATATCACGCAGAAACTGATCAGGAAAAAAGTCACCTTAAAGTGCATTTATAAAACCTAACACTTTTATAGTGCCTTCAAAATCATAATGTAGCTACTAATGATTTTTGTTCGTATTAAATGTATACTCTCCATCCGAGGAGGTATGCAAGCCATATGCTGTTCCTTGCCCCTGATATGGACAGAAGACCAACGCTCTTCTGTCCATATCAGCGGCATATCAGAGGTTGCATTTGTTTCCCTAACCCAACCTGTACAAGGAATTCTGATGGAAAAACTGGAATGGGAGCCCACTGACTTGCTCCCTCTCTCCATCAGCCACCAGAAGGAACACACAGGCTGCCAAGTGTCACTTGTGTGTGTCCTCCCATTTTGCTACTCCTGCTGGACTGGGGCAGCTGGGTTGCCATGCCCAGCACTCTGGTCCCCCCAGTTACTCACCCACTGACTTCCCAGTTTCCCCTGAGGATTCATCTCACACAGCATTGCTCCCCTGCTGCTGGGCCACAAAGATTCTTTGAGATTGGGCACATCCCTCCAGTGACGCCTGTTCGGAGTTACCCGCTGATGAGTAATAGCGTGTAAAAGTCAATTACATTCATATTCATAGTGCCTGCTACTTAAAATGTTAATGATGAGGAAACTTGCCCTACAGGAATGAGGATGGGGGCAAACTTTTATTAGCCCCACATGAGCTTTTATCTGTTTTAAATGTTACATTGTCCCAGGGAAAGAAGTGCCATTGTTAACAGCATTGGAGGCAGTCAGCTGCACTCAATTTAAAATTAAAAGGGGAAGAAAAAATAAATGAAAAGGGGGAAAAAAGGGTCTGCCTGATGCACTGTAGTATGGCAGGCTATGGTAACTTGCCCCAGAAACTTTTTATTGAATCCAGCCTTTCACTACAAAAGAATTCATTAACTGCTTCATGATGCAAAGTCTGCTAAAGACATTATCGTCACTGGCCAGTGCGGGGCTGTTCCATACACTGTGAGCACTGCTTTCACTGATCGGTGCTGAGTTCTAGGTCACATCTACGAGTCACTGTTATCCAGTCCTCTGCACCAATGGGATGTCCATACTTCCAGCTCGAGATGGCTCCACGTCTCTGCCCACTGTCGCCCTTCTCAAACCAGGTCTGGCAGAGCTCAGCTTAGGAAAAGGCATAGTCTGGGAGCATTAAGTGTAAAGCTGGCATTTAAATCAGCTGGTGTTTAGTCTCTTGTGGGCTGAACTTCCTCCCCTCTCTACACAAGGACTACCAATGGTGCAAGAGATCCTTCTCCTGCCTTCCCCTGCACATTACCCACACACGTGTTGCACAAATGGCACAGAAACCACCATGCCAACCACCAGCTCAATTCCCTATGGCTGGGTACAGCCACTCTCAGGGCAGTGCAGGAGCTACTCTAATAAAGTTATCCCAGTGTAAAAACTAGCAGAACCACATGTCTTCTGCACAAACAATACTGCTACATGAATGTAGTCTCTGTTACTGGGGGAACCCCACCTTGGAAAAGGTTCTTTTATGGGTCTTAAAATGGCTGAGGCAAGAGAATCTCACATCAGTTTAAGATTTCCATTCACTATCACCCAGTTTGCACTTCACTGATGCATGTGGTGCTGAAAGAGATGCACTAGTGGATATTTGTTATATTTATGAACCAGGTGGCCCTAACTGCCCCAATTACACTCGCTGCCTTCCATTCATCACGCTGCCTTAATGAACAGAGAGGCTGGCAGATGTCAAACAACCAGCCAGAAGAAACAAAAGAGAAGCCAGGCACAGTGTCACCCGGCCTTAACCAGCCCGCCGGTACCTCTCACGTGGCTGTATCCATTCAGCTTCCCTGAAAATCCCAGTGTGAATGAACCACAGCCACTGCAGAGCAAACAGATAAGAGTCCGGAGGAAGTGATCAATATATTTAGATAAGGTGTAACAAGAATACGTAGCAACCTGCCCCTTTTTCCACGCTTGGATAGAGGAGAGGAAAATAAAAATCCCTATATTGGCTGCTTCAGGCTGAGTGATTCTTTGACAGTATGGTTAATCGACACCACCGTAACCATGGAGTTAGCCTAAGTTCAGGATAACATGGTGGCTATATCAAGAAACTCAAGCACAGAAATAAAGTTGGAAAGTCCTAGTTCTCCTCGGCAAATTAATCTTTTGAACTCAGCCACCTGCACCTTCATGTTCACTGTTTTTACAGTAGAGTAGATATTGTAGATATTTTTTTAGAGTAGATATTGGAAGTGTAAAAATAATTCAAAATATGTTAGTCATGCTTGAAATGGTCAAATGAAGATTAGAGAAAAACACAACATCTCTTCAGAGAATGTGAAGGGACATTAAAAGGTATGTAAACATTTATCTGTAATTTTATAGCAGTATGCTATACACTGTACTTTTTTTGCTCACACACTGATTCCAGTGCTCATTAATTGGAATTTCTTCAACTCTGAAAGGGACTTTATGGGAGTTGAGAAAAGAAAAACTAGGACAGCACTGAATACGAAGTAGCTTTTGAGACAAGAGCCACTTACGTGACCAAGACTCTGCTCAATTGCCTTTGCTGTTTTCTTGCAGAGAAGCAGCTGAGCAGTTTTAAATAATGGAAAAAAAGAGTCTGTTTATAGAGTAAGTTCGAAATGAGACTCTACCTGCAGAGGCAGAACACAAAGCCAGTCCTCCTCTGGGTTCATTTCAGTTTGAGTTTATTACAAAGCTAAGTTTTCAAGCTGAAAATAATATTTCTCAAGCTGAGAGTTAGTCTTTGCTAACTAGGGTATAGTTCAGCAAAGAGGGTATAGTTCATCTTTTTCTTCTCTAAATGACATATATATAAATACACGTGTAGGAACACACAAGACATAAAGAGCAAGTCTGTCTGTATAAAATCCCCTCTAGCTGAAAATTTTTCTGCTGTCTCAAATTCATAATACAGAGCAAAACCAAAATCTAGAGAAGAGTATTTTGAGACCTGTTTAGTTTTCAGGGGACTTTTTCCTTACAGATAAAATAAAGACTATGAGCTTACATGTGTCTTGTGTAAGAATCTCATACTTTTCTGTGACTATATGTTTGAAAGACAAAATATTTGGCATAGGAAATTCACCAATTACACAGACTGTTGTTAATCAAATTTCACAGAAAAATGTATCAAATTGCTTATAGGAAAAAATTCCATCCCATTAACATTGTGTAGCATCCATGTTTGTTCAAATGTATTTTTCATAAGCACACACTGTATTACCCACCAGAAAAAAAAACTCAACCAAGCTGCATCCCAACACTGAAGAGCAAGGTGGCTACATGGGTCTCTCCCTTGCTCTGTTCCTTTAAAAACAATTTCTCCTCAGTTTAGTCAGGTACTTTATTTATAGCCTGGCCCAAACTTTCGGCTGCGGTTTTAGCTTCAGTTTTCATCCACTGAGTCCAGTAGATTTCCAGTGCTGTTTTGTCCTGTGAGGTTTCCATCATCCATCCCGCATGCAGGATTACCTCTTGGCAGCTGGCAACAAGGAACCCTTCAATGCCAACAGCATACAGACAGGTCCACAAGTGATTCATAAGTGATTTAGCTGTTGTCTGAGGCATGCCAATCCCAAATTTAGGCCACCCCTCTCAGTCACCGTGAGCACTGATGTAATATTTTTTTTAGGTCTCTAGGTGTTGGCTGCCCATCTGGCTTTGCTCTGGCTTGATCTGGTACACATCTACACAGATCACTGTCAAGATCAGGCCTTACAAAAAAAAAGACTTGTGTAATCCTTATGCTATTACTCCCAAGAATCAAGGTCTGTTCTCTCCCTTAATCACTACCAAGGAGTAAAATATGACCTGCAAGACTACTCTATAAAAGAGCATCTATTTTCAAGTCCATCTCTCCCATACTGAATGCCTTCCATTTTGTTTTAGGTATTTAAAATTAGTCCTTGGAACATAATGAATCCCACATCTTATGTCTGGACCAGCATGAGCCTGCAGAGTCAATCTGCAATGGTGTCTAATACAGTTATTGCAGGCAAAATGGAACAGCATCGAGAGAAGATTACATAGATGTGGACTTACTACATAATTCAGGGCCATGGGAAGATTCCTCAGGGATGGCCACTGCAGCCCTCAACAATTTCTTTGGGAAGACCAGACCAATGCATGTTGCTTATGCTTCCAGATTGCAGGATGCAACATTCACAGTAATTATAACCCTAGCATTTGGATTTCTATCAGAAAAATGCAGCTCGTTGCCAAGTGCAATTGTAAATACCACTTACATTTTTGCAAAGCCTAAGCCAACAGATAGATCCCTACAATCCAGAAAATGCTGAGCTACAATGTTCCTGATTTGCCTGCTAGAGCCAGAGATGCTGTAATAACCACGATGTAAAACTGCAATCACGCACTTTTCTCCCCTGAATATTTATTTACTTTAATGAATCCTAAATCATCTGCAGACATAGTATTGATACCAATTGTCTTTTTGATCACCTAAAACAGGCACATTATCACCTGTCTGAGCTAACAGTGTGCACAGGGCTGGGGTTTTTTCCCCAGCTCAAAAATAAAGTCTAGCAGAAAGTACTGCAGAATGACCCACAGCTGTGACGGTGTCTAGTTAGCAAAAACTAACTCTCAGCTTGAGAGGCACTATTTTCAGCTTGAGAAGCACTATTTCCAGTCAGGTGGGGATTTGTGGGGCAATTCCCACACTTAGACACCGGCTCCTTAGAAAGGAAGAAGTAGCATCACACCAGTGCGACATCAGAGGTGTGTGAAAGAGAAGGTCTTGTAGAAGGGACAAGGTCATCTACTAGCCCTTCTGCCTCCAAGCCACCTGAAATCCTGAGAACGTCCCCCAACACCCGTTTCACAGGACAAAGACTTGAGAAACGAAAAAGAAAAGCACAAGGAACAACCTTAGCTATACCTTGAGAGAGGCAGAGGGGGATATTGTACTCAAAGACCCTGAGAGCAGCCTTGCCTAGTGCAGGTGCAAAATGCTCCTCTCCCAGGCCCATGCTGGGAGCCATTTCCAGGGGGCTGCCCAGGTGGTTATGTGCTACCACCAGCAGATAAAGAACCCCATGCTGAAGCGTATCTTAACTGCACAGCCCAAACACTCCACATCTGTTCAGCTTGGATGGGTTCAGTGGTTCAGCTAATGTAGGCTCAGGCTAGCCTGAGCCTGTTAAGTGCTCAATTAAGCCTGATCCACTGCACCTCTTTATTTTCTGCGTAGCTGGATTCTGTTTTTTCCATGACACAAGCATTTCCCTAACCTTTTGGAAAAGGCATTTAGCTGAAAAGCACGGAGTAGTAGGAAGTTGTTTGCTCTTGGTATGCTGTGACGGAAATAAAGTCAACATGATAGATTAGTATTGAGTGAGTGGAAGTTATTTTTCCCAAGATGTGACACTTGTGTTTCAGAAATGATTGATCTTGAGCATCAGCACCAAATAAAGCACCAGCAAACCCACCAAAACATACATCATATATAGCAAAACAAATGCCACAAAGAAATGTGCTCTAAGCCCTTGCTGAGCCCTGCAAACCCCAATAAACATTTGCTTGTCACAGTGCAGAGCAGTGGTTACAGCATGCAGAGGAAATTATGTCTCCACCACAAGAACATGCGTCTGGACTTAAAACTAGGTGAATGGATCAGATCTTCATCTGGTGTAAGTCAGAAAAGCTACAGAGATTTCAGTCAGGTTTTAGATGATTATTCCTAATGAGCCCTTGTTCCATGATGTCTGCAGAGACGCTTGGTTTACAAGGCCATGGCTTTGAAAATTCATAATCTTCCTTTTAGGCTTCTCCATCAGGAATTCCTTATACAGATTTGTTGTTTGATCCTCCACAGGAGGAAAAAACCTGAATAACTCATCTCTTGTTTGACTACTGCTGACAAATTGACAAAGGCACCAAAATTAAAACTCTGTTCAATTCAATTTGTGAATGAAAGAAGAACCTGCTTAGGGGTTGGGGAGGTGGGGTTAAAAATAAAACCCACACAGCAGATTGCCTCTCACAGGTCCTATGAGCTCCTATGACACAGACAAACTGCATCTCCCGAAGCAGGGATGACTGGGAGGTTCCCTTGAGAGTTGTAGCTGTAGTTTATGAACGTGCAACTTCATTAGCAGCCGGTGACCCCATTAGACAAGGCTCTTAATTTCTTGGCTCGGACAAAACTCTCCAGGGATTATCACAGCTGTACACCACGCACAGAGATCTCATTGCTGGGGCAAGGAAGATGGCTTTCAAAGTCACCTTGAGAAAAGCTCAGTAATTCAAAGATCATCCTGTGGATTCGCAGAAAAGAAAGCGCTTCATTTCAGGTTTTGCCAAATCAGATTGCTGTAACTTGTAGGAAACCCTATCGAACTCCCAGGTGAGGAGCTGACACTGAAATCACATGTAGTCTAACAAGGCTCCTCTTTCTATAATTAGGGGAGAAAGATGAGACTATTTATTTCTAACATTACTTCATACTGTGAGGTTTTTTTGAGAAAAAAAATGAAAAACAGAAGGAAAACTCATAAGCAGCTGACGACCTGCTCCATGTAAATCAGTTACAGAGGAGCAACTGTGCTCTTCACAAAGGACTTTTGATGTAGGCAGCAAGCTGTGATTTAAGATGGGCTGGGTTTGCGGGGTGGTGATGGCAGGCCTGAACTCTTTTGCCAATTAGCTCAAACCACAACAGACCTCAGAGTCCTGTTCTCTGGGAATGAGGGTGTTTGGGAAGCCCATAGCTGTGTCTGGATAGCTGGGGGATGCTGCCGAGACCTGGTGCTGTCTTCTCATCCCTTTACAAAACAGAGAAGAGGGAATACATGACCCTGCAACTAGAGGTCCTAGTGGGATGGATGGATGGATGGATGGATGGATGGATGGATGGATGGATGGATGGATGGAGCAAACTCAGCGGATCAGGCATTAAGAATAGGAAGACAGTAGAGATTCAAGTATCTACTGAGAAGAAAGGAGCTGTGAGAACAGCACAGAAGGAAAGGTCATTCTGATGTCATGTTTTTCAGTATTCAAATCTGCCGGGTCACAGAGGTTTTCAAACGAGCTGTAATGTTTTAAGTTGGATTGTTCAATTAAGAACTGCTTACAGCTTTGACCCGAACTTAAATTTTGTCTGGAGGCATAAGCAACAGCAGTAGTGTTCAGCAAAAGCCTGCAGTGGTAAGAAGATGTGGTGAATATTGTACTAATGGAGCTTAAAGAGCGTGCTCTGGCTCCTCCTGTAAGATTCTCACATGTATTTTGGAGACCAAAGGGATATATATGTTGTCATTAGTACATGCCATATCAACTGCTGTTCCTAATGTGTTCATCTGGCATGATTTTCTGTTCCTTTCCTTGAAATCTCCTTTTATGGCTGCCATGCAGTAGATCTGTTATTTTTAAACTACTGCATTTTTTTTTTCTCTTAATACTCATCTGATTGTTCAAAGCCCGACTATGGATTCTCAAAATACACATCTGCATTTTTCCACAGCTTCATGCCGAGTTCAATCTAGATTTTTATCAGCAGAAGGATTTCAGCCTGGGAGGTTTCATGGCTTCGGCCCCAGTGGCTACAGGTGGGAAGTGTTGATTCATGAGCAAGCAAGTTCGAAGGCTGCAAAACAACCTCCTGCCACAGCATCGAGGCTGAGCAATGAGATATCTGATGTACCGGAGTTTCCAGTGAAAGGCATTTTTCAAGACGTGTCAGCAGTCTTGTACTGCTGGTAGGAGCGAAGAGTAGTTTTTTAAACAGCCCCCAAACTCTCCCTTCATTCCACTTTTATGCAGTTGTTCTACTAGGGAAACTTCTTTTTGTTGTCAATTTCTTAATGCCGACGCTTTCCTTTAAGAGAGCTGCCCTTCAAGGCAGCACCGTGGCTGATGTGGAGTCGTTCAGCCCCACTGACTTTTCACTGGAGTTGTGCCAGCTTGCACCACCTGAGACACAGCCCTCCCTGCATTTTCAGAATCAGATCTGCTGTATTTAGAAGCAAAAATCAATTTCAACAGTTTCCTAATCTCGTTAGCTCTATAAAATCATGCAGCAGGACAGGGAATGGCAGCTGGCAGGCATCTGTTACAGAACAAATTTTACTAGTGAATGGAACATCTCCTCAACCATCTGTTTGTAATGTGTAGAGACAGGAATTACCATCATCAGTGACTTCAGCCTCAGAGATATTTGGAGATCTCATGTGGTCATTCAAAAAATACCTTAGACGGTCATGCACCCAGCACACTTGAGATGAGTACTGACCTCATTCTGATAGATAAAAAGTAAAAAAAAGTTTACAGATTGAAGAATTAGCAGGTGGCTGTGCATAATGATGACCATATTAGGATCAAGTAGAATCAAACATCAACCATGGAAATGCATGAAATAAATTTAAATGGGTCAGTATCCCCAAACTTGATGTATTAGCAAAACTGAGGGGCAATGAAAATTAACAACAGAAATAACTGACAAAGGATGGTTTTATAATAAGACAGCCACAATTCCACAGGCAAGTTCATGACAAAAACGTCTAAAACTACTAGTCTAGATAGAAGAGCATTTAATACTAAAGAACATACAGAAACAGTGTTAACACAAGTATAAAACATGAGGGAAAACCAAATATACATTTATTCAGTTAGGAAGGGATGTAGAAATCACCAGAGGAGCCTGGTGTGAAAAGCTCAATGCCTTTTTCTGTGGTCCCAAGCCAGCGCAAGGTGCATGAAAGGCTTATCCATGGGGAAGCACTACATTTGGGAGCCATGCATGAGACTGTCGGGGTAGCCCAGCACAGTGAAATGCTGTGTTTGTCTGTTCTGACTTGCTCCTGTGTTTCCAGGCCCATAGGTAGCTTGGAACCCGCACATCACATCCCCACACAGGAATGGCACACCGTGGTTTGGAAAGGTTCCACAGCTCGGAGACACATGGGAAAGCTCAAGAGAGAATGACAAAAATGATCCGGGAGACAAGCCTATCACTGTGATCCATCACCTGCGCCAATCATCTGGAATATATTTCTGGGCCCACCTGGGGACGCTTCATTGTCCCCTCCCTTTGTGGCTCCAGACACTGCAATATAAAATCTTTCAGGCTCAGCAAATAAACCTGTGGGTGAAACTTACGCATGACACACAGGCAAGTAGGCCAGGTGAGTTAATAGCCACTGTGTCCCTAACCTCTACAGATCCAAGGAGAGTCTTACTCTTTCCCACAGATCAGAAACAAGTTTACCTACCCTCTAGCAAACTCATTTCCCAGCCAGGTTTCAGGTGGCAAAGACCTGCTCTTCATCTCAAGGCAGAAGGCATGCAAAGATGCACCAGGGTTGGTCTGGTGGCTGAGGAACTGTGCCAGCCCTAACAAACGCAAGCTGCAAGGTATTTAGATACAACTGCAGGTATCACATCATAAACAGATAACTTTTACTTGACTGTTTTGCAAAAACAAAGTCCAATATTTACAAAGCTCTTAGTGAAGGCACATGAGCCCTCCAAGGAACTTTGCTGACTCACTGAGCCTTTGCAGTGAAAGGAGACCACAAGTTCCTAAGGAGCAGCGTACGCGTGGCAGGAGAGCTCTTGGGTCAGCAGATGAAGATGTTTATGACTGCCAGAGCTTCTGTCATCAGAGCTGAGCCCTTTCCCAAAGGAAAAAAATCAAAGGCAAGAGAGTTCAGCCATAGGCTGTCAACAGTGACAGCTCTGCAAGGAGGGAGAGCCTGGTGGGTGTTAGAGGAGGAAGGGTCCTCCCACTGGTTGCTGTAATCTCAGGGTGGGCGGGGAAAAGAGCCATATTTTAGCACCTGAAGGCTGGAAGGTTTTGCAATGAACTTCAAGGCTCATCAGCTGTAGAGAAGGCATGGGTGGCACTGGGCCTGCAAGCTAGTAAAACAAAATCCTGTGGCATGGAGACCTTGAGAAAGATTTCTTCCAGCTAAGGACATCTCCACATACCCAAGCAGAGGGTGCCAAAGCCACAGGCTTTCTAATCAGCCCCTGGCACCACACATGCCTACCCACCTTGCCTTGGGAGAACCTTATTCATGACAGCCGCAAGCCTTGCAAGCAGCTCGCCTTTGAGTCTGGCCAAATCCATGTGTGAGGCTGGGGTTCCCCTGCTTGGAGCAGAGGGAGTTTTAAACATTTAGGCAAAGACTTAGTGGAAATCAGCTGGCTGAGCAATGAGCTAACCCAGGGAAAATGTGGGAGACAAACCATGCCCTCACCCCAAGGCCAAAGTGTGGGGTTAACTCAGGATTGCAGAGCAATGCCTCTGTCCTCAGGGAGTTCAGACACTTACATTTGGAAGCACTTACTTTCTTTCAAAGAAAAATATAACCCAGAGGCCTGTGCTTTCCTCTTCCTTCCAAAACTACTTCTCTGATCTAATCCAGGGGGTCTGGGCTCACCCCACTCTGCAGGGATATGGGTAGACTGGGAATCATTCCTCTCCCAGTCCAAAGGGATTGCAGCCCACTATTGCACTTCATTTCAAACCCAGCACTGTGGGTTTGAGTATCCTGAGGAGAAAATTCAGCAAGCCCCTCCTGCTGTAGTGTTTTCAGAGCTCACAGCTAATTTGTTGAGACAGAGGGAGAAACAATCCCTACGATGGAGCAGCAGATGCCCTCACCCAGGAACAATTGTGAGATCCAGCCTGAATGGCAACAAAGAATGGCTGCCTAAAAGTGCATCTGTTCCCTGCCACCATCCACTAGGGCAGGAATGTTATGAAGACACCACTGCTGCTTACAAACCATGCCTGTCCCACTGTCCATCACTGGAGTAGCAGCAAACTGCAGATCCTCACACTATCCGTGTGGTACCTTAGGCCATAGAAATGCTGTATTATCACTAGAGCAGTCCCTTTATGGGTGTGCACACCGTGCCTTCATTCCTTTATTCAAAAACCAGCAGGAGCATTTAAAGGAAAATAATTTCTTTATCCTTTACTTTTGCAAGGAGGATTTGCCTTGTGTATCTAAAATGTCCTGTAGAACAGCAAAAAGGGAATGTAAAAGAACGTCTTGTAAAAATTATTAATTTTCATGTGTCTTTGAGAAAGATCATTTTATAAGTTTGTTACTTTATGTAATCACAAATATGTTACAAGCCAGTAGATACAAGCAACAGGGTTTACATAATTTAGGGGTTTTTAAACAATTGTCCTAGATTTTTCAGGTGTCTTTCTCTATACCTCTTATCACTTCACTTGGCTTAAAATTGGAACTGTTGCTCTTTGACCTAGGACTGATTAGTTTTTCCAGACTTTTGTCCTAGATGTTTGTAATACAACAACCCAGGTTATCCAATATCTAATTAAACACAGGTGGAGCTTGAATTTCTTACAGGAAGACAGCAGAATCCATTTTGAGCAGTCTGAAAAGGGAAAGGAGTGCATTGGCAGGGAAATAAGATGGTGGGGAAAGGAGATCACCTTGATTAACTTTGTCTGCTACTGGCAAATATATTCCTAAATAACCAATCTGTATGTGAAATTTTTGAGAAGGTTTGCTAGTATCTGTTGCATTGATTATTTCATTATGGATGAACAGGTTTATCTGTAACCTTGAAGCATTCCCACAACACTCACTTAGAAGAAGTAGCCAGTTCATCCTTACCCACCCCTGCTTTTTTTCTGTGCCTTGAATGTATTTTCTATTAGGTTACTGTTCCCTGTAAAAAGCTCTGTGTTTCCCACCTTCTCCTGCCAGCAACTTCACCACTGACAAACAAAATTTTTAGGCTTATGGTATAGAAAATAGAAAAGAAATGAGTTCTTTGAGTTCCACTTATATATGCAGCTACTTCTAAATAAGAAGAGTTGTACTAACAACCCTGTCCCCTATGAACCATACTCTGGTCCCAAAAGTGATGCAAACTTTGTCACTGCAACCTTGTCTCAGAAAGTGACACTCCAAAAGAGATCTCAAATCCTGCACCAGATTACTGCCTTGGGCCTCAGTTCTGCCTCCAGCTCTTGTATTTTTTGCATTTTTTATGCATGGAATCACAGAATCATAGAATGGTTTGGGTTGGTAGAGACCTTAAAGATCAGCCAGTTCCAGTCTCCCTGCCACAAGCAGGAACACCTTCCACTAGACCAGATTGTTCAACGCTGATAGGGCATCCACAACTTCTCTGGACAACCTGTGCCAGTGCCACACCACCCTTATAGTAAAGAATTTCTTCCTCCTATCTATCCATCACCCTTTGTCCTATCTCTACATGTGCTTGTAAAAAGTCTCTCTCCAGTTTTCCTGCAGGCCCTTTTTATGTATGGAAGGCTGCTATAAGGTCTCCCCAGAGCCTTCTCTCTTCTAGATGAAGCAACCCCAGCTCTCTTAGCCTGTCTTTGTGGAAGAGGAACATGTATGTAACAGCCTTAAAGACAATTGATTAAAGAGGTGATGCTTTCCCTGACACCAGAGCATGAAGCTGGACACCAAATAGGCAATTCCAGCACCATGTTGTTAGACATCCTCCCTGCTTCCTCATCTAAACAGTACTGGGGTGTTTAATTTATACAGAGATTACCACCACAGGTAAGCCAGGCAGGTGAACACCCATGTCTGTGGGCTGTCACTGGGCAGTGGATACCTGAAATACCATCCTCAAGTCTCTTGACAGTGTTATATCAATTAAAGGCCCACATTTTCTGGTGCTACAAAACTGAAACCCCTTTGTGCCATCTTTGTTTGGATTGCCTCCTCAGCATTGTCCTTCTGAGTGCTAGGAAACAGCAATAGGAAGAAGGGCTACGGAGCCAGAGGGGTGAGGGCACTACTGCTAGTGTGTCTTTAGCAAGCTGATTACTGTGAGGGTGATGTGTGACATGAGCTGGGGGAATGGAGCTCACAGCCTCGCTGCCAAGTGTCTCCAGCACAGCTGGACTTGGAGTACCACCCAGACAATGCCCTCAAGACCAGAGTGATACCAGCCCTCCTATGGTAGCAGGATGCTGGTGTGTGAGCCTCTCTCTGTAGGATCACTGCAATTTGCTATTGCATTGGGAACGCAGAAAACCCTGGTGATGACAGTCTGTGTTTCTATAAGGAGGCAGTTGTTCAACACTCACGGGCATGGATATGAGCACCAAGTATGGACACAAAGCTTGGCCACATTACCCTGCCAGTGGCGCCAAGACATGAAGTTCCCATGAAAAAATGTCACCGCAGTTCCAGCCATCAATCCTTTGGGACCTCCCTTGCTCAGGGGTCTGGCCAAAACACAGGGATGCCTGCCTGGCTGCGAGGGCACCAGCAGCACCACCACTGCTCAGGGGGCAGAGGTGAGGGTGCACCCCTTCTGCAGGCAGGGGCGAGGTTGCCGGCACTGTGGAGGATGTTCCTTCCACGATCTCCTCCGCGTGCAGGAAGCCTCTCTGATGCGACGGGGCGATGCGGCGCAGCAGCAGCCCGCGCCTCCCCCACTTCTGAGAACCCCAGCTTTCACCACTACCGGCTTTCCGTGAGGCCGAGTGCCACAACTGGCACAGCACAGCACCGCACGACACCCGCCTGCTCTTTTCACTGGAATCCCCTGCTTTTGGCTATTTACATCCTTTTCTTAGAGAGAGACAGGAAGCCATATGAATCAGAGCCATCTATGGTTACCTCCGCCCCAGCCCTTACCAGGTTCTCGGCGGTCCCTGTGCCTTGATGGAGATACCTCTGTTTGGGTTCATGCTCTGCCCACTGCCGAGATGGGGCAGGAGGGGACCAGAAGCACCTGTGTCATCCCTCCTGGGGCAGTGAGTAGGGACTAGGAATAGCCCTGGGGAAACAGGGGGGGCAGGCAGAGGCATCTTGGGACTTACTAGCTCCAGTGGCCCTGTCAGCATTTCCCATGGGAGGCAAAAGTGGGGCTCTCCCCCAAGAGGCTCCTGCAGAAAGCAGAGACAGGACAAGTTGCAGGGCAAGCCCACATCGTTCTTGCTGCTGCAGCCGAAGTCCTAATCCTGGGTCTGCAGGGGTGTACATTAGAGAAAGGGAGGAAGGATGTAGGCGAAACATTTCATGGTAAAAGTTGCTTCCACATAAAACTAAAAAGCAAGTTGTTCCTCTGAATGAGCACAAGGTGTATGAAAACACCCCACCAGAGCAAGTAAAGTATATCCTTTGCTCTTCTCTTGCAAGACCTGACACACAGGGTTAAACACTAGCGAGCTCTGCTGTGCATCTTCTGTGGAGAGGTTTTCTTCCCTCTGAAACTTCGAAGAACAGGCAAAGTGCAAAGCAGAAGTTTAACCAGATGCCTCTGATCAAGGAAACAAACCCCATGAGTGAGGATGGGGCCCTTCCCTCCTGCAAGTGAATCGCAGTTACAATCTTTTGCCTGTCAGATGTAGGAGGCTGCCTCTGAACTCCAGTGCTGCATCTGTGCACTCACCATTGCTCTGTTTTAAATGACACCTCTTGCTTCAGGGAATCATTTTGGCTACCAGAAAACAACCGCAAGGAGAAAATTAACATAATATTTGGGCCACCTTTGTCCGATCCTCCTGTCTTAGGCCTTATTAGCTGAGGGTCAGTGCTGCAAAGGAGCTCAATCCCCACTACCCTGAGCACAGATGTGCTCAGCTGCTTGGATCCTTCCAGACCTCCTGGGACCCCCCAAAATTACCAGGATTCCTGGCTGCAAGGCTGGTTTCCCACTGACTCATGGAGGCAACCCTCTGCTGCACCAAACTTGCTTGTGACATATGCATGGGGTCCAGGACACGAAATCAGAGCCAGGCCATCTTCCTGACAGCTTTAGAGCCAGCACTAGGCAGCACCAGGCTTAGTGCTGCAGCATGTTAGGTGATGCAAGCAGCTGGCTGGGGACACATAAAGCACAGCAGGGAAAGTCAGGTGCCTGCAAATGGCACTTGCAGAGCCTCAAGTATTTCCTATAGAACTCTATCCAACTGCCAAGTGGGCAGCAATGCTCAGGGGAGAGGGGAAGTGATGCTGGGAAGCTCCCCTACCACCCCAGAAAATTCTCTCTGCCACAGGCTGCCAGCGCACACTCACTTGGCCAACCACAGCTCCCAGACTTTGTTCTGGCTCACACTGCAGGCCCCAGCTCTTGTACGGGAAACCAGAAGTGTTCAGGACTTCTGAGGTCCAGGCCTTTTTTGCCAATAGAAAAAATTTACCAGCGTGCTGGGAATGTCAGAACAACGCACTCTTTGTGTCTCAGCTGAATCTGTAAAACAAAGCGCATGTCGTCTCTTTTCCTCTTCTTTTCATCAAGGGAAAAAATTATCCATAAGTACCAGCAATAGGACATCCAAAAAAACCCTCTCCAACCAAACGAACCCTAAACTTGCAAAGGCAAGTACTCCAGAGGTCAGAGATGCCAAAACTGAGACTGCCTGCTCAACACCAGAAGCAGCGAGCGACTGAAATAAAGGACATATGTCCTGCCTCTCTCATAGAAGGAGGACTGCATTTTCTGGCCACGTCGCACTGCCATAAAGTACCTGGAGAGAACAAATGGAAATATTTTCTTAAGCGGCAGGGGAATGACAGGGAGAGGTGAAGCCAAGCAGCTCAGAGCCAGGTAGCTCCAGCCTGTTCGCAGTCCCTCCCGCACCCAAGCTCTGTCCCACTCTGCGACCCAGCAGACACAAAACGAAGTTCTGAGTCTGATTCAATCTTGCCTTGTTCCAGTTTTCCGCCAGTTCAACACCCACTATCTGGAAACAAGCAAGCCCTTAGCTATAAAAGTCAGATTGCTTCTCTTTTTAGGGAAGGGACAGAAGAAAGAAAGGAGAATAAAGGACCCTCAGCAACAAAGCAGTCAGTGGTTTTGGTCTTTCTTGAACAGATAGACCAGATGATGCTTTTTATCAGTATCATAAATAGCAAGCTATACTTTTTGGAACTTGCACTCAGATATATTTCTGCATTGTGGATGTAGTCATAACAGCTTGGGTTGTCAACTACTCAGGCCCTCTACTAATTCTGAAACTAAATATCCGTGCTTACAAACAAGTACCACAAAATATTCTGGCCGGTCTAACTCAGCTATACAGTGTGCACCCTTTATTTTCTTAACCTAGCCTGCCTCCCAAAGCTGAAAAGATTTCTTCACTGAAAAGGCACCTTTTTTTTGGAAATTCAGGATCCATACATGTGTAACAAGAAAGGGTTTGTTTCAAAGTTTTATTTGCTCCGTGGTTCCAGTCATTTGGTTTATCAGAGGGTGTGATTTATTAGAAAAATACAAACACCGAATAGAAATTAAAAATGCAGTGACCTTTCACTGCAAGGAACAGCAGTTTCACAATGCATTCCTGATTAGAAAAGAACATCAAATTACCCACATGCTGGTAGCTGAGCAACTGCAAAGCCGACTCTTTGCTATCTACAAAATCATGGGATTTTTCAATTTTTGCTTTGAAAAATATAAACAGTCAGTGTTCATGTTCCCAAGTGGAAAAAGTGTCTGAGGACCTTATTTACAGACTTGGAAGGACAGGCTAATCCCTTGTCCTTGTAGCTAGTTTTAGGAACTTACAGGTTTTTCTTGGCAAATACTCAAATGCAACACTACTGTCTTGCTCAGACTAGCTTTAGTCAATATGATTTCTGTTAAATTCACCTGCAGCGTGAATCGGGCAATTGTTTGGCCTCATTGCTACCAAACAGCTATTTTAAAGAGTAATCCTTACAGTTTACAAAATGACAGCGGAGGCCTTGGCTTAGATATGCACCAGGAAGAGAGCATTTTCTTAGAAAAGCATAGTTCTCAGTAAATGATAAACCACAGAGCTACTGCTGTGCACATTAAACCACAGAGCTATATTTATTTAGAATTAAGGGGCTTAAATCCCACCTCCACCCCCACTCCCCAGCTTCTGCCATCCAAAAGCAAGGATTTTCAGATGCACATCTAGCATTTTGACTCCTAACACAATGTCCTGACCCATCCTATGAGGCATCCATATTATAGCCATAGGGAACACAAACTCTTTTTCCATATGACTGTTTGATTCAAGGCATCTGAAATGTCTCCACTATTTATTATTACTGATCTTCTGGGCTCTGGTGATGCCAAGAAGCCTTACTGTGCCAGCTTCTCAGCGAACTGAGAGTCCCTTCCTCACAGAGCTACAGTCCAAAGAGACATCAGGAGTCAGAGGAAACAAGTGCTCTGATCCCAAACACGTACAGGAGGAAATAAATCAGTCTCCAAAACAAGCAAGCATCCCGATTCAGAAACACACTTTAAAAGTGCCCACACTTAACCCTTGGCAGGGACCTGTGGGACTAGTGAACTCCTCAAGCTGCCGCTTGTCTGGGCTTCATGATGTGTTCCACGCTCAACCAGTGCTCCACCAGCACTGCCAGGTTGGCAGGGACACCTCAGACTCACTTCATTTTTCCAGTGGAGAAGCATGAATAGCCCTTATAGTGTGTTGGTATCCAAAGCTGGTATCCATAGCTGTGCAGTTACAAAAAGTACTTGGCGAAGCAGCTTCTGTCCTGAGGGAGAGAAAGGCAAAGCTCATGGAATGAGATGACAAAACAGACTATGAGATGTTTTCCTATGCCTGATCATGGAGCAGATTCTCCTGGAAACTAGACTGAGATACACGGAAAATAAAGAGGTGGTTGCTAACAGCCAACGTGGCTTCACAAAGGGGAAATTATGCCTGACAAATTTGGTGACCTTCTCTGATGGGTACACCACTGGTAGATGGGGCAAAGGAACTGACATCATCTATCTGGACATGTTATCCTTGTCTCTGAATTGGAGATAGGGATTTGATGGATGGACCACTTGGGGATAAAGAACTGGCTGGATGGCTGCACACAAAGAGTGGTGGTCATTGGCTCACTGTCCACAGGAAGAGCAGTGACCAGTGGTGTCCCTCAGGGGTCGGTCCTGGGGCTGATACTGTTCAGCATCCTGTTGGTGACAGGGACAGTGGGATCGAGGGCACCCTTGGCAAGTTCACTGATGACACCAAGCTCTTTGGGGCAGTCGACACGCTGGAGGGAAGGGATGGCATCCAGAGGGACTGGACAGGCTGGAGAGATGGGCCTGTGCAAACCTCCCGAAGCTCAACAAAGCCAAGTGCAGGTCCTGCATGTGGGTCAGGGCAATCCCAGGAACACCCACAGGCTGGGCAGAGAAAATCTGAGAGCAGCCCTGTGGAGAAGGACTTGGGGGTGATGGCTGATGAAAAACTCAACGTGAGCTGGCAGTGTTGGCCGACAGCCCAAAGCGCCAAGGGAACCCTGGGCTGCATCCAAAGGGGTGAGGCCAGCAGTTCAAAGGAGGGGATTCTCCCCCTCTGCTCTGCTCTGGTGAGACCCCAGCCCTGGGGTCCCCAGCGTAAAAGGACAGGGAACTGCTGGGAGGGACACAAAGCTGATGAGAGGACTGGAGCACCTCCCCTACAAAGACAATCTAAGCTGGAGCTGTTCAGCTTGGAGAAGAGAAGGCTGCATGCAGACCTCATGGCAAACTTCCAGTATCTGAAGGAACCTACAGGGAAGCTGGAGAGGACCCTCCATCAGGAACTGTAGTGATAGGACAAGGAGTAATGGGCACAAATTGAAGGAGGGAAAATTTAGGTTGGAAAGTAGGAAGAAATTCTTGGCTGTGAGGGTTGTAAGTCACTGGAACAGTTTTCCCAGGAAGTTGTGGATGCCCCCCAACCCCAGTGTAAAAAGCCAGGTTGGACAAGGCCTTGAGCAACCTGGTCTGGTGGGGGGTGTCCCTGCCCATGGCAGGGGGTTTGGGACTAGATGATTTTTAAGGTCCATTCCAACCCCGCAACATTCTACGATTCTATAATTCCATGTGATAAATTGCCAGCAACATTACATTTGAGTGATTTTTTTCACAATTTCAGATAGCCAAGAAGAAATAGGAGTTAACAGTGCTGCACCTTGCACTATGCAACCAAAATCTGGTTTCCAGAAACATGGACTGTCCTCAGGAGAGACTTGTGGGGCACATCTTGCACTTCTCCAGGCTTACACATGTCTGTCCCTTTCTAAAGAAAGTGGGGGAGGAGGCCAAAGGCACATGGGTTTTGTCCCAGCACAGTCTTGAAGATATCTTCTTGAAGGTGGAAATCAGAAGGTAGAGAGACTCAGCTGAGGCTCCCTGAGCACATTATAACATTTTAAGAGCGGCACAGAGCTTTCTAGGTGACTTGAAAGACTTCTGTTCAGTCTAGGTTTAATCCTGCTGTCATGTAGCTGCAGGCTGAAGGTTCGCTGCAGCACTTAGGGGCAGCACTTGTCAGGAGTCAAGGGGCTGTGAGTTACCACAAACAAGCACCACTCCCTATCCCAGCTTGCAAGGACTTTGTTCTCCAGCTGACAAAGGGAAGTCAAATAAGCCCTATCTGTCGGAAGAGGTTTCAGGTGACCACAGTCGGACAGTCTCTGCCCTTCACTGTTAGGTGCGTGCCAGCATTCAGCAATAAATCCAGCAGAATTGAAAGCTGTCTTCAGAAGTAATAAGTAAGATACTCTTTGCAGAGTAAGGTGGCCATTGGCTGTACCAAAGCCTCAGAGCAATTGCTGAGATTTTCCTTGAATTTGTTTGCAATTTTGGGCAGTATTAGCTGTAAAATGACATCTGCCTACATCTACATCTAACTGCCTACATCTTAGTGGTACAGAGTAGGGCATGCAAATACCAGTGGGGCAGAGCCTGTGATAAGCAGTGAGTAAGAAAAATCAGTTTCCCAGCTCCCTGAGCCCTCAAGAGAGTTAACAGAGCTGTGATCACAGAGGACAGAACTAAAACACAGTTAAAGGCAGGACAGGGACTGTGTAAAAGCAGGATGTGCAAGCTCAGCCTGGCAGTGCCTGCCCATGGCCCAGGGGCAGAGCTGGCTCAAGGAATGGCCCTGAGGAGCTGTTCAGTAGTTTGTGCCATGACCTGCGTAGGCTCTGGGCACCACTGAGCTGCGCAGTTACTAATTACTACCCTCATCGGCTTGAGTTGGGCAAAGATTTCATGCACTCCTCTCTGACCCCATAATGCTGACAGCTCTGGGAAGAAAGTGGAAAGACTCCAGCGATGACTAGGAAAAAACCAAAACCATTGGGTGACTCACTTTTCCATATCAAACATGATTATTTTGTATCTATAAAGATATTTTATCCCACAGAGACTCCTACATCAAGTTCACTCACTTCACAAAGCAAATAACAATCTTCCTCCTCTCAAGCCAGGTGATTTGAAGGTGCACCTGTTATCAAAGTACATGGGGCTGGAATGAAGGTGCAATTGGCTGTTTGACCTAGGCTGACCAAGCCAAAATATTACATACTGCAATTTTCAGGCTGCTGAGGAATGAGGCAAACATGGGTTAAAAGTACTCAACTGATCCGGTGTGGAAATAGAAGTATAATTCTGGTACCAATGAATTCTGTATTAGCAACATATTCACTGGCGGGAGGAGAGGAACATTTCTGTCACATCTCAAAGGCAAGTGGGAAAGCAGCCTTATGCTGGAAATAGAAATACTTCTTCAATAACCTTTACTATATCTAAAGGGGTTTCTGTTTGGGGATAATTATCTTTCTTTTCCTCCAGGCACTGCCTTAAGTAAGTGCTTTGAGTAACAAGGAAAACAATGACTAAAATAGTCACCGTGCTCTGTGTAAGCTCACTGTGCCCCTTAAGTTCCCAATGGGAGACACTTTGGACAAGTTTTATTCCCTGATCCACACCAACTAAAGTCAGTGAGAGCTCTGTTTACGCTCCTCCAAGAAGAATTTCACCCATAATGTTTAACTACAACGAGCAAATCCATCTTATTAGATATTGGTGGACTGGAAAAACGCCCTAGGTATTTTTAGACGGCAACCTGGAGGACGCTCCAGATCCCTGGGTTTACCGTGGCTAAGCTCTAATTTATGAAGCAAGAGTTTGGCAAGAAGAACAAAAGCACGTGGACATGGCTATTGCACATCTCATGATCAGCTCTTAAATGGAAAAATGGATGAGATACCTGAGCTTGGAATAAAATTATTCCAGCCAAGGGAATACACAAACCGAGTGGGTCTTGAAACATTTCAAGGCAGTAAGAAAACATGAAGATACCAGTCTAATGCTACATCACTATAGTACACAATTATTATCAAAAATGCAGTTTACTGAGCAAGGAAATACTTGTTTCTTTTATTCAAAACAAATCAGAGTGGAATAAAAAGCCACCTAACAGAGGAGCAGGTAAAGACTGGGGAGACGACTAACAAAATCTCCTGCCAAGGACCCCAAAATTATGCATTGGATAGAGCACACCGAAGAACCAGTCTCAGACAAGGAACCAAACAGTTCATGCTTGCCCCTCAGATTAGCCAGCACTTAACATGAAAAGTTTAAATGCTGCATAAAATTAATGGGGGTAGTGGTGTTCGTGGTGTTCTAGTTTATGTCTCTAGACTAACTGATGATATGCTCTAGGCATTTCTATAACCTCAGAAACTTGCAGATATAAATTTAAAAGAGTAGCTTAGATCTGTAGAAACTTTAAAATATAAGTGTCTGGGGAAGTGAGGAATCCCTTTTAAAAAGGAACAGGATTACGCAGAAGAAACGTGAAGAACTGTAAAAGCGAAAATATCAATGGAAGAGTAGCAAAAGCCTTCCTGATGAGATCAGTTTAGCTATAGAAGGAGTAAAAACACTATCACTGGATGCATATAAAATTTTACTAGGCTGTCATAGATGTCTTGCATACTCACTCACAACCTTTTCTGGTTAGAACTTCCTTTGTAACAGATGGGTAGGCATGAGGGAGCAAAGCATTTCCCAAACACTTTTCTTACCAAAGAAGTCAAGGCATAAGACAGCAGAAAAACTTTTCACTCTTGAAAGAAAAAACAAGCTGATCAAAATCCACATCACCACATGACTTTTCAGCAAACCCTACCAATTTTGCACTGAGCAGAGGAGGTAACTTTACCTCTTTGTTCAGGTAGTAACAGATGGGAAAGCTGGGAGAAGAAAAGCTACCCGGCTGTCTCTGGATATTTTAGTAGCATCAACAAATGCTTAGTTTGATTTGCTCCAATATCACCAGCTCTAAATAATCCTTCTTTTACTGTGGCACTGGAAGATCGAAGAAAATCTCACCTCTGTACAACTGCGGCAATTGGAAGGACCTTATTTGGATTCCTCCCCCCAGCTCCACTTTGCGCTGAGAATACATGGCTTCAAGAGCATTCACGAAGGGATTTTTTTCCTCCTCTGGCTTAAACAGTGAATGGCAGAGCTCCGAGTCTGAATAAACAGTGTGGGTGGTGACTGCTCTGTGAGGCCCATGTAAAGGATGCAATCATTTTCTGACTCTGTTCAGCATTAAATCATGTGAAACTAGCTTGATTACCACACATAACATTGACTCTGTTACAGACTATAACGTACCATGTATCCTTCCCTAACTTCGCAGGGGAAAAAAATAACAATTAATTCTCCCAGCTTCAAGTGTTTAATTGTGTATAAAGTTCATTGACCTCACTAGTTGCTGTCAGATGATCTTGCTAAGGCCTGTGAAAAACATCCCAGGAATGCAGTGATGTGGGCAGAAACAAAGTGAGTTCATGCCACAAAATGCTTTAAATGGAACAAAATCAGCAACCATCCGGAGAGCCTGCGCTGAAAACAGGACTTCGGAATAATCGTTGATTTAACCTCACCTAAGCACAGCTAGTCCTTGAAAAAGGGCTATTATAAATCATAGCCTTTAAAAAAATAAATCCTTTAGGGATCCTGCATGTGACTACATGAAGTAACTTTGTTTACTGGGAAATCTTTGCAGCTGACTGGGAGGCAATGTTTTGGAGTGATTGGAGAAATTGAGGCACGCAGGAGATAAGCTGGGAAGTGGGGAACCTGCTTTTGTGCCCTGTCCAGTTCCCATTAAGGGCAACCACAGATAAGTCGTTTTGCCTCCGTGCAACTCAATTTCTTCCTCAATAAAAATGGAAATAGGTCTGCTTATCTACATGAAGACATGCTATGCTTTTTTCTGTGCAGGGCCACTGTTAATGGGCGGTGTTATCATGTATTTGACATATATGTGAGCATCCTGCATCGTTTTTGACATCTCTCTGAAATGCAGCTTCTGAGCTATGTTTTAAGAAATCTTTCCCTGAATGACCCCGAAGAAGTGTGTTGTGTTACCCGTTTCATACATCGTTTCCAAATGAATAATTCAGCATGAATTCTGCTGGTAGTGCCCATTAAAATGTAAACTGCTCCTCTTACCTACTTTTCACAATTGACCTATGCAATTTCAGAGGGATGTCACAGCCCAATTTTCTAGGGAAGAGAGAACCAGTGATCAGATGGCAGCTTCTGTTAACCCTTAAACCTTAGCACAACTTAAAACCACATCTGCCAAATCTCTGTTCGACTGCAAGGCCTTTGGGACGGAGACCAAAGGTGCCTATGGGCATGGATGGCATTTTGACCATCCCCAGTTTCATCTCAGACTGATGCAGCCAGATGAGCCCCATACCTCACCAGGGAGAGAAACTGAGTTCTCCCCTGCTTCAGGTATTTTCTTGGGAGCCTCCAGCAGAACCTGACCATTAAGTAACAAGTTCTTTAAGTGTGACCAGCCAAGCATCACTGCAGGGCACTTCTCCACTGCATTTATTTCACATCTCCTCCCGTGCTGCTCTCACCATTCCTTCCCTCCTCCTCTCCAAAGGCTGATGTACATGAGGAGGGAACGTATGATTCATAGGCAGTAGAAAGGTGATTGAAAAGCTGGTCTGCAGTGATGACCTAGGACATGCTTTCATCTCAGCCAGTATGTTGCCTGACAGCAGCTGTCTCTTTGCTGGGGGCACCATTGTCCGCATCCTTTCCAATATACTTCTGATATTTTGCGTATCTTATGGCGCCTACAGCAGATAAGCTCCTGAACAAATAATTCTGGTGAGACCATTTTGCATTTGGTTATTTGGTTCATTTTGGTGATCGTAACAGGCTTGGATTATAACTTCTACCATCTGGAATTTAATCTTCTTCACAGACGGCTAAAACCAGATAATAGCCATATTAAATTGTGGATTATGATTTCTCCTGGTATTAAGTTCTAAAGTCTTACCCCAGAAGGGTACAGGATTAAGACAACCTCTCCTATTAAGTGCACTGGAAAAGATGTAGTTCATAATTTCTCATATCTATTTTATCTGTTCATTATCAAAGACAATAGTGGACTTAAAAGATAAGAAAATGCTCCAATCAAGCTCTGTAACCCAAACAAAGTGTCTGTGAGAGAAGGGGGTTTAATTAAGTTTTTCTTTCCATTGTCCAATTACAAGTGTTTGGATGGAAGGGAGGGGGATGGAGAAGGAAAAAACAGAAAGTGTGATGCAACTTCATGTTTATGGGAAAAATATTTGGAGGACAAGATATCTATGAAATCAATGGGTTCCAGGCCTCAGCCAGCATTTCATGCTTTTCCCAGATGGTGACATATTGGAATGTTTTCCCAAACAGCAAGAAGCCAAATTGGGGTTTTTGCAGCTGCAAATAGGTAAGAAAACTTTAACCCAGTTCCTCAAAAAACTACAAAATATCAAACCATTTTAAGGTATTTGTGAAAGACAACTGTAATACACTGTGCCATACCATTCTTCTGAATTGCATTTTTACTAATAGCTGAGCAAACTACCTAAGTAGTAATAATAAGAAATAGGCTTCTGAGCAACACCCACACATTTAAAGGTAGTGCAAAGACTTGGGTTTAGTTCAATCATTTCCAAAGTTCAAGATAAATAATCTGTAACAAAAGACTTAATGTAAGTGTGACCCTATTTTATTACCCAGAAAACTACACTCTACCAGAATAAACTGAAGAGAAGTCAAAGAATTTGCAGCTTGTGAAAAACAGAGAAGACATTAAACTTGCCTTAGGGGAAATACACACATGTGTATATATATATAATACATGTATATATACACGTATATATATATTATAAACGTATATACTAAATGGCAATGTTTGGCCATTAAGATTTCCTCTTTCCTGAAAATGCCATTCTCTCTTGTTAGGCAATGAAAAATACAACACTAGTAATCCAAGAACAGCTGGTGAAAACCAAACAAACCTAGGAAACCATCTGCATATCAATTCAGAAATTCTTGCCACATCACTCCCTTTTTTCAATCTAATTTCAGGAAACCTAACACATCCTGAAAGCAGGAATTTTATCTGAGAAAATCATGCACTTCAGTAACGTTTGATACTAAATAGCACCTTGAATCCTCTCCTCCTATCTCCTCCCTGCTTTTCAAATCCAAAATGATTTTACCAGCCCGGTAGCTAAGATCTTCTTGGACTAGCCACCCCTGCTTTGCAGATTCTGAATGCTGAGTTTCTGAACTGTATGAACAAGGGAGTTGTTATGTCTAATAGCTCCTGACACAATCGACAGCAAAAGCACGTTGAAATTTGAATTAAGATGACAAATATTATCTATATATACATGAATAAAGACTTATTTATATAAGGTTAGTATCCTCAGATAGTATGGAGCTAGAACATTGTTTGGATACTGGTGCAACAATATAATCTCAGAGTTCCCGTGGGATACAGCATGTGTTTCTATCCCTGGTGATTTATGAGCTATTGGACCTTAAAACTCTTGCCGCTTCTTTCCTTTAGCAACCTTTCACTGGCACAGGTCCAGCTCTGAATACAACCTTTGACTATTAAGAGTATTTGGTGCCTGTTGGTGTCGAGGTGAGGGTCTGCACAACCCACCCTGCAAGGCCAACTGCTGGACTCATGAGGCCTAACACAACCCCACCACATTCAGCAGTGACATCCTGATCTACATCCTTCAGTATCTTATCCACTATCCCACAGCTATCCATTAAAGAAACAGTGAAAAATCTAAGAACAAACAAACAAATCGACCCTGCATTCCCATTAAGATAAAAATGTGAAGTGAACATAAAATGAAGGGAGATACTGCTGTCACTTCAAGGAGTGAGGATTAAAGGACTCCAGCCTCATCAGATAAGACTCTGGATTTTCTTGTCTAGCACTCTTGTTTTAATCCATTTTCCAGTTCTATATGAAATGAATTATAGCTAGATCTGCATAGCGTTTAAGGACATAAATCTATCCTACAGTGTATTTGAATTTAAAATACACACAGCCTAATATCTTTCATGCCTGAAAAAAAATGGACATGAAATCTCAGGGGGAACAGAGCAATTACCTATTTCAGTCAACGTGTGAAGAATAGTTAAATAAATGGGCTAACAGGCCCACCAGCTGGAAAAATTAAACTGAAAGCCTGCTTCTGAATATATGCATTATATCACCCTTAGCCAGAATGGCTTTAATTATTCTTAAATATAGCAGTGGAATGAGAAATAGGAAAATCTTACAGCCTTTTTCTCCCACAATGGAGAAAGAGATGAAAAATGCCATCATTATAATTTTTGTTGCCATTAGATAAACGGGGAGTCTTCCAGGTCATGGTAATCCTCCTTGGCTTTTTATACTATCTATTTAGCCCAAGGATACAAAGATATTTTTTAAGTGCTTGTGGATTCTGTCACTCATATGTCATCTGCTCGTTATGGAAATAGAATTGAGCCCATTTTGCAGGCAGGGATAAACACAGCTCTGTCAGTGACAAAGCATGACACTGGCTGAGCCCAGGCAGTCAGGTCTCTGCTCAGACTGTGAAGCCACTCAGAGAAGTCAAGAAAAGGAGAGTGGTATGCATTTTACCTAGCTGGAGTTGCTTTAAAACTACAAGTCTAAACAAAGCATTCATGTAGATTTGTTCCCTGGATGATTCATCTCGTTTCGCACCACCTATTTTAGGACCAGATGAATCACCTTTTGAAAGCTTCTGTCTGTTGGATGCCAAACTTTCAGATACCTCAAATCCATCTTGTGCAGAAAAGCATCATCATCTCTACTAAATACTTAATAAACTCTACAACGCATCTCTCCAAGGCTAGGAACAGAAGAGTTTTATCTCGTATTCTTTAGCAGAAATTACAAAAATATCAAATGCTTAATTGTCATAATCTCAACAATATCTCCTGACAGAAAACAAACAAAAGAGCTGCTATTTTTCAATGGAAAATGCTTCAAGAAGAAACTCTTACTTTGTCAGGCACACCACACAATTGAAATAAAGTCTCTCAGTTGAGATGCTGAGGAAGACAATGCAAATGCATAATCAAACTTTGCAGCCAGCATGCCTTTCTCCGTAGTTCTAGCTTTGTACATATGTTTAAGGAGGGCCTGAAGTTACATTTGTGTTTTCTTGCCAGCCATGTGCCAGATGGGTTCCTTCTCAAATGTGTGTTGTTGTAAGACCCGATCTTGCCTGAAATAACATAAGCTCTGGGTCAAGCCCACCTTGATGTTACAGCTGGACACAAATCTCTGCTGCTTCTGTGCCTGTTGCTCACTCTACTTTTAATGTCCATTCCCAAAGAAGATGGTGGAGCTCAGTACAGATCTAGCTGCAAGAATTATTTGCAGAGATGACAGAGAGTTTCCCCTCTCGGGAAAACTCCCGAGAGTTCCCATGTGACCAAACCCCTTCCAAGCCATCAATTTAAAAATAACATGTTGGGTTTTGGAAAAAATGTAATTCCAGGGGCTTTGTGGAGCTTTTGGTTTTGACTCTTTTGGGTTGCACTGGTGTTGAGCTTTCAGAAGACTCCTCCACAACCGAGAAACTTCTTGGCAGCCAGCTCCAGAAGCAAAGGTCTTAAGGGCATCAGTGAGGGTGAGACTCAGCCCTTGTCAGGAAGACTTGGCAATGCTGCTGATGTACGTGGCAGCCCAAAAGGCCTCCGAAGCCCAAGAGGTCTATCTGAGCAGACCTACAGACAGATGAAAAGCATCTTTGCTCCCACAGTGAAAAGTGCCTCAGGCAAACCATCAGAAAGACTGCCTCAAATTCAAACTGGTGAGTTTCTATTTCATGACTGATTTCACTCTTATGGGCAATCCCCAGGGTAAAAAATTCTCCCTGCTTCATGCCAAACTGCTGCCAACAGGTTTTAGGGAGGTTCTGCATAGCTTGGGGGTTTTTATTCAAGTGTTTTAAAGCCTACATGATGAAAAACACAGTGACTAAAACTGAAAGCCTGGGCATTCTGCACCGTATGTTATTGCTTTGCCAAGAAAACTTTAGGGTTAGTGACTGGGAAATGATGACCTCCTGCCTGTGAAATTGCAAGTTATTAGTGCACTTGCACAACGCCACTGTTCGTTCTTTGATTTCATAGGCAGGAGGAACAGAGGTGGTTTTCTTTCTTAAATCTGTTTCTCTAAAAAGTATATTTTAACACCTCTGAGCCAAAATGGACTTAGTGGATGTGCAGAGGTCACAGATGGACTTCTTTCCTCTGCCCCAAAGTGCAGTTTCCCTGCTTTAAGCAGTCAGGTCTCACATTGTTCAGTTGCAAAGCAAAGCTTCCGAATGTGACCTGATGTGACACAGTCAGAAAAAGATCAAAGCTCTTTGAACTGCTCCTGTTGAGCTATATGGACAACTTTATTGATAACAGCATCAAATTATTGCATTGCTGATAATAATAATGGAACAACTCCCTCGCCAGGTGTACAGGCAGGGCCAGTAGTTATGGGTGAGCCTGAATACAGCTAGGCATCTTTCCACCAACTCCTAACCTTATAATACCTTCTCTATATAAACAGCTGACAAAAAAAAAAAAAAATACAGAGGACCTTGAATCTTCCTCTGCTTAAGTCCTGAAATCTAGAAAAGGGATTATATTGCATTTTACCTTACAATGAATTAACTCCTTCTCAGCATGCCCATTCCAATGCAAGGTTTGTGAACTATGCCATGACAGAAAACCTGTCAGTAAGCATAACTTACTGCTAAGGAAGATGTTTCTCCAAAAATGCAGCAAGGAGAGGGTGATAAACTCCAAAACATTGTAACACAAGTTTTATTGATATATGTAAGTAAAAAGTGAATAAAGGGTAGTAAAACTGAAGGCACTTTCCCTATTCTGGGTGACAAGATTATTTGGGATTAACTTCTGTACTGGATGGATGACTCTGAGTACACTGTGGGTAAGAAGGAAATAATACACATTCTTGTGGCTACAAACACTAAACCAAAAGCTAAACTGTCTGGCTTTATATTGCTAAAACACAGAGTTGTGGAAACATTGCTAAAGTTTTTTTGCTACAAACCATGGAACTAATTTAGTCTCTTTCTCAATGTCTTTATCTCATGCTTTATCTTCCCTTTACTTTCTACTTTCTCCCTCTTTTCCTTTTCTCCCTCCCTTCTCTCCCCACTCAGCATTCAGTTTCTTTGTGTCTCAGGTACAGCAAGGTTAGTTGGCAAGGAAATCCTGATGCAATCATGATGCTTTCTGGTCCCCTCTCATTAGTCATTAAGGGTATAAAATCAAAATGAATGATATTGGTATTATTAAATAAATTCTGCACAGATTAGATTTCAATAGCCCAATCTTCCCCTTTTCCCCAAATAATCTTTCTTTGAGAGAAAACATTTCCTTTTTTCAGTACAGTCCAAGGAGGGCACAAGAATATCTACAGATGATCTCTGAACAGCCTCTTTTTTTTTTTTTTTTTCACTGTTCAGGTTGCAGTGGTGACAGCCTATGAGGCCACCTTGGTGGCACAGGGTGCTCTTGGGATACACCTGTGGGGCAGTCCATCCTCCCTTCGACCCACTGGCATTGTCCCCTTCGGTGGGACACTGGTCACTGAGGTGGGCAGCAGCTTCCTGGAGACCCCTGAGATGATGGACTGCATCCCTCTGCCTGCCTGTATCTGTAGGGAGAGTGGGACCACAGTTTTACTGCCAGCACTGTGCTGCCATGCACAACAGGAGGGCAGTGACATCCCCACCCCAGGACGCAGACAGAGGTGGGGTCACCATGTTTCCCTGAGGTATCTGGCAAATGACTCAGAAGGAGCCATAGGTGGAGAGGATTTTGAAACTCAGTCCTAGGCTTGAAAAAGCAGGCCCTTACATCTCGGCATTTGTCTCCATTGTAAAGCTGTAACCACACTAAGGTTGGCGAGGAAAAAGAAGAGAGACTAACATACTGTATCTACTGCTTCCCCTTTGGCACCCTCCTACTGATTCCATACTCATTTCCATCTGTGCAAAGTGCATGTAAAACAACTTCACCCCTTGCCAGCTAGACATTGAACTGTGGGATTTGAATCGTTCTGGGTTCCTGGGCCTCCTTAGGTACATAAAAGCTGCGTCTGCGCCTCAGGAGGCAGCTGAATCGCAGCCTTTGTGTGCTGGGCACAGGGGAAACGGAGCCCGACTGTGGGCATGTGCCAGCTCCTGCCGGGTAAGAGCTGGCATTGTCTGCCCAGCGAAGCCTCGACATTTCCACTAACCACGCTGAGTAAATTTTCAGTGGCAGAATCAGGCTGTGCATAGTAAAAAAAATTTCCTAAAAGCGGGAAAGTCTGTGATGAAAACACACTGCAGAAAGACCTGGGTTTCCTGGCCTGGTGCATAGAGCAGAGAGGGCAACACGTTTAGAGCATCCTTGAATGCTGAGTTTTATTTAGACCATCCTCTGCTGCAGCACCCAGTGCCTAAGGAAAAGGTGTGAAGGATGCTCAGCATTGCAGAGCAACACCTATGGGTGTGCAAGGGGGATGTGCCCAGCAGGATGGTTCTGAACGTAGCAGTTCTATGCAAAACAGTCTTTTTTCGAGTCTTGTTTCCACTGGAGAGATGTGTCTCCCTGTCACAGAGTAGTGAGGGGCACCAAGCCCTTGACACAGCAGAACAGAAGCAGAAGAGAAGCATTATGATACATCAGAAATTCCAGGTTACATCTTCTAATGAAATCAGAAAGAATACTTTGTAGTCTGCTACATGAAGTCTTTCAGCAAAGTTTTTCCAGCTGCAGTGAGATACATATAGCTACATATTTACAGTTAAGACACCAGGGAGATAATCTATGTACATATACTTCCAAAGTAGCTTTGGACAAGAACTGGAATTTTCCTCTGCAAGTAGTGTAACAACTAAATATTTAAATGGTTAGAAGGCCAAACAATTGCAAACAAGTCAGTAACAACCACATTTCTCTCAGTTCCTGACACCGCACACTAAGGCCAGCTGTAAGACAGGACCTAAGTAAGCCCCAAGTTTATTCCTTTAAACTGAACATCCTCCTTCTCCTCCCCTTCCTCCTGCTCCTCCTTCTCCTCTTCCTCCTAATAATAACAATAATAGTAATAATAATAATGGTAAACCAACCAACAGTGATATGGAGAAGAAATACGTACACCTCTCTCAGAAAAATCTACAAAAAGGCAGTGCTTCAGAGAGCTCACCATTTTTTCATGTAGCAATCATCAAACACTTCTCTGATAAATTGTTATGCAAACTGATGCTTGATGGAGTTTGGACTAACCAAATAGTCTTGTGTCAGAGTCAGACTCATAGGAGAGCCTTATATGGGTACCCAGCATGTCAGCAAATGCTCCCAGTCCTGCCTGCTCAACTGGGGCTGTGCTCCGCAGACAATCCGTGACCGCTGGCACCCTCACAAGCCCACATGTGGCGAGCAATGGCCGAGCAGGCTAATCAGGAGCAGCCAGCGAAGTTCCGTGGTGCGCGGCTGCTGCTCTCCCCGGCGAGGGAGGGAGGGAGGTGGGAGCAGGGGAACAACATCACGTGAAGGAAGAACGAGGCACTACAGATGTCCCGCCGCGACAACGACACAGTGTTCCCGCTGCATCCCCAGCGCAAACGTGGTTTGTGTGCATTCAATGAAATTGTTTTTGTATACAAAGAGGATTTCAGCTGCTGTGAGGCAGATGGAAGGCGCTTTTGGCCGCGCTGAAATGTCTGGTACTGCCTGCGTTCGGAAGCATGCACGGGGCAAGAACAAAATACACTACTGTGCAATGTTGAGTTGTCTGGTAAAAAATTAATTCAGCGCAGAGCTATCTGAACTACAGGAAAACAAGGAGGAGTGGATGGCTTACCCTGCTGCTCTGCCCATGCCTTTCTCTTAGAAGAAAGAGAGCTGCTCACGCTGCTGATCGTGCACCCGGGCAACTCAAAGAAAGGTGAGGGGAAGGCAAGTGTCAGAGGGCAGCAACAACCACGAGAAACTTCATTTAGTTGAGTTTGAATTCAAACTTGGAGTTTAGAGAGCAGAGGAGAGTGAGCAGGGAGCAGCTACAAACAGGGAGCCTTTACCTTCGGCAGAGCACTTCTCACCTCCTGTAGTCGCTGGCAGCAGCTCTGCTCCCTGGGCTGGGGGGAGGCACGTCCAGGAGCCAGGGACTGCAGCTCCCCCTCCCTCCGCTCTCCTTTCCCCCAGGAGCTGAACTGCTTCTGCATGCCTCTCAGGGTGGCACAAAAACAGGTGAGACAAAAGGCAGTCCTGCTTCCAGAAAGTTTGAGGAACTCTACTAGACCAGTCAGTTCATCCTACTAGGGTGATTACATCACTTAAATATCTGGTTTGCTAAACTCTTTTTAATTGGGAAAGTGTTTTTCTATTAAAATTTGCAGGTCTCCATAGATCATTTACCTTCCAGTACCCCATGCCTGTTAAAAATCTTTCTCCCAGCCTGGTTTTGTATGGTGCTAATGTCAATCCACATCAAAGTCCACAGGAATTCTACACATGTGAATCCAAGTTTAAGCAAGGAAAAAAAAAAGGGGCTCAGATTTTTATTACGTGAATTTTATTGGAACATTCCCTTCATGTCCCTACATACAGAAGAGCGTCTGGATTCAGTTACAGCTGCATTTACTCCCACACATCTGCTCCCTTATTGTTATAGTTACCTTTTCTGAGGGGATTTAAGAAACTACCCCCCTGAAAAAAAGCCCCTCACCTTTAGGTCCATGATGACAAAGATCAAAAAGCCTTCAGCATTCCTGCACTATGACATGAATTATGCTCTGCAGCAGTTTAAAAATTGCTTTTCTAATTCGAATGCTGCTGTTTGACCGCTGGGTTTCCAGCAGCGGTGTGCAGCAGGGCCAGTGCCCTCGCTCTCCGTGTAGGTGTGCAGCTTTGCTTTATAAACCACAGCACGTCTGTGACTGGCATTTCACTGGGAGGGGCGTGAGGCAAGGTATAGCGAATCTCCATAGCAACAAACATAGAAACAGAAAAATAAACTTTGGATGCACAACATTCAATTGATTACACAAGTTGCTGGGCTGGCTGTGTGATGGAAAGCAATCGGAGGACAGCTGAGCCCGCCAAGAGGGGATGCCAGGCAGATTAAAGGTACCCAGCACATAGAAACATAAGGGCCCAATTGTGTCCAAAATCTTATTTTAATAGAATAATAGAGTATGAAGCAAGATGCTTCCCTGCTTTCCAATGACTCTATTGTGCAGACCCTTGGGAGAGTTTTGAAGACCAGATTTTATCTTGGTCTCACTGCAAAGTCGAATCCCATCCCAGCTGAAGGCGGGAGAAAAGTCCTGGTTTATTTCAGTGCTAACAAGGGTGGGCACTAAATGCATATGTTGATGGACCTCAGTGCAGGAAGGCAGACAAGGATGCCAGGGACATTGGGAATGAAGCACCGCAGCAGCACACCGAAACATACAACCTGGCAATGGGGGCTTGGGCAAAGGGGGAGGAAGAGAAACCACTGCTCCACTGCAGCAACTACAAACGACAAGGTTATTACTGACATGAACAAAAAAACAGAGATTGCTCTCATTAGCTGGTTACGGCCAGCTAGTGCATATTTGGGGTTGGAACTTGAACTGGTTCAAAGACAGACACTGACTGCATTTTCTACCCAGGAAAACACAAGCTAGGTCCCAGGAGTAATCATCTTCTAGGGAAAGAGTTTAAAGTTACTTGGTTTTAAGTATGGATGGATATGATTTAGAAGAACCAAACTGGTATATCAAGAAACTTGTGCACGGCAGGGATAAAGGCTAAGACAAGGGGAAGCACAGCTTATCTGAGCTATCCAAGGGGAGGCACAGCTTATCTGAGCTATCTCCTGATAACCTCGCTAGTGAGCTAAGAGTACTGGGAGCAGACACGCCATGGGCAGATGGGGTGCAGGCTGCAGGACTGCCTTTGCCCTGCCCAAAGTGATGACTGCCCTGGGAAGATGCTAGTTAGTCTCAACAGCAGTGGGCACGTTATCCTCCCAATCATACAGCAGCAGTCCTATCTGAGACCTGTAAGTAAGGAGAAACGGCATATTCCTCAGATTGTAAATTAATTTAATTCCTGGAGTGCACTTATAGAGTAATGCCTGAGGCTTATGAAGGCAAAATGGAGCTAGAGACAGCACATTAGTCTCTGGAGAGACATACCAGCTGTTTCACGTCCTGATGGGGGTAGGGTGGAAAACAGTTGTATACAGTCTGCACCATCCACTTAAAATCAAAATATTTCCCCCTTACTTTCCCATATTATTAAAAATCATATACCTGAATAAATATAGGAAATTAGCCATTCACCAAGATGCTTTAAGTCTAAATCCTGCACCTCTGTGGTGCAATGCTAAAATAGAAACAGCAGCCTTCTCCTCCTACAGAGTATTGTCAAGAAATAATGATTCTGTCTGATGGAGAAACAGATTAAGAGGGAAATTAAAGTGCAGATTTAATTTCAATAGTAGTGCACCCAAATCAGCCCATAAATAAGCCAATCTCACCACCTAAATTAAGCATCAATAGAGAATTAATGCTGACCTTAGGAAAATTTTAAGCCTTAAGAAAAAGAAAGGGTAGATGAGTGCACCATTTTCAAATATAGATCTATGATCAACCTTCTCAAAACTGGTTAGGGGCTGATGGCAGGCAAATTTAGTTTTAGAAGTAACTAAAGAGTTTTCATCTTATTGAAGGGGCAAGGTGGGCCCTAAAGCTGGGATCCTATTGCTCCCAAACTTTGTGGAAGTCTAAATTTATATCCAGACATTATGGACTAGCCCATATATCTTTAATAAGCTATATCAGCAGCCTGCATTCAGATACCTCAACAAGTTGAAACACCTCAGATGCAAAGCTCGTCTATAGATCCCAAGCTTTGATTTCCATAAAAAATCCCCTTCCAAAAGCTTACAGTACATGCTAGGAGGTTCTGTTTTTGTGTCCTCATTTCTGCCTCCCAATGAGTGGAGGTTGGTACAGTACTGAGTCAGATTATGATGTCTCCAGCTCAGCTTGAATCAGCCAGGTAAGGCACAATGCAGCTGATCACTTAGAGCACATAATTATAGCATCCATGAGCTGCTCAGAGGATGCTGGCACTGACAAAGTAGGAAAGGCTAAAAGCATCATATTAAAATGTCATAAAACATTCATTTTACATGATTAGAGAAACCAGTAATTAGCATTTTTCTTTTAGTTCTTGACTTTTTATTCTAGCTGCTCTAATCCAGCTTCTTTCCATGGCAATTATTGCCAGGAAAGCTGAATTTGGCATTCTTTTCATGTCCACTTTAAAACCTGCTCTGTAATGTCAGCTAGGCAGGTCTCACATGCAGTATTTGGAGGTAAGTGAGGGAGTTTTTGTCCTATAGTCAAATTATGTTTAGAGTAAGCCTTAATTGCCAAACCCTGAATTGTAGGAATATGTCCATGCACAAATGTGTTTATTCTCTGTTAGTCTAGATTTATCTTGCCAAGGCTGAAGCTTTGTGTAAAAGGACTGACCCCAGGAGTGCATGTCAAGCTGAATTAAGGAAGAGAAAAAAAAAAATTGAGCCGTATCTAAGCTTCCTTAGAATAATAGGATGTTGATTAAATTGTTAGAAAGTTAAATAAACAAGTGATTTTTTTGTAATTGTCCTTTGAATGCCTCAGACTTCCACTCGCCCGAGCTGTCTCGAAGGTGAGGAGGAGAAATGACCCATTGCTGCAGGGCACGTAGATTTCAGGAGGCAGCCGCCCTGCCAAAGCTTTCTGAGTGGCATTGGGTAAGTCACTGAAGCCTGGGGCATTTTGACATCTCATTTCCATCAAACTAATTGAGTTGTTGTAGGAGTAAATAGAGAACGGAGCCTGGGACTTCTGCAGCAGAAGGGCAAGCTAAGGTCTGCTTCAATGGGCAGGGCAAGCAGCCACGTTACTCCAGCCAAGAGCCGTGCTGGGGCCCTGGGCTGGCCTCCTGGAAAGCAGGCACCACTACCACCATCCTCTCAGAAGCACGGACAGAAAACCTGGGTCAGGAAGCACTGAGCAACAAGCCATCACAAGGCTTTGGCTGCACACTGTTTCGAGAGAAAAAGACAAAAGCCATCAAGTAATCCCCAAATCTGTCTGCTTCTGACAACGGAAGGGTCAGGTGCTACTTAGACTGGGGTAACATGGCCATGTCTGTGCCACAGGCAGGGAACCACGGCTGTGAGAGGTAGAGAGAGTGTACTTCAGAGGCTTCTGCCATTATCCATACCTTTTTGGGGTCACCACTTCTTGCTCTGCCTTTAGGAGAGCAATCTACATTCATGTTTTGCAAACCGTTTGCCACCTTTCACTTCCCTGAGGAGGCAACACTAAACGCTCAAAGCCCCTAACGTATCAAGATTTCCTTGGCACTTAAGCTAAATTTCGGCTTTTTCAATGTCATTCTGCCCCTGCTGTGCTCTCACTGTCAGCGCCTCATTATGTGAGTTGTGCTTACCAAGAGCCATTGGCTCCAGCCACTCATGGCTGAACTGCCCCCACCCCACTGGAAAGCCATGCAGCCACCTTCGTGTGGCACCATGCTCCAGCCACTGTCTCCACTCCCCAGCAAGTGTGTTACCTTGGGGACAGCCTCACAATCACCCACAGACATAGATTTTGGCCTGGAATTGACTTAACCTTCAAGCTGCCCTTAGTGGGTAACCCTGGTCAAGTGTAGGGTTGTCTGCATCCCCTCACTGCGACCCACAGCCACTGAGAAAAACAACAGGCATCTTTCCTCACACATGTCCTTTTTAGCACTCCCCCACTAACCTGCTTTTGTTCTTTCCTGAACCCCTGCAGAGCTATCAATCTCTCTCTGACAAAAAGTGTCAATTTTTCCAACTACAGCAAAGTCATACAGAAATGCAATAACATTTCTTGGCTCATTAATAATTCCAGAGAGGTAGCGACATTTTTCCTCTTTTGTATGATTGACAAGCTGGTTTTTCATTTCATATTAAATACGATAGGTAGACATTAACTAGCTAAACAAAGATAC
Organism: Vireo altiloquus; assembly: GCA_013396875.1. Taxonomy (NCBI): domain Eukaryota; kingdom Metazoa; phylum Chordata; class Aves; order Passeriformes; family Vireonidae; genus Vireo; species Vireo altiloquus. The sequence continues at coordinate 735,519 of VZRF01010597.1, forward strand.
CCTTATTTCCCTAAAATGATGCTTTAAATATTTCAAGTTCCAATCACCTTCCTGGTGCAACATGAATTCCTAGTAAAACTGTTAATTAATAAATGTTCCTCTTTGAAATGTTAGTAAGAAGTCTCAATATGTCCATATATTGCCATAAAGCTCTTTAATACTAGAGAAACTTAGAAACATGCTCACATTATTTACTTCTAAAAGGATCTCGCCAGTACTCGAGGAAGAAAAACATGGAAATCAATATCAAGGAACATAAACACAAACAAGGAAGATATTAAATTAAGCCACAGTTGAAAAGTTCCTTCTCCAATGAGTACATGATGTGCAGCCAAAAGCCTATTTTTATACTACAGAAAGTATTTAAGTGAGCACATCTGCAATAAGCTTCTGTGGGAACATATATGGGGGAATCTTGTTCACACAACACACTCAGGTGGATCCACGTTTAGACAGCAGACTCCAGAGCATCACAACCGGCTTCTGCCTAGCACCCCTGCCACACACAGCTACAGAAAACTGGTTCAGCCTGAATTCCCAGCATTTTCAAGATTTCTACACATATGGCTGCTACTTTTTCTGCTGCCTCTCTGGTTTTGCTGAAAGGGACCGTGATTTCCTACATGTAAGTTTCCCCTCGCTACTTCCCTGTGGCAGACAGGCAAAGTTATTTCTTTTTGCCAAATCTTGAGTCTGGTGAATGTATCTGAGGAGAGTGCCTGCCTTGCTTTCCTCCACTACCCCTCTCTTTTTGGGAGCCCCTGGCCCTCCCACACCCAGCCTGGCATGCTGGATTGATAGGAAGGGCCCCCGTGTTACAAGCGGCTTCCTGGTAGCTGAAATTATTCCAGCGGAGCCAACAGCAATGCAACGCCCAGGGGAAACAGCAATTCCTGACAGATACCATCTCCTGTCTTCAGATACAATGTCATCAGTGCTCTTCGCTTATCTCAGTGGCTGATAAGAGGAAGTGGCAAGGTAATGTTGGACCTCACAGGAAAAACCTGAAGAGCAAAACTTTCACAGCTGAACAAAACCAGCCCCTTTTAGTCCCTCTTCTCTAGAGCTTGCTAGAAATGGTGAGCTCTGTAAATGTTTTCAATAGGATGCAATTCCTTTTTGTGCAATTATAAATATTTTAACATATGACATCAGTACAATATGTTTTCATTGTGTTTAGATCTCTTTAATTAGGATGGGGCCCGAGTTCTCCTTGCTGCCTTTGGTACTTGGACTTGGCAACCAAATTTGTTTTGTCTCAACTTACTGTTCTTTCTTTCAGTGCAGAAGGAGCAACACACACTTTTTTATTTATTGTTCTTGATAATTGGCTTCATTTTCAGTCAGAACTGATCTGATCATCATGGAAAAAGAAATAAAACACATAAAAAAACCATTAAGGGATATTTATCTCCAAGTTAGAAGGGTAGTGAAAATATCCAGAAGGATGAGATAAGTGGTATTTCTAATCTAACGGATAAAATCCCCACTTAAACATCTACAGACGACGATACCGCTTTCAAATGCAACTATTTATGTCCTTTTATTTCTGGACTTTGCACTTAATACGGCGGTTAATTTATAGCAAGCAAAGGCAGAATTTACAGGACTGCAATAAACCAGGAGCCCATTGCTGACATAAAAGAAGTCAGTGACACGCCGTCCATTCCCCCTCCATAGCTGCACGCTGGGTCACACCTGGACAATGTCACCAGCTGCAGCACTGGGCCACCCCAGGTACCCACCAGCCCTTCCCTCTTGGACGAGGCCAAGAAGAGTGTTCCACCCCACCTAGTTGTTCCAAAAAGCCCTCAGCGCCCTTCCAGTGACAAGTCCCACCACCCTGCAGCCACACTGGGAAACTTTGGGATTATTCGTCCTGTAGCTGGAGGCCCTGTGTGCTGCTTAGTAATGTGAGAAGTGCCAGCAAAGGGGACTTTCCATGGCTTGTTTAATGTTTCCTGGTAATGGCTTAGGTGACAAGCAGGCCCAGAGGCTGGGCAGAGGGGACTGCTTCACTGGGGCTTACATGAATGTGGGCAGGAAACTTCAGTTTAGGTACATCTGACTACCAGAATTAGTCTACAACTTTTGCTTGCTTATTTGTGGTCATCGAAATTGAGCTCCTGCACCACATTATTAGTCGAAGCTGATACTAAAACAACTCAATCTCTAGAATATAGTTAGAGTGAAAGATTACAAATTAGTAAAGTACATGGAGTAAGACTGCAACTCCCTTTGCCAGTCAACACAGCAAGGACAACTGGTTTTTTTCCCCTAAGCAAGTTAATAAGGAATGTTAAGCAGGGCTCCATTTGCTCTTGAGAGAGAGAGGCTTTTAAAGTAGATTTAAATGTATTAACTAGCACACCAAGATGCTTTATGAGAAATCCTGGCAATAGAATTACTGAGGTTGACAGCACATTCGAAGTGAGAAATTAAATCATAAATGGTGTTTCCTGTCTAATCCCATTAATTTCAATCAGTACAAGAACCAAACTTGTCATAGAAAGAACAAGAACTAAACTATTATGGTGCTTGTGGACTTTCTGGTTCTTTTCTTGATGTCTCCTAGAGGTGTCGAGAGGGAGTTTCAACCTTTGATTCAGCCAACTGGCCCAAGACTGCACATACCTGGGCCTCATTCTCTCCTCCCTGCCTACTTAAGGCACATCAACTCATGGTCTGATCCAGAAACAGCAATTGCAAACATTTAAGCAGGACAAGGGCTCTGCATGTTTCTGTAAGACCCACAGTGAGAAGCAGAGAGCCTAGCTCAGCATAGCCCTGGAGCCAGGGAACTCGCTGGGTCACCACAACTTCACTTTTCAAAGCAGCCCAAACCACAGAGGTAGGACCTATTAGCTATGGAGACAAACCAGTGGAGCATCCCTACTCACGCACAGGACCAGCTTCTCCCACCTAACACAGCTCCTTTCTTTCCTCTGAGCACAGAGCAGTAGCCGTCTCCAGGCCAGCAGCTAACATTTACCTAGGGAGTGGTTTTTTCTGCCTCCAGTCTGATGGAATTCAAGGTTTCCACTACCATGGAAAGCAGCCTAACCATCTGAACCAGGGTGGGGAAAAGAGCTCAAGTATGGAAAAAAGGAGGTAGCACATTAGAGCCACAGATGAACACCAAGAGGTGAACTCATTACTCTGTACAAAGTGCCTGGGAAATGAAAGCTTACAGCGTGTTCTCCTGGAGAAAGAACAGTGCCACGAATGTAAAAAAAATACATGCTCTGGGTCTCTTTGAATTAAAAGAAAGAAAAGTATTTCACTACACAGCATTAAAGCAGAAAAGAAGACATGTAAACGTACTGAAGTAGTAACACGAAGGAGATGGATATTTATCTTTTAAAATCTCCAACTGTTACACAACTTAGATGATTTTTTTTCTTTAAGGATAAAGAAATTGCACACAGAAGAGGTAAAATGTTTGGGGGATAAAAATAAGGAGGAGTAACATGATCCTCAGTTCAGATCTTCCTCAATGTATTGAAAGAAACCAGAAGGAAAGCAGAGGCAAAGCTTCCAACAATACTGTAAGTTACTCAGTAAAAGTCTTCAGGAGCACATGTCTTTGAAGTACCACGGGGAAGGCTCAATCCTATTACAGCCCTCCTGAGGAAGTGTTAATCTTCTAGACAAAGAAACCAAGGCTCACTTTTTATGAACTCGCATGTACTTTTGATTGCTTCTGGCTTGGTTTATTTGTTTCTTTAAGGCTCATCAAACCCGATTTTTTTCCTGAACCGCTAAACCTACAGTTCAACTCAAAGGAAAATGGAAGCTGCTACGAAAGATCAGGCCACTTTCTTTTGGGAAGGGTGAATTTATGGGCCTGTATTTTACCTTTATTGATGAAATGCCAGCATTGTGGAAATCAATAAAACAGCCTATCGCCAAAAATGGCACTAGCACTAGGATTGTATTCTTGATGTAGAAATTGCTGGCTGTGTTTAAAAAAAAAAAGCAGAAAAGAAGACAAAACACATGTTTTGTGGGTTCATAAAAAAGGCACAGTGCTATGAGATAAGCTATATTGATAAAATGTAATCCTTTTATGTTGGAATTAAAAAGGATTCAAGGTTTATATTTCTGGTGCTTTAGACTACATTTGTCATAAATAAACCAAAGTTAGTATAACATTGTGGCACTGTCTGTTGGTGAAAATTTATAAATCTGCCCGTTTATTAGGATTACTGTTATTACTTTAGGGGAAGAGCAATCAAATCCAAACTCTGGGCTTTTTTTTTATCTTCCAGAGACAGATGAACAGCTTTTGGTTGGGGATTTTTTTTTTGTATGAAAACCAATTACTGGTCTTGACTGAAGCTGAATTCAATTCTTTTTTTGATGTTCTGCAGTGCACTTCCGAGCAGCTTTTGCAAGCTATGACTAGAGTAGAGCATTTGCAGTCCCTCCAACAAAACAGAAAAAGTATTTGTAAGCTCATTACTACCAGAATAACAGCACGAATACAGCTCACACAGTTTGTTCTTGCAGAAATAATGAAAAAAATTCACAGTATGAACACGGGGAAAATCACAGTGAACAATTTCTCATCTATACCATCAGATAGGGGTTTTTTTAGTTTAGGTGTGGATTCATTGCATCAGATGTTTTCTATTATCTCCATCTTCTTGCAGAAAGATTGGCAAATCCAAAAGGCAAGCTGTCCCAGAGGGCAGCGTGCATGTTACACAAACTTGTACCCCTCCTCAAGGGGCCTTCAAAATGGAGGTAAAGAATTCAAGGAAATTTTACATTTCTTTCTCCTTTGCAATGATCAGTGATGCCATCTTCACCCTTGCTCTCAGTGACCAGGGAATTGGCTGCCTGTGTTTTGCCCACCCTTTCCCCCGGAGCCCAGCCTTGTTCCCAGGCTGTGTATCATCCTGCCTCCCAAACACGAGAAATGCTGCAGGCAGCCAAACCATGGAGGAGAAAGATTTGTGACCTCAGCATAGACTCTAGCTGGTATCCAACACCAGGATCAAGACTTAAAACCCAGCAACTGCATTTGCTGTGACACTACTGCTGTTTTCCTTGCACATTGCAAGCTGCTCCAGAGTAAGTGAGGAAAAAATGCACCATGGAATTTAATTATTACAATAATTTGATTTTGTTAAACAGCAAAAGGGAATAAAAAAGACATATGAGAGCAGCTTCAGACATAAACAAGACATGTATCCCATTTTGGACTGGCTCACGTGCTGTGTATGGCACAACATGTAGTTTTCTTCTTTTTGTTTGTTGTTTTCAGTTTAGGTTTTATCCAATTATATATCTATTGTGTGACAGGCCTGGCATGAGAGATCCCATTTACAGGAAATATTTCTGAGATCACAGGCCCTGCAGGCTAAATGCAAACACTGGAGCAGATGGTAACTGATCCAGTAGAGCTGTACCTAGGGGTGCTGGAAGGGGGGAAAAGAGTTGGAAAGTAAAGCCGCTAACAAAATAACCTTGCATTATTAAAAACTACAACCAAATCAGCCCAGCGAGCAGCTAGGGACCTCATTAAGGATGCCTCCAACCACTGCTGCCGAACTCATCGTGGCAAGGGGCTGGGGGTGGGAGGGAGGACGGGCAGAAGAGGGTGCTTGCTTATAGAATGACTTCCTACCTGCGCAAGAGCAGAGCCAAGGGGGTGCTCTGCCCATCGAGTAATCATCATCGGACAGCAGAGAAACTCGGAGAGGAGAAACAGAAGAGCTAAATATCAACCCACTCTTTAACACAGTTGGTTCCCAGGCTCTCTCTCTGGCATGGCTGGAGGATGTTGAGACCAGCCCTGTGAGATTAATTCCCTCCCCTGCCTAACAATACGGTGTCTGTGTCCGGCTGGCCCGCTGATGCTTCTTTTCAAGCAGGTGCCCTCAAGACTGCAGCACCTCTTGGGTTCACAAAGCTGTCCTGAGGCTGGGCTGGCAGGAGGAAGAGCTGACCAGGATAACAGGCAGCGTCATTGCACAGGTGAGCTCAGGTGGTGCCAACACCACTTATCCTGGGGAACAGTGCAGATTAAGGACGGAAGCTTGTATCAATATGCTCCCTAGCACTTCCTTGCAGCAAAAACCACCCTTTTGATGATAAATCTGCATTTATACTAGGGTTGTAAAAGTGCTGTGACAAGAAATCACAGCCCTAATGAACCATACTGAAGCAGGAAAACAATTCAACTGCAGACCTGCAAAAGCAGGTAATTCTGCTTCCCCAGGTTTTTGAGCAGCATCTATCACAGTGCATTTCCAGCCTCGATGATACTATGACTATATCTCAGTATATTGACATTAACTTTGGTTTTGAACACGAGGAGAAGCTCAGAGAGACTGGAAGTGAGATTCCAGACCAGTAAATGGGAACAGCTGACCAAAGCCCTTGAGAAACACTGACTCATTCACAATCTGTATTTCAAAGATTGGTAAAAGTTACATCACTTCATAAGGCAGAGTGCAAAATATCAGCTTAAGTACTTCACCTACTTTATTTTCTGGAGAGGGACTAATTATGTCCACATAAAACACATTAATGGTACTGTTTCATTTTTACTAAGCAGAGTTTCATTAAGCTAGGGGTGATCCCTCACCTATGTGTGTTTTTTGTCACTTCTGTTCTTGTCCCTTTGACCTCTGCTTCTCACTCATTTGAGGACTTATCCTTCCATTCTTTAGCTTTCTGCACTTTTTCACAGAGCAAACAAGCAGGTTTGCTCTGATTTCCTTGCAGACTATGCTCCCCAAGCCTTGGGGGAGTTCCCAAGACTCCCTCTCATAGTGGTCAACCGGTTTTTTGCCCAAAGTGGGGCACAGCATCCAGCTGAGACTTGCTCAGTATGGAGTCACTGAATAAAGGTTTCTTCACACATCTTGCATCTCACTCTCCTCATGTGACTTTTTCACCCTTTGGAATGCAAAAATAAGCCTTGATTTACATGAGCAGTCCAATTTTACCAGGATCCTCTAACACAAACCTCCCTGCTGCTGCTGAGCCCTGTTTAAATCAAGAGGCCTTCACACGGGTGAAGATGTCTCAAAGAAAGATCGGGATGTAACTCTGTCACAATTATTATGATTTGGTAACATTTAGCAGCTGTGGTTTTTTGCTGCAGACATCAGTTTTATAGCTGAAACTGTTCCTTTAATTTTTTTTGCAAGAGTGTTTCACTATTTTTTTTGTCATTGTTGTTTCCTGGACTCCTAAATATAGCCAAGTGGAATAACTAGCACCTCTGTAAACTGTTGGTTAAATGCCACACTGAGTTTCATTTTACTCTCTGAAAGGCCATTTAAAACACATCAGACTTTTAGAGCTCAAAATTTAGGAAATTATTTACATTTTGGGAATAACTTCTAACCATTTCCTCAGGCTTTTCTGCCTTTAATACACGTTAATGCTATTCCCACCAAATAAAAGCGTGGCCTGAAAAATACCAGGTATCAAAATAAATGGCACTTCAAAGTTTAAGAAACGCAATTGAGAAATGAAAAACTGTAAAGGTTGCTTTGCTGTCACGAGGTGTTTTGTCACCAGGATGTTAAACAGAGAGTAGTCTGCTTTAGGCTACTCGGGAAATTTCAGGCAAACTCACTGGTGGCAAATGAAGCCATTCCTGCTCTTAACCCTATGGAGCTGAGTTAATTTATGTCATAAGTTAGTATAAAGATGCACTACTTCAAAACGAAAACCACCATTGAAATGAGTGCCACATTGCTGCCTGAAGGGGAAGTAAGATGTCCATCTGTCTTGTGTTTACATGCCACAAGGTGTAAGATGGTCAATGACAATGCCATTGGAGACAAGGCCAGTAGTTAAGGAATTGCGGGCTGGAAAAGACCCCCAAGATCACCCAGCCCAACCACCAGGAATTCCTAACTCCATCATGAAACACAACCACACACACCAGAAAGCTGAGGTATGGGGATCAGTACTGGAAAACATAGTAAGTCCTGGGTGATCCAGATGCCTGTGCTACATCCCTTTACTCCGAAGTCATTTGAAATAATGGAAGCTCCAAAGTCCCTCTGAGAATAAGACTGTCTGGCCCACAGAGAGTAGAAATTGCTTATTTACTCAACTTTCTGTCAACATTTAAAAGGAATTATCATTCCCATTTTGCAGCAACTAAACTGTTTGCCTAAGGTCACAGAGTGAATTAACGTTAAACTAGATTACACAGTATCGTAGTTCCCATTCCTGTGGTCAACCAGCTACCATCTGATTAGGTCACCTCAGCACATTTAATTTAAAAAGAATGTTAGATCTAACACTCTGCCGAAGAAGTGCTTGAGTCTTCAATAAAAAGTCATGTGAAAGTGAGAGAGGGAACAATAAACAAGAAAGCTTCCTACGTCTCAGTAACTTGCAAGTCCAAAGAGACAAAGAGTAATTCAAAGTACTGACATACTGTCATTTGCTTCAGAAAAAGTCACATAGAAACTCTTGGCTTTTGGGGCAGAACTGCAGCCCACAAGGCCTGATTGTTGCTGCAGCCCAGGGCCAGGGCAAGCAGCTCTGGGGAGGCTCAGCAGCTACTCTGCCATAGCCCCAGTCCTCCATGTCAGCAAAGGCACTGCAGCCTGCCCAGAGGGAAGGTATTATGAAAATTAGGTAGAATGAATACCACTCAAAATGACTTCTTGTATTTTTCAGCTTTAAAACAAGCAAATGGGCTGCAGAACCTGTCCAGACATCAACATGAAGAGAGCCTCTCAGAAACATCAACCATCCTGTGCTGGAAGGGAGACTGGAAAGGTTTTAAATTGTGAATTGCATTCCTCTTCCAGGTGCTGATGAAACCCATAACACCAAAACAATTAAGATGTTTTCTGATTTTTTTTTTATATTTGCTGAAAGAGCTGGAGCTTCTCAAAAGAGGAGAAATACATGTTTTTGCAAGGCTCAGCTATTGCTTCTGTTACCACTGGCAAAGCAGCAAATAGCTGCCTGCCCAAACAAAACTGCAGCACCTCACAAGAGCACTTGTACCCCTGTACTTTTAATATTAACCACTTAATTAACCAATTAAGTAAACCACTCCCAATCTCTGAATTTGAAGCAGTAGGAAACATACGACAATCTGTTGAAAATATCTATTCACCATAATTTGCTGACAATTCCAAACATCAACTAGCCTTCTGTACCTGTTTGGTTATTTAAACAAAGCCTGTTCAGTTTGCCTGCCAAGCTAAGTGCTTCTGGAGCCACCATTCAGACAACCACCACGTAACATGAACTGTGAAGACAGGTCTTCAGCAGGCCCAGACCAAGCCCTGCAGCACAGCCACAGAGTCCACTGGAAGAACACAGCTCAGCTTCATGTGGGATTACTGAAGAGCATCTATTTATGAATTCTTCCATGAGTTGCCACTCTTTGCTCTGCAGTAAGAGTGCTCTGTTCCTCTTCAGTGAAAACCAGTGCTGCAATACCTGAAAGACTGCTTAGGAGCAATGCGGCCTCTCTCAAAAAAACCCCACTACTGGTTCATGGACTCATTCTGGAGCAGCTGCTCCTCCTCACCCATTTCTGAGTAACGCATGAGTAGAGAAATCATGGGACATCTGCATCATCAAAAATGTCAGTCTATAGATGAGTGAGATATGTTAGTCATCTATGCACAGGTCACTACAAATATGAACAGTGGAGGTTAACTAACACTCCTGGACGAGCTGCATAAAAAAGCTCTTAAGAAATCAGTCACTATAAAACCTTAAAGATCAGAGTCTCTTCTGGCAGAACCACCACGTGTTTTCCATGGGTTTCTGTGGAGATCTCCCTGTGGTATCACCTTCTGTCTGTGGTGATGTATATATATGTATGTACAGGGTTGCATTTCAATCAAAGCAAGGATAGTTATGTACTTAAAGAAGCTTTTCTAAATGAGCAGGCAGCAATGAAAAAGAATGTGTTCATCCATCTATGCAACGTGGCCTCTGCCCATGAAAATCAGAGGCTTCATAGCTGCGCGAGGAGGATGTGGGATGCCTTTCCTCTTGTCCACTTCCCCTGGCTCACATACTCTAAAAGGTCCTACAGCTCTACAGCTCTGGTGGTAATTTTGCCAACCAGTTTTACTGAGCGTCTCCTTCAAACTCCCACACAGCAGAAGTAGCCAGCTTGCATCCGCATCTTGTATGCTAGCATGGAAGAGAGCTTGAGAGCTACTGCTACACCCACAGCTGTTTTCCGTGAATCTGAAGAACACAATCAGCTTAAATGTTTCTTTGAAGATAGACCATCCTTTTCCTGTGTCCTAATTTAGACTCAACATTAAAAGCATATAAAGCTAAAACTGGAAAATCAGTCATAATTAAACTTGTAAAATACAGAGCCTATTTTTCATGAAACAATCTCAAATGCTACTTTTTTTTCCCCCTCATTCAGACAGCTCCCTGCTTCAAATGGAAAGCATTATAGCAATGACCTACTCAGCTATGAACGCCAGCATTTCTGATCTGTAGCAAGTAGGACACAACCCGAGGTGAAAAAAGATGGCTTCGAATCTGACTCAAATTGTACCAGGGTCAAGTGAGAGCCTGCTGGGACTGGGATAACACCTACAAGGGCTGTAGATCTTCTGAGACAAAAGCATGAGTGCAGAAGAGTGCAGAGGCAATAGCAGGCGGCAATATCAGGCAATAACCACTGGCCTTTCGATGAAAACGAGCAGCTGTTGGGTGTTCGGGTAAGCCGCTAAATAACGCTGTTTACCGCCAGTGAGTAAGCAGTTTCAGGGCATGCTTGGTAGAGGAAGCATCCTAGCAGCAACTCGCACCACTTTGAAACATGCAGCATCTTTGATGCAGCAGGAGAAACCAAAGTTGTGATATACTCAATAACCTGTCTGGCTCAGAGCTCAGGGCCCAGGTTGCACCCAGCTGACAATACCAGCTCCACACAAAGGCCGGTGTGCGAGGAGCTCCCAAAATGCCCCCAGACAAGAAGACTTAATGGGTCCTCTCGAAACCTGGGAACTGTGCTATCCATTCTTCAGCACCATCTGCTGGTATCGTACCTAGCATCAAACTAGTTATCTGCGGGCAGGCCACGGCCAGCTGCCACTTGCACATTCTTCCAAGACAACCATGGACCCCACTAGGTCCCCCACTCTTGTCACAACAAGGTGGATACATCCCAATGACACTTCTGGAACTTACCAAACTCCTTCACATGCTGAGACATCTAAAGCTTAGGCTTGAACCATCTTACGTGATACCAGGGGCCTGGATAAAGGCTGTACTGGCTCAAAAAATGAGATGATGTATTCCCATGACCAGGGCGTTCCTGACCATACATGTGACATTGACCTATAAATATCCTTGGCTCTGTTGACCAGAGTGCTATCTGACAAGTGCTATCTCTCTTCCTCTTCACACCTTTATCACCTTTTGGCCTTCAGTCACACCTAAGTGTCATCATCGCACTCAAGTGACTTGGATGCCAGTGCTCCACTCGTTCAAGAGCGGCTTCAGGAGGACAAGAGTCCAAGTGCAAGGCACAGCACCATCCCCAAGAATAGTATCCATGCTGATCACAGGCAAACAGACTGGAATTGCACGAGGGAAGTGCAGACCACCGCAGCTGAGCCTCCCCTGATTGGAAAGGTTTGGGTCTCATCATGTGAGCTCTGAGCAGGACTCATGAAAACAGCCCCCAGCAAATACTGCAAGTGTGGGTCACAGCTGGTTAGGCTGCTTCTGGAAAGCAAAGCAGTTGAAGGAAATATTCCCAATAATAGAAAGAGGCTTTCTGGAACCACGTGGACAGTTCCAGAGACCAGAGTCAGTACAACACACAGGCTCTCATCTCTGCTTCAGTGTCCCCATGCTCTGTTGTTTCACTGCTTTAGCTAATGTTGGGAAAGTGCTGACAGGGATTTCAAAGGGAAGTTTCTGATCTAAACACATTGTTGAATCCAGGCCCTTGGTGCTTGTATTTTTGCACAAGAGAAAGGAGGGAAAACATTGAATAAAACCCCCACTGCAAGCACTTTTCCCAGGGCACAGGCGCAATCACCCCAAGGGCTGAAGCCCGGCCAGTCCTGTGCCCTGCCTCCCCACCCACCACCCTGCCACTCCCACCCACCCCCTGCCAGCCCAGCACCCAGCCCGAAACTGGGGACATTTCCCAGGGATGGTTACTGGGTTGCTCTGTAGAGCATAGTCTAAAGACAAGATGAAAACCTCTGCTGGCAAAAGTAATTCCAACTGGGATTTTTCAGCCTGTTTGGGAGGACACAGTGCATGTAAAGACCAAAAGAAAAAAATCATCTTTCTTATCTTACTGCCTAAGAAAGCACCTTTGAAGAACCAGAACAAACAAAATTTACCCAAAAGGGGAGTAAAGGAGGACCCAAATAAAGATGATAACTACTGACATTCTGCTTTAAGCTGAATTTTTAGATCTGAACATGGAATTTAAATATACCATACATAATCCAGGGAGAAGTGAATTTCAACCTCTGTTACCCGTGTTTTTTTCCTGTTTGGTTCAGTCATTAAAAGGAACAACTTTCCCCTTGAACTCTAATCATTTTTGAATGAATTATTAAACAGCCTGACTTTACAAGCAGATTTCCTTTTATATACAACAGCGCACAAATAAAAGAGGAAACTGATTAAGCAGGGAACATGACAGTATTCACTTGACAGCATATTTTGTAAAAACCAAATTGGGCATGTGTGATGCATGTGTGCACAACTGCTGGCAAGGAGGGGTGGTTTCTTTATCCAGTCTTCCTTCTCATTTAGAATAACTGTGTGCTGTACTGGCACTTTTAAATTTAACATATCCAGCTAATCATGATCATTTTTAAAACTGGCAGTGCGTCTTTACAGAGATAAAATATTCTACCTTGCAATTACATTTATTTCTATAGATTTATTTTGAAGTAATGGAGCTTAAGTTGCATTGAGTGGTTTGCATTTCATCTGAAAAAAATCCAAATAACTTCAGAATATATAACTTACTCCTTCTCTTTGCAAACAGATTCTATATATTATATCCATAATAAAAACCAAGGGGTGCTGCCAGCTCTCTTTTGAAAACTCATGGCAATAGGAAGTCTATGTTCTGTAACTTCATGTACATACCCTTGACTGATAAAATGCTCTTTTTGAAGTCAATTATAAGCATGCCATACCTTGAAGGGATTAAAATAGAGTAAAAGAGCTAAATATGACTGGTTTTTGTGTGAAAGCAACCACTTCTATAATAGCAAGGATGAAGCATAAATGAGAGGAGTTTTCCCCTATCTCCACAGGTTAAAGCAAAGCTGCTTTCAGAGTGGGTGGGCAGAGGGCATACACATCCAGGAACTTACATGTTTGCCTGTATTAGATACTTTTAGCTTCCCACATGACATTCATTAAAAAGAAAAAAGTTTTAAAAAAAGATTAATGAGCAGCATGAACATACCAGCCAGCATGCTTTCAGAAAATTACAAATCTAAGAAAGAACATGATGACAAGATGATTTTGAATGAAAATAACACCAGCATAATCCAAGCCTGGGAAATCATTCCTCTGAAATTATGTTCACAAAACACTAAGGCTGATTTTTTTGGGCGCAAATTGGACTGTGAATCTCAAACTACATGGCTACTCAGAGCGACATCGGTTACCTCTGCGAAACTCTCCTGCATGCAGCGGACCAGCACAAGCCCACCCAACACTGAATGCCAGCTGAGGCTCGCTGGGAGAAGCCATGCCTTGCCCTGACCCTGGGCACCGGGGTGAGCTGTGCCCACAGCGGGAGGGGACCTGCTGCCAAGTGCTACACCCGACACCGAGCAGGCGGATCACATACCCCGCTACCGGCACGGAGCAGAGCACACACATCTCTCAGGCGTGCAGCCCTGAAACCTCGGCTGATGCGGATGTCCAAGGACTGCTTGCCAAGATACTGACTGCTGCACTGGGCCCTGGGGTCATACATCAAATGTTGACATGCACTGACAGATGTTTATGTTGGTCATCCTGATTTAACTCCCATTACATCATTTACCAAGCTACTGATGTTATCATAAACGATTAAACAAGCCGGCAAAGGGGACTCGAATACAAATTTGATTCCCATGTGGTATGAGGGCATTACCACTCCAGACTGTCTTGCTCTTAAATCAAATTGAACAACTGCACAGATTCTTTAATTCATTTGAATTCTGTATGGAAAAGTGCTCTTTTTTTTTCAGAAGGCTGATTTCATTCATCATTTGACCATCACAGGATGAATGAAAGGTATTAAAAGGAAAAGGGGGGGGAATGTCAGACTTGGAATTACAAATTATTGGTGTAAAACTAAAAACAGTTTTGTACTTTAATTAAGGAGCTGCTCAGGCTGGGATTCATTTAAACCACCTTAGTTCTTCAAAGTCTGCTGCATTATTTAGTGCTTCCAGTCACTTCTGGTTTGTGTCTGGACTATTTTAACATACTGAAAATAACTGAAACTTCTGAGGGAGAAAAATTAATAAGCAGAGGAAGTTCTCGATCTAGTATGTACATAACATGCTTGCTGCCTGCCACTGAAATACAGTATTATCAAATACAAGGGGTTAAATTTAAACTCCATGACCACCTCCCTGCTTGCTTGGTTGTCATTAAGCGTGGGGAGGGAATAGGAAACACTTCACACATCTTGTTTTCCGCTTCTAATATATTTTTGAGTTTTCGAGTGCAGGCTTTGCTTGGATGTGTAATCACTGTGGAATGGCTACTATACTCTTGCTACACTGCATAATACTTTCCCTTCCTCCTACTGTAGGATTCCTCATGAAAATAGGCACTTTGTGTTTTTGGCCCTAAGGACAGAACATAATGTACTGTCTCTAGGAAAAAATTAAAAAAAGAAAAAATCATTAAAACATTTTCCACTACTTAAAAAACCCCCGACACATGAAGTACCACTGTATTTCTTTTACATACATGACCTCATAGATAGATGTGTGCATCCACACACACAAATGCATTCAATTTTCAATTTAGCTATTTATAGAACTCTATAATTTTTCCTGGCTCAAGATTTAGTAAGCCTTCCCTGATGGAGTTCAGTTCACAGGGTTTCGCAGCTCTCCATTTTGCTTTAAGTTCATATCCATGGAATGCCCCTCCCCAACCCTGCCTCCTCCTAGAACCCCATTTAATGTTTTGCTGATTAAATTGGCCCTTTGCTTTCCTGAACTCATCACAAAAACAGCAGGTTTTTTCTTTCCTAAGGATCTGTGTGTGTCTTGACAATTTTTCTTGCAATCTCCCAGTGGCAAAGTTCAGGAGTCCAGTTACTCCTGTCTATATACAACCACCCTTTTCTTGCTGATGCACATTTGATGCACACCTAGGAGGTCTTGGCAGAGAGACCACATAAAGGTCTCATCTTGGGTCACATAAAGGTCTCTCATCTTGGCACATAAAGGTCTTCCAGCCATGCTGTTGCTCCCTTAAGTAGGAAAAATGGAGGTTTGGGGAATGTTTGAGAATCATCATCACCTTCGTCCAAGGTGGCAGCAGGACAGCAGTTCTGGAAGATGGGCATCCATGTGATGCTGTTTGCTTGCTCCCCATTCAGTGAGATGAGCAAAGAACAAATGAAGTGTTCAGAGACCTCATGTCAGGGAAAACCTTTTCTCCCCTGTCTTCAGTCCCCTCATACTTCAACAAACTGGCCTGTCCCAGGGTAAGGATTACCCTAGCTGATTTAGGATAGATGGATCTGATGGTACTTCCATCTCTTCCCATCCTCTTTCCAGCTGGCTGAACAGCACTGCAGCCCAGCAGTTGTGTGAATGCCCACTGAGAGCTAAATGCCCATTTGTGTAACTTCCAGCTAAGCTCTGCTTTCTTTTGGTAAGAAAAGACATCCTGCTATGTCAAGGTATAGTGCTGGAATGCACAACAGCAACAAGAGAGAATTGCCCCCTCTCTCCACTCTCCAGAGCTCAGCTTGCTCGGGCCAGCAGCATACAATCTGCATAAAGGACAGAGAGGTAGTGCTCAGAAAGTAGAAAGTCATTAAAGTAAAAACCCATGAGGCAGATAACAGCTTGCTGCCAGACTTCTCAAAATTTAAGTGTTGATTGTTCAGAATTTATGTCTAGATTTTTCTTAAGAATGCAATTTCCTGGCACATGGTAGAAGTCACTCTAGACCTGCATGTCAGCACAGCAGGCATCCTGTTGCAAAGGTTATTATGGAACTATTGAATGTTTTCATGCCAAATTTGTCCAAATTAAGCCGAGGCGAATGGAAATACTTTCCCTGGATAGGTGGTGGTTGCATTAGGTGGGTTTGTTTATAAGGAGAATAAAAGTTACAGCTAAATATAAAAGCAGATATATCATAATATTGTCTGAGAACTTGAATAACATGTCATTCAGCCTGTGTGCTGTGGAAAGAACACGAAGGTCAAATCTAAAATAAGATCAGTGACTGTTTGACAATAGAAACATGTAGGAGGTAGAGCAGGAGAATTTTCCACATTTTTTCAAATGGCATTTTTCTTTTAAAAAATATCCTCCTCTACCTTGCAAGGAGTCTGATGCAAAAAACCTGTTGAACTTTGTGCAAAGCATATTGCTGAATTCAGTGTGGTTTTGATCAGCCTCCTGGCAAACCTGTATTAGTAATTTGTGCCAACTGTTTACTTTTTGCATTATGCTCAGTTGGGAAAATGAAAGAAGGCTGCTCTGTTGCATTTGTGCTTTTAGAGAGTTTCACTTTCTGCTCGAGCCCTCTCATCCTGCTTCCCTGGAAGTCAGAGACTTCAGAGGGTCTGCTGCTACCTTTTAAAGGTGAGCACATTTGAATTCACAGCATTGGGGAGTGCACAGAATCCTTGGCAAGGTCAAAAAGAGAGAGAGAGAGGAAAAAAAAAGCCCAGGCAAACTACTACTTGGAAGTATTTTATAAAATCTAAATGCATTCCTTTTTAATTTTGTTCATCCACCAAAACCTAGGGTGAAGACATGATGTCAAGGTCTTGCCACTTCCTAAAGTGCAACCGAGGTGGGGATTTAAGCCTCCGCCCTGCAGAGGCATAACCACCCCTCAGCAAGTCTTGTCAGAGAAAGGGAACTTGCAATCCCAGTCTTGACAGAGACATCTAATTCCCTCTACTTTTACTTCAGTCAGTGATGTCAGAACTACATTTCTCTTTTCAACCCTACATTCACATTCAAATATAGTTACAACCACTTCCCTGTAAAATGTGTTACAAAAGGAGTCTTGCAAATGCCCTAATACCCCTGCCAACTGCTCCAGTGGCAGAATCCCATGACTTTAAAGCAAAGGCAAGAGACAGAACCTAGCCCAAGGCTAAGGCCTGAAGGCAGCTGCCCTTTGCCTCTGAGCTGTGGCACACAGTCCATGTAGTTTCTAAAGCCAATGTTAAAAGATTCATTGCCAACATGTTCCTCCATGGGAGGACTCTCAGGGTTCCTGGGAGCAAGGGACTGGCAGAGGAAGGAGATGTGGGGGTAGAGCATCCTCTCCTCAGCTCCCCCAGCCTGTCCCTGTCCTCTGGAGACTCTGCACCAAAGCTCAGGGTGGATCTGGGCTGCAGGCTGCCCTTTGGTGAGCCCAGCCCCATGGGCAGCCTTTTGCTGGCAGGCATCCCCTTATTTCAAGTGGAAGCCCACACCAAAATGAGCCATGTGGTGCTTTCTTAATTCTCAAGCACAAAGATGGCCCTGGAGCAGCAGGGAAAGGGAGGCTGGAAAGAGGCTGGCAAGGTCCCTGTGCAGGGGAGCACTTGTCCCCTCTGAGGGACCTTCGATGAGGCTGCAGGAGAGGCGGAGGAAGGAGTCGGTGCCTGGCAGCACACCAGCCTTGCCAGGGGCTCAGGAAAACCCTCAGGCACAGGCTGGCCAGAGCCTGCTGTGGGCAGGGGGCTGCAGGCACAGGTCCTGCTTGGGTTTGTGCTTCACAGCCCCCTTCCGCTTGACCTCCAAGCCCTGGGGCAGACACGGCCAAAATTAGTATCACACTGAGGGCTGGCACGCGATGGCTTTGACCCTAATGATCCCACTGGGAATGCAGTATTGTTCTGGCCCTATTAACAATAATTTGCATGTTGTCTAATGGCCCTGGGAGGAAAAAAATAAAAATAAAAAGGGTGGCAGGCCCTGAGGGAAGAGAAGAGGAAATGGGACTGCTGCCATTTTCTTCTGAGAACTGGCAAAGTAAGAAGGCTGACTTTCTTAAGGAGCCAGAGGTAAAACCATTCATTGCAAAATTATTTAATCTCCAACTTAATCATTCAGCCTTCATTGCTTCAAGGCACGGTTTTGAGAACCCAAGCCATTTAGCTATTTTGAAGAGCTCCTGTCAAACCAGCCTGATAGAGACCTTGATCATAGGAAACTGATTTTACTGGGACTCTGGGTCTCTCCCAAGGCAATGGTGACAGTGACCTTTCAGGATGAGGAGCTGCCCTCAGCAGAAAGGTCTGAAGTACAGAGACAAGGGACGTCTGCAGGCAGCACTTTCCCATCGAACTTGGAGCCTTACATACAAAGAGCAGTCAGTAACACTGAGCTGCCACAGTTCCAGTCATTATTTCTTTTGTTGAGAGGAATTTCTTTAGGGATCAAAGTGTCCTGAAAACCAAACAAGCTGCCTGTCCATCCCTTCCAAAAGAACAGGTAGTTTATTCCAGCTGTCAGCAACTGCAAACCAAACAGCTCCTCTCCCACTGTCAGTTTTTGCTCTAGGCCAGTTATTAAAATTAAACAGTTGCGTTTGCAAGAATGATGCATTGTGTCTGCAGGGGGGAAGAGAAGGGAGAGAGAGAAAAAAAAGCAAGCAAGTTTTTTAAAACAAACCCTAGGCCAGTTTACACAGCCTAGCAGCGTGCCAGTGCTGCCTCTTCCCTCTGTCCATTGAACTCCCACAGAAGTCCCAGCCTGCAGGATGTACTACCATGTCACAAGCATCCTTCTCACTTCATTGGGGAAAACAAAATAATTTTTTTTAAAAAGGCAAGAAAAATCCAGTCCCTTGTAAAATAAATACACTATTCCCTTGGGAAACAATCCATTTCAAGTGGTATGAGAAAAGGTTCAAAGGTATACCTTGGCAGGTTTCCCCACCACTTGTGCCACCCAGGCTGAGAGTAGAGTGGAAAGCCCCCCCTTTGATGGTCCTAAAGCACCAGGCAGGCTCCCCAGCTTGCCCCTGGGGCTGAGGAACAGCTTTACTGGCCAAAGCTGAGCAGGACCAATTTCTAGAAAACTGCTGTGGTCCTAGTGGGACACTACCACCCCTGTCCCACACAGGCACAGTCAAGATGGAAATGTGTGGCATCCTGGGCTCCCCTTGCAGAGAGAATGCCTGGGGAAGCTGAAAAGCACTCTCAAGGCAAAGCCTGAGGCAGCCCTGCTCCAGTTTTCCACCACCACACAGCTGTGCTTAACCATGCACTGTAACCAAGGCTCTGTACAACACGTCACTGATCCCTTTCTGGGTCTGTCCACATGCTCACTGCTGTGCAAGGCTAGATGCCACTGGTTCTAGCACCCACACTGAAAAAAAATAGCTACTGACTCAAAACGGGCAAGGATTCCACACATTCAGTCCAGAGCCAAATACGTGGATTTTCTACTGCAGGGATTTTTTGCAGACAGCCGTGAGCTACTGCAGAAGCCTGAACAGACCCCAGGCCAGCTCGTTTACTTGCAGCCTTGATTGCCACCTGACATTTCAAGAGACTGGTTTATTTTCTCCCTCGTCAGGGCACCCTGCTGCGGCACTCCAGCCCCATGAGGAGCGAAGCCTTTCCCTCAGCCAAGCTCCACAGCAGCGCTGCTAATTAGTGCAGATCTGGAAAACAGAGAAAGGAACAGGTCAAGCTGGAACCTGGAAATAACACAGGCATTAGGATTCCTTCTCAGTTATATTTGGGACCTTGTGCATCCAGCAGCAGACTGAGGATTAGGTATTTGGACAGAGTGATTTAATGTGATGTGCCAGATCACTTCAGGTGAGGGGCTTTGGATATGTCTGACTTGAGCAAAAATTTGCAGACACTTGGAGCACAATGTAGAATTTGCTTCTGTTATGAACAAGGGAGTAGTTTTTTCAGTTTATTTAGGGTCTTTTACTTAAGCTGTGAGTTCATTTGTGAGAATTTCAACAGGTTTTATCTATCTACAGCACCGACCGCCTTATTCTGCTAATGGAAATGCCAACTTATTTACTAGTGTATTACTCTTTGATTTACTTCTAACTCTTTTTTCTCTATTAAAATATGGGATTAGAAACTGGATCCTCTACTACGTTTTATAATACACAGTATGAATATGTGAAGAATAATCTTAAGAAAGGAGTTAATTCCTTTAGAGACAAAGCCTGCAATAGTTATTCCATCACAAAAACAGGCTAGAAGACTGTCCCGTAGATTTCACTGGCCTGCTGTCCATGGTCTTATCCCATCTTTCTAGTGACTCATGCAAGTCTCACCAAGACATGCAACAAGAACTTTGTCTCCTAAGCCTCAGTTCAGCAAGATAGTTAAGAGTAACTTCAAGCTCATGTTTAAGCCAAAAGGTTTGATTACTACTCACTTTGTTTTTAGGTGTTTTTAAATTGCTTTTGCTGCTTGCATCTGAACATTTAATGAAGCTTGCGAGTGGGAACACAGGAATAAAAATGTATGAAGATACTTTTTACAGAGACACATGATATACCTATACTACTCCTTCCCTGAAGTGCCACAGAAAGCTTTTACATATGGTGGGAATAGAAAAGGAAAGACAAATTCCATCTTGAAACATCCAATGAACTGTGCTGATACTTAAAGGAAAACACAAATACTGTCACCTGCCATTTCTCACACTGCTCACCCTTCCCATGCATAAAAACTAGAAATCAACACCTGAAACTGATCTTTTTAATCTGTTTCCATCACAAGCATTGCTAAACTCATCCAAACAGTGGAACTGAAAAAGTTTAAGTCTAATTTCCATTTAACTTTTATTTTTTCTTCCTTTTATCTCCTCTCCAATCAAATCTCACCCAAATAGTTTCACAATCTGACTCACTTTGCTCTTTCCCAGGCCAGCAAACTCCAGCAATGACAAAACGTAATGCTGCAGATTTGAGCTTTATTCTAAGCTCCAAACTACTAAAATGGACATTTTGTTCAAAATTGTACCTTGTACTCCTTTTTTTTTATTACAGAACATCAGCCCAAGGAATGATAGCATAATGGGCAACAAAACATTTCCTGCACCTTATGTGCTGTATAGCTATCAAGAATACCTATTTCATATATGGGTTAACTGAAAAAGAAAGATATTAGTGATTTGTCCCATATCCTATCGTGTACTCAGTACCAGAGCCAAGAAGAGGAAGTTAAGTTTTGACTTGGTTACTTTCTAGAACAACTGCGCGAGAGCCTCTTTCAGTCACTATGAGGGGAAAATGAGCCCTTTTCTTTTTGATTGTACTTGGAGCACATTCTTAAATTACTCACTGAAGTACACTGAAACCCACTGAGTTGCCTTTTCAATCAACAAAATGGAATCATTCTTTTTACGCCTCCTAAATAAAATAGCAATAAAATGATATATGCACTGAAAGATGCTGACTATTTCTTTCAACTAACTCAAAATCATAGAATCACAGAATCATTTAGGTTGGAAAAGACTTTTAAGATCATCAAGTCGAACCACTATCCCAGCACCTGGTTCTTTTTGCAGAACTTCAATGGCAAATACAAGGAGGATTGGCTTCCAACTTTAAATGTGAAGTTAGGTACTCGTGTCAAAATTCGTAACAGAGCTCCAGTCAGCACAGGAGTAAATTTTGTCATGTGGGTACTCTTAGAAACACACAAAGTGCATTTACAATTACCTTAACAAAACACATGCAGGAGTAAGAATTTCTCCCTGGATGGATGAGACCAGCAGCACATCCACCCCAGTATCCCCAGTCACTGACCAACACCAGGTGCTCTCGCGGAGAAGCAATGGAATAGATAATTTTGAAAGAGCTGGAGAAAGCTCTACCCTCAGCACCTGGTGATCTGGTTTCAGCAGCTGATGTTAAATTTACCCCAAGGTGTATGACTGCCCTTTCAAGCAATTTGACTCAAACAGAAACATACATGTTTTCCTTACCCTTATAAATATCTAAACTTTTCCTGAATGCAACTCAGTACTTCCACTCACAGCTTTCCCATGAAAACAACTTCCAAAGGTTAATCATGTGTTGCAGAAAAGGCTGGTTTTCTCTATTAGCTAAAAACCTGTGGCTTTTTCATTTGATCTTATTTTTCTTGCCGCATATACAAAGTAAACATAACTACAATTGTTCAATTAAGTACCTCTTCCTGTTCCTATTGAAGTCAATGGCAACACTTTCTAACACCAGATTTGTTTTCTTACTCATTAACAGTAAAATCCAGAAACTAGCAAGGAACTTTCCAGCAAGGGGGAATTTTGCAAAGTCTATCAATATACAATAATTATGACAGCAAACTAACATTAAGATAAAATAAGAGAAAATAAATTCCAGATTTTCAGACGCATTTGGAAAAGTTATCTGGTTTCATAGTCTTTTGGGAGCCAAAAGAAAAAAAAAGGCAAAAAAAAAAAATGCCATCAGATTGTTAATGAGACTGAAAGCCAGAGTAAAATAAAAATCCCTCAAATCTGTCATCAGCATTCATGTTTGCCAAGAAGGCCTGGATGTTATCCTGCTGGGGAAGAGAAGATTTATAGCACTGCACACCTTCATCCATCCTATTATTATATATGAAATGGAAAATAAAACAGGCCGGTACTGCCCTTAGAAATAATCAGTATTTTGCTGCCACTGAGTAACAAATGTTGTTATTATTATTACTAAATCAGCAGGAGGGCAGCCACGAGGTGCTCATAAATAAATTATTTTTAACAAACCAACAAACCAAACAGGGCTGGGCTCCACCCTCCCAAGGGTGTGAAGGAAAATAAAACAGGGATGGAGGTGGGCAGGGCAAAGCCAGACCTGGCACACACAGTTCCTGATGGCCAGGTGGCAGCGCCCAGCACCAGCAGAGGGGATGGAAGGGGGCAGTCAGGAAGCTGAGGATTGCCAGTCCACTTTGAAGCAGAAACAGAAAATGAGCAAAGAACCAGAACCTGTCAGCATAACCCTGATCACCAAAAGAGATGGAAATTAATTAGGCAAAAAATAAAACCCTCTTTGCTACAGGAATAGTAATTATTCAATCAGACCTTTCACACTGTTTTTTAGCTCCATGGCTGCCCAGGCTGCTGACCCAGTTTGGGGCTACCCAGACCTCAGGTGAGAAGCCAGTGGCCACTGCCTTACCAGCAGCCCTGAGGCAGGACTGTAGTTCTAAAGGGCTTTGGGCTGGTTTGGCAAGGGGGCTGCAGAGCAAGATGGGAGACAAGGACACAGCACGATTGCTGGCAGCTGGTACCAGCAGGGAGCCACCACTTCAGCCACACTTGCCCCGAGTCCTGGGCCCAGCATCCCTTGGTGGCAATGGCAGAGCACAAGGCTGGCTTTCCGTGTGCCAGGCACAAACCACCACACGAGACCAAAACCACAGCAGAGGTTTCAGAGCGACAGCTGAGCACCACTCCTGTTTCTACATCCATCTCCCTCCACCATGCCAGGTCCAGCCCGCTGAGAGATGACCCTCTCATCAAGGACACCTGTACTGAGCACAGGGGCTCAATGGCTGCTGGAGATGCAGTACAAAGTTCCTGTGCTGCCTTAGGAAGCCCAGGCCCTGGGATCTGGCCGCTGGGAAAATCCTTCTGCTCCACATGCAATTTCACACATCATTGCATAGGTCTTGTGATTCTCCTGCTAGAGCCGTGCTCCGCCATCGGAGGAACGCTTGTGCCTCGGCAGAAAAATTCAACTGGATTTTCTTCATGGATTACCGACTCTGAATTTCAAGCTACATACTCAAAAAACTAAGCTACTTACTGTCCAGCAGAGCTAACACAGCAGCTCGGGAAATGCCTGTGTTAGTGCAGGCACAGAACAAACTTCTTTCTCAATATTGAAAGTAAAATAAAAGTTTTTAATAGGATTGCTGTTTGAACTTTACAGTTCTTTGCAAGATCAAGGCAAATGACATCATCTCCACAAGTGAGACCCCTGGTTCTGAAATTTTAAAGGTCACAGTCAATACATTTTTTTTTGTTGTTTTTTTAGAAAGAAAACAGACTTCTGAGAAAATACGCAGCCTAATGTTGTTGCAAGTTACAGAGAAAGCTACTATAAATGAACAGGACTAGAGAACCACAATCATTTTCTCTTTCTGCCCTAGCTCTTCTTCTCCTTGCTTCGGCACGGGTCCTCCACAGAATTAATTTCTTGCTCTTCAGCAACAGGAAAAAGAAAAATATTTTGATAATATTTTGAGAATTCGATTATAAACCCACAAAGCCACAAAAACTGGCAAAGGACTGACAGAAGGTGCAACACTTGAAACTGCCAATTCATTTATTTAACTGAGTGGATTTCAGATAGTTTCCTTTTACCAGTCAAACAGTGACTTGGGGTTAGCCCCACTGGGGATTGAGTCGTTACAAGGCCGCACGTCGCCGCTGAAGAAAGCCAAAGTGCCTCTGCTCCATGCTCTCCTTGGCCAGGCACGTGGCATCCCTCTCCAAGCAAGGAGAAGTCCTGTGCTGAACAAGCAAGAGGCTTTTGCTTGGGACTTGCACAAGAAGCAACGTGTTGTGCAGGTGGATGTCTGGCAGAGCTGCTGCGAGAGCAGCTCCAGAGCCCAAAAGGGATGGGATTTTGATCAGCACCCTACAGAGAAGCTCAGGAAGGACCCTGTGCCACACAGATATCCATGATCTCTAGCTCTGTCCTGGAGGCAGATGCACCTACCATCCCTCACCTTCGTGACACAGCCATGGACCACTGCAGAGCACGGCAATCCTCCAAGCTTCCTTTCCAAGGTGTGCCAGCAAGCCAAGAAAATTAATGATTTACTAGGCACAAAATAAAAAAAGAGAAAGCTCAGTGATTAAGACAGTCAGCTCAGGAGAAGGGAAACCTGGGGTCTCATTGCTCATCCAAGAAGCATTTTATTCATTTGGCTGTGGACAGCCACCTGAGAAAACACATCAGCCTGCAGGAATCAGACACCCTAGATCTTCCTCCTCCACCAAATGCAATCTCACTTCTGCAGAATTAGAAGGAGTCCTGCTGCCAGAGGGGAGGAAACCTCAGCAAAATCAGCAGCCATCTGGAAAGTGACGCCTCCTGAGATGTTGAAGATGTGAGTGTACACCCCGCTGCCAGGCTGGAGAAATTCTGGTTGCCAAAGCTTGGGAGAGGCCTAAACTAAGAAACCACCAGGAAAAGTGGAAGCTTCTCCTCAGATGTATTTGCAGGTGATGGCACCTAAGAGACAGCAGCTGGGCTGGAAGGTGCCTGCCAGCTTCAGGACACAGAGGTCCTTGGGGACAGTGGCCCGCACAGCCCCGAAGTGGCTCCCTTCTCTCATGGCAGAAGCAGTTGCTGACTAGATTGGGTGAGGGACAGTGAGAAGCCAGGGACCTTCTGTCGCCACTCTGGCTAGGCAGGCACTCGGAGGATGCAAGCGCTTATGTTCCACCTAAGGTCCACTTCAGACATCTAAATCCTTCCCCGTGTGTGGCCTTAACTCTCGAGCAGAATATAAAGAACCACAATAAAGGGACAGAATCAAGTGAAAACACATGACCATTGCATTCCTGGTTCAAATGTAAATACAGTAATTTAAAATTAAGTGTTCTCAGCTGAATGTTCTCTCTGCTTCTCTCACCTGGGCTTTTTTGCATTCTTTATATCAAAAATGTATGTGTCTATGTAAATATGATGGTGCCTGTATCTCCTTCCGTAGTACTCATGCTCTTGTTTTTCTTGAACAGCTTGGGGAGGAAGCCATATGTTGGACTAGAAGCGCCCAGAGCTAAGCATGGCTCCCACGTCTGTTAGGGTGTGTGCCCAAAGAAGGAACCCATCACTGCAAGACAAACACAGTTATTTCTCCCACACCGACTGCATCCCTTCAGTGTTCCCCATGTCAATGTCAAAAAAGTTGCCAAGTGCGACAGGCCACTGCCAAGCCAGTCCTTCTGCAGCTCTGGAAATCAAAATGAAGCCATTAAGTTTTTAGTTAGAAAGCATGCATTATACCAAGTATCACGAAATTGCAGAGATGACCTAGTTCCCCTCTTTTTTTCTTTTCTAATACAATTAAGATGTTATCAGGCCAAAGTACAATATTGTGGTATCCTGACTAAAGTGAAAATCTTTGAAAGTGGCGTTTAGTTGCCACCAGAACCACAAGCTAATAATGCAGATTACGTGCAGGCCCCATCTGTTGCTTTTTCTAAGTTCTGAACAAACCCATGAGGCCATGTATTGTAAGGGCATTAACAACACCCAGACACCATTATCAGCAATGTCTAGTGCCTAAAATTTATACTCCACCAGCTATATCCCCCTCCCACCCTGACCTTCAATATGCTTTCCTTCTTTGTTTCCCTTGCAATATAAAGAACTCACATCCTGAAAACACACTGCCAACTTATAGAATGGACTCATAAGTCCCAAATAAGAAAAACACAGCAACCAAATTTCAGACCTGAGTGTAAGGCACAGGCCCATCCAAGAGACACAAGGCCTGTGCTGCCCAACTTACCCACTGTGTAAAACATACTCTCATGACTAACTGTGATGCTCTCTTCTCTGGTACTAGGCAGCCTCTAATAAACTTACCACTCCACAAAATACCAGGGAGCCACAATATAAAGGAGGAGAGGGCTACAGTAGCCAGGGGTCCTGCCTGTTGCAGCACCCTGCATGACAGGGAGATCTTGCAAGTGGCTGTGCTGAAGTCCTACCAAGCATGACCACCTACAAGGCTGGAAGAGCCATTTATGAATAAGGTTCATACATGGAGTATGGTGCAAGAGGCAGGTTGAAGACTGAGCGCATATATCAAAGCATCCTTTTACACTGACAGGTCCTGAAATCCAGAAAGAGAAAGAAAGAATAAAAATCCACTGCCTCATGCCCTCCTTGATTTCTCCTGCCTGAAGAGAAGATCCCAAAAGCTGTGTTTGCAACTTTATGTTAGTCTTTTGTTCTTTGTAACCAGCTGGAAGGTTTTGCCTGTGTTTAATAATGCTATGGCTCAAAGGCACCAGCCTTGTACCAGAGAGACAGGCGAAAGCCACCTTCAGGTAGTATTTTGCACATCTTCCATGTGTACATTACAAATAACACGTGGCAGTAAGTGGTATCACATGCATCCAAATTCTGGAGCTCTTGTTGATAGGAAACCTCAATAAACAATTAAATGGCTATAGATAAGAAGTATCCTTTCCTTTTAAAGGCAGTCATTGTTTACAGTCTAAGTTTCTTGTACTTCCAACTGTCGAGCAACAGCTCCAGCACTCACCTCCTCTGGCCAATCACGCCTGGTAACACCTGTCTTTTCACATTCTCAGTTTTATTCATTATTTATGTTTCTCTTTACACAATACACCCACAGGACAATACATCTCCAGCATGCTTACGACTTGATCCAAAGATCACTGGAGTCAACAGAATGACTTCACTGGCTCTGGAGCGAACGGAGGGCCCCAGCTCCGCAGACAGGCTTCCAGCCTGAGGAGGGACTTACGCACAAGTTAGGCATCCCAGCCCAGAAGTGCAGTCGCGAAATCCCTAACCCTTTAGCTGCTCGTCGCTGAACAAGCCGAGGTCTCCAAAAGCCTGAACTGTTTGCAGATTTTTTTTCCCCCCCAGTTATCCTTTTTGTGAAAAAAGACCCCCACAACACTAACCCTCTGTAGTGGTCCATGAAGTCGGGGACCAGGGGATAGACCTCCCTCTCCCAAGTGTGGTCCCAACAACCAAGTGCTGGAGTCACTCTGTGTGTATGTGTATATATAGATAACTGTGTGTCTGTATATGTGTGCACATTTGTATATAATACACAGACACACACACACACACACACACATTTTTTGCTCCCCCTTCTGGCCCCACGAATCTAGAATTTTTTTCGTTTTGATGGAAACAGAGGAGAGCAGAACAATCCTGCCTCCAGTGTGACTTGTAGCCAGGGATCAGCAGCACTCCTTTGGGACGTGCGCAATATGTATTCCTGCTGAGAAAAGGGCCCCAAAGCCTTGCTCCCTCTGTTACAGCAGCAGGAGATGTCCTCTGGATCCCTGGACATGTATCCTTTAGTCAGGCGGGTTCAGCAGTGGGGAAAGGCAACACCTTCATTTTTTAACAGATGGTCAACGCAGGCAGCACATTATTTAGCCTAACACGAATTTACCAAGAGACCCAGTGCTAACAAACACCAGGCTTGAGAAACATGTTAACTGGGAAACATACGCTGTAATTTATATTTTTTTACACATACCCTTTAAAGGTGTGCTGTGTAATTGATCAGCTTTCTGTATTTCACAGGAGACCGAACCTGAAACTGCCAGTGTCCTACCTAGCTGACCTCCATTTTTAGGTGACTTATGCCAGCTCTCAGCCCAGATGTTAGGCTTCTTCTTCACTATAACTTGTGCCATTTCTCCCTCCAAAACATTAATATCATAAGCTTTACACATACAACAGGTTTGGTTTGTGGGAGAGAGGCTGAGACCACATTTTGTTCTAGTATATCAACTAATATAGGAAAAAAGGAAAGGAATACCCTTCTAATTCAATGCAGTCAGTTATTCTGGAAAGAGAGGGAGAGAGAAAAAGGAAAGGCTTTTGACTGACTACAAGTGAAAAAGCTGTCCATTTTCCACAAGTGGAAATCTTCCCATTCTAGTTGAGGCTGAAGCCTGCCCCAGACAGAGGTGATCTCTACCCCAGAAACACAGTCACCCATCAGATCACAGCAAATACTCATTTCCCAGAACAATCCCACAGACATGGCACCCAGCACCTTTGTTTCATCTGAAGACAAAGATTTTTCACACTAGACGTATCTTATACCATAAAACCCCACTCCAGTGACAACCACAGCTGCAGATGCTGTCACCAATGGCCACCTGCTCGCTGGTAACACCAGGATCCGGTGTTTGTTGCACACCAGTCTGGTGCATCACCCCTCACGGGCCAGGACGCTGCATGCACACACACACAGGTGGCCCCCACTGCCCCAATGCCTGGGCCTTGCCACAGTGTGCCTCTCCCTGGCAGCTGGATGGGCATCTCTGCTGCCCACTCCCACCCCAGTGCAGGACTCTGCCTTGGCTAGGAACCTGCCTTGGTACTGCCAACAGGCAAGGGTGGACAGGAGAAGTGGAGACCACAGGAAAGTGGAGACCGCTGATGAATACAGTGCCTTGCTCATCCCTTTTGCTCACAAGCTGTGGCTGTTCCCCCCATGAGCTGTAGCTGTTCCCCCATCCCAAACCACTCCCCTGTACCCGGCATCGAGGTGAAACTTGACAACTGGCAAAAGGCCTGCACTGCTTTGGCATATCCCAGCGCACACCCCTTGGGTAAACCTTTTGCTCCCACGATCGCGATCTCCTGGGCACTGCCCAGCCCGGGGCCCCACCAGCCACAGGCCAGAGCCAGGAGCGGGAGCAAGCAATCGGGGGACGTACCCAGCCTCCGTTGTCCTGGATCCAGTTGTGCAGGTGCCGGTTCAGGTACTCGGTCATCCAGGCGGCGATGCTGTCTACGAGGGAAGACATCTCCCGGTTGACACTCTCCACACACATCACACCGCCGAACTCGAAGAAGGCCACAATTCTGCCCCAGTTAACCCCATCTCGGAAGAGCTCTTCCACCACCGCCACGAAGCGGCTCCTGGCCGTGAAGGGTGTCAGGTGCAGCTGGCCAGACATTTGGGCAAAGTCCCTCTGGTAGCGTCGGGAGAACTCATCCCCCGCCTGGCGCAGGACGAGGTGGACAACCTGGGGTGCAGGGAGCAGCCCCTCGACCGGGGGCGCGTGGCTAGCAGCAGCCGAGCCGGGGGGCTCGGGGTGCGGAGACACCAGCCCAGTGTGATCAGAGGAAGTCCCAGCAGCAGCAGCAACCGCAGCAGCAGCAGGAGCAGAGAGACCTGGAGGCAGGGGTGCCCTGTCCTCGCCGGCAGCCCAGTCGTATCCCCTCTGTGAGAGTTTATAGTGGATGTACTTCAGCACTATCTCCCGGTTATCGTAGCCTCTTCTCCCCGGATGAGCCATAATTCCCAAGAGGAAGCAGCAAGAGGGAGGGAGAGAGGAAGAAGAGGAGCAGGATGAACCCAAAAAAGTAAAGCAGCCAATAATAATAAAATTAATAACACCAAAAATTATAATCCAGTTACTGTATTGGACACGGTTTCATTCATGCTGGTGTGGGGGAGTTCTCGGGGTCTCGGAGGTACTTTTGTCTTCTCAGTGTTTCCTCCTCGGTTTGAGATGCACGGCATAAATAGGGATTAAATTCCTGTAAATACTTTACTTCCAGGTGCACATTTATTACTTATTATAAATTTACTTTAGGACCATTTCCTCCTCGGTGTTGAAATACATCTTAAAAAATATTATACCGACTCAAAATCAGGTGCATTTTCCCCTAGGTGCTGGACTACCATGGACACGAAGGAGCGGACGAACACACACTGTAAAAACTGCAATTCAACACGATTTGCTAAGCAGCCTTGGATGGACGTTAATCCAATGCACTTTATGCTAGAAACCTCAACACTAGGTTTTGGGTTTTTTTGTTAAGTTACACAAACTAAATTTCCTCTGTAAAGTACTTACTTGGACTATAAATATGTTCCTCTGTCAAGTTTCATCTAAAAGAAAAATAGCAACAATAAAATCCAAACATCACAAGTCTTCAGAAGCGTTAAGTTCTGGTCGCTTTGATGCTTCAAGTCACCAAGGGGACGGGAAAGGGGCAAAAAAAAATATTTCTACGATTTCAAATGTTTTTTCCCAGACTCCTGTTTAACAGACATCTCCAAAGATGTGTCAAAGCTCAGAAAATCCCGCCTCGCAGCCCGGGAAGGCGAACAACCCCAAAGAGACGGAAAATCCTGGAGACCAGATGAACCACATTTGAATCCAAGCTCTCGCAGAAGTGCTCTGTTTTTCCCTCCAGTGCAACGTACAGACATATGCATTTACGTAGTTTCATTCAGACACCGATCGCAGGAACCCGGTGCTTCCACACACACGCACGCACACACCAAGAAAATTAAAAATTTAAAAAAAAAAGGCGCATGTATTTAGAAAATGAAATTTTTCACAAGAAAGAGCGCAAAAAAAATTAATTAAAAGACGAAAATAAAAATAAAGAAGGAAAATTGCTTTTGACTGCTGCCATTTCCCGAGCAGCTTTGTATCGGCGGAGGAAGAGCCCCTGGCGCTGCCGAGGAGGGGCGCGGACGGGGCGTGTGTGCGGTGTGACTGGTGCCGATGGGGACCGCGGCCGCGGCGCCGCTGCCCGCCCGCCCG
>VZRF01010597.1:767185-798928 GCA_013396875.1 Vireo altiloquus
CTGGGGCCGCGGGCGGTGCTGCCCGTGCCGAGGAAGCGGCTGCGAGGCCGGGGGCTGCGTCCCGCTCCGCGCCTCTGCCGCTCCGGGCGGATTCATTTAAATAAATAAATAAATTTCTGTTTTAAAAATAAATGAAACGGGGAGGGGAAAAAAAAAAAGTCTGAATGCACCTTTCTGAAAGGCATAGTGGCACGCTGCAGCCGTGCAGGGCTCCGTGCATTGCGGGTCGGGGGTGCGCTGGCAGCAGCCCCTGCGCGGCCGCGGAGCCCGTGCGGGGCCGATCCCGCCGGCCCGGCTGTGCGGTGCCCCCCTCCCGGCCCTGCGGAGTCCCACACACCTGCTCCGCGCAGGGCGCCCGCCTGGTCGGTCTTGAGGCGATGGGACAGGCAGGGAGCTGGGTTTTAGGACTTTTTGTATTAACGGGGCTCAAGTTTGTCCCTGCGCCGGCCTGAAGAATTCTTTTACATTGCAGAGGGGCTAGTGGAGCTGCTTGAAGATGAGGTCAATTTGGAGTTGACCAAAGAAGCAGAGTTAACCTTTAAAGCTGGTTAAACCCATAGAGCTGGGAAATAGCGATGGCTCAGCCCCCCCGGCACCCCGAGCAGCGACATCGGGGGCCAGGGATGTGTGATGCTGGGACTGCCCCAGCTGAAATGGGGCACCGTCCCGGAGAAATGCCAAGCCGAACCGGGGCAGGACATTCCTGGCATCTTTCTCTGCACAGTTAAGAAGGGGGAAAGAGACGTTTGATAAATTTTGCCAATTTATGTCGATATAAGGGTGATTGGGATGATAATCTCATCTATAAGGAATAAAATGAACCTAAAAGGAATAAAATGCATAAACAAAGCAAAACTCCCAAGCCGTGAGTTCGCTTGGACAGGGAGCACTGGGAATGAATGTACCCTGCCTTCACAGCCTCTGTTTGCAGAGGTGGTCCCTTCAGGCACGGATCTGTCTCGCGTAGTTCTCAGGGTGACTGCTCGTCTGAGGAAATGGCACTGGTGTGGGAAGGGTGAGCAGCTTTCTCTCCACCAGAAGAAGAGGAAGTCTCCGCATCCGAACGAGAAAAATTCCCCTAAACGGAGCTCGCCTGTGCCCTCGGTGATCCAGGGATTGATTTCGAGGCCGCACCGTGGAATTTGTTTCTGACATGTACGAAACAGCGCCTTTCCAGGTGCCTGAGGAGGCGTTCAGGGTGTTTAATCGTTCTGGCGTCTGTTGTTTAGGGGGGCACAGGGAGACACACCCGGCACCATACCTAGTGCCAGCATCCTCTCCTCTCCTCTCCTCTCCTCTAGAGCACACTCCCAAGTTTCACACGAACTTTTAATAGCTGATCCAGAGGGGCTGGCAGGAGGCTCCGGAAGGAGCAGCCAGGCTTGACCAGCACTATTANCTCTCCTCTCCTCTCCTCTCCTCTCCTCTCCTCTCCTGCGGGCGGTTGTTGCCACCCAGTGGCCGCCGCTCGCCCCGCTCGCCCCGGGCTCTGCCGCGACACTCGGGACCCCGCTCCGTCCCTGCGGGAGCGAAGAGCGAGCTCGCCTCATACCCGCCGGGAAACTGAGGGAGCGAGGCGGTGTCCTCTCATCTGTGCTGTGTGAAACACAACAGGGGCTGGCTGTGGCTGGTTGAGTTCTCGGGGCTTAAGAGGGACAGAGACTGCAGGACAGCGAGTGAAATGAGTTCACATAAAGATTGATGATGCTCTGTGCAATCATGGACTAAGGGCTGTACCTCACCAGGGCACGCGTGTAACTCGCAGCATGGTTTAATGCGGGATCACAAGCTCATCTCATCTCATCTCCATCCATGTGAGAGACTCCCAAAAGCAAGGTGCTCGCAGAGAGCTCAGAGATGGTTTCTGATGGCAGAAATGCAGACGAGGGTCTGTCAAACAAGTAACATCATCATCTCTACATTCTTTCATCAAAAGAGAACGAAGAAAAAAAAGGTCAACGGTGAAAGTAACCTGAGGTTTCCATGTAACCATTTCCATGGTTTAAATGGGACAAGTGACACAGAAAATCAGAACAGCCATAACCAACAAGGCTGCTGATGCACTCTGTCACTGCGCTGGTGACTGAATCTATTGCAGTTGGTCCTGACACTGAAAATACATCAGACAGAGATATTGTGTAACACAGAAACTCTGTCTGGATGAGCTGCACAATGATGTTCTAGCAAGATCAGTTTTAAAGTCCAAAGGGTGAATCAGTGTGGGACTGATGCAAAAGTTGCATATAAAATCAATGGGCTTTTGTAAGGAGGAATTGACAATATCACTGATTTTGCTTATGGCATTTAAAAGTATTTTGCATGTAGAAATACAAGTGAGGCCAACTAAATGAACAGAGCATACTGAGGACACATGATGAGTAAAATAAGAGTTTCATAATTCATAACTGATTCCTGATGGAAACAGGTATAGCATAAATTTATGAGATACTCTGTTTGAAAGGGCTTTAGTAAGGATGCTTTTTCCTCACCAGCTCTACATTCAGCACTTTGCTATAGGAATGATAGCTCCCAGCTTTTAAAAAAGTTTAATAGGAAAATAGTGGTCATGGTTCACCAGAAAGCTTGCTAACGCCGAACACAGCTGAAACTGTACCAAAAAGCATGAAAAACACAAGGAAAATCCTGAAAAGTGTTTGCTTTAAGCAAGGGCATTAGTGTTGAGTCATGGGAAAGAAAAACTGTGCCTTGAAGAATGACAAATTGGACTCTGTAAAAAAAGCAAAACAAAATTATGTGCATTTAAAGCCTTCTTCTTAACATTAAGTGCCAAAAGCATTGCATCTGACCTGTATGGCTCTAATTGAAGGGAACGGCATCTTAAAAGCAATTATCATGGTACCTGAATGGATGATAAACATCTATTACAGTGTCATGAGTTTGCGTCACAGTACTGCTTTTCACCTTGCTTGTTTGTCTGAGCTCAGCAGGATAAAACAGTTTAAAAAGACATCCAAAACAAAGGCAATATGGTTTTGGAGGCAGATGGAAGAAACAGCAAGAGAGGCTCAGGATTTGTTAAGGAACATGCAATCAGTGCACAAAGTCAGTTAAGAAATCATTATGGGGCTTTTAGGTAGAAGAATAAGATGTTGACTACTCAAGATCTGATCCTGCAAGTCCTTCCACACACATCTACCTTTATATGAGTCAGCCCACCAAAGTTAATCAGATTTATAAGAAGAATTAGCTGTATGAAGAATTGGAACTTGATTAGGAACAGAAGCAGCAGCTCACCTGCAGAAAACTCTTTTGACACTTAGAGAGCGAAAGCATTGCCAAAAGGCATCAGTCAGGTCTGGTGGCATGAGGGACAGATTATTTTCTTGAGGTGGCTTTCTTATCCATGCTGGGGCAACTGACCAGACAGGATCCCACAAAGCCTCCTCCTTCTTCAGTGGCTTCCCAGATTCCCGCTGTACAACAGATGCATTATTAACAAATGATTGAGAAAAGTTTGTAATGCCTGGTAACAATAAACTTCCCAACAACCTGAAAGGGGACACCTTTTCCCTGTACCTTTGTGTTAACATCAACAGGCTTTCAGCAGCAATCCTGGTTCCAGGTGACCTGCCCACCCCTTTATTTCCTTGGCTCACGCGCAGGCAAGTTGGAGAGAAGCAAATGATTGTTTAAAGCCCTGCCTGAGCAGGCACAAAACAAGCAGGATGCATGTTTGCACTCACAGTGAGCAAGGACATTGCTGCATTATTTTTCTGAAAATCTGCCGATTTTCTATTCTAGAAAAAAGTCGAAACCATCAATCACCAACAACCAAAAAATCGACAACAGTAAAGTAAATTTGAGTAACCTGAAAGAAGGAGCAATATAGGTAAATACAGTTATGACATCTAAAGAGGTCCATTGCCTTATGGTGTTGGAGCACAGCTTAAGTACTCGTTCTACAGAAAGAGTCCACTAAGACTGTGCCCACAGGTGGGGAATTTGCACATATGCAAATTAGCAAGCCACTCCTCACACAGCCAATGGCTCCATAAATGCTTTTTGGTGCAGTGTCCCATGAGGTATTTGTCTGTGCCACCCACTATGGCTGTGCTTCCCTCAGTTCCAGGCATTCATTCCTAATCCCTCCCATGCCAGCATTCATTTACTCTGCCTGCCTTTGTTCCTGCAAGAGCTTTCTAACTCACCCTGAGTAATGCTAATCGCCAACCACATGACCTTCCATGTTTGTTTCTGTCCGTGAGACCACACTACCCATGGATCTGCGGTATCTCTGCCAAGCTGGATGAAATGCCTTGAAAGCAATATTCTTGTAGAGACTTGCATGGATGCACATAATTCTGGTATCAGGTGCATGCCACCATTTATTGCTCAGGCTCTCTCATCTGGTTTGCTCAATGTGTGGCCCAATGTTGCTGCCTAGGCAGCAGCTAGTGTCTGTCATACAGAACACTTTAAAACCAGTTTTCTGCATGTAAAAAGTATGGGAGAAAAGGTAGTACCCATGAAGCCTGGATGCATATTTTCCTCATTCTTATCGAGGATGGTGGCAGGCTAATCTGAACAAGCTTCCTCACTTCTTCAGAGTGCATTCCTAAAATGGGAGATTGCCTTTCATCCTGCCGGTGTTGCAAATGCTACAGGTGTGGAGTGGATCCTTTTTGGCTGGAAGCGCTTACAGAGCAGATAATGCTACTGTAAAACACTTAAAGGACGCCCAACCTGCAATTATGGTTTATTTCATGGGGTTTAATTGCGCTCATCAGGAAAGGCAGCTGGATGAGATACTTGGATAATATCCTTAGGGTTCAACATAGCAAACAGCTTCTGGCTTTCAGATACCTTTTTACTGTACTCATCCCTCAACCATCTTCACTTATGCCAGGATCCATAGGCCCCATGGTTTGGATGGGAAGGAGGCAAACCAGCTGCATCCAGCCCCAGATATTTCTTCCTTTGACGTCTCTACATCACTATGTGGCAATAGGGTCTTGCCTTCACAAGAGCTGAGCTGTCTCGCCACCTTTCGCAAGACACCAACCTGTGCCTGTGACTGAGGCAGTGCCGCCCATGCCCTTTCCTTCTGCTGTGTGGAAAAGGATTGGACACCAACTTCCCAGCTGAAACTGTGGAGGAGCAAAGCAGGCAGCTTCTGCACGAAGGAACAGGAAATGGAAACAGTCTTCTAGACAAACAGGAACATCTATCTCATAAAGTTTCATAAAGTTTTATTACACCTGTTAAAATTCCTTAAAGTAAAAAGGGGGAAAGCACTTTTTTGAGTGAATACTTTCAAATAAAGACCAACAGACTTAATTTTAACAACTTTCTTTGAAGTACCTGTTAGCTTTGAAAAGGCTGTTCCCCTCAGTTGCAAGTAAACTACATCATTAAAAATTTCATTTTAGCCTTAATTTTATCTATGTAATTTACAGTTGGTATCTTTATAGATTTCACCTTATTTTGGTCAAGGGAGTTTATCCTTGGTGCTTGGTACCATGATTGTGTTAGTCACGTATGTGCTGCTTTCACCCCCTTATGTTTATTTACATTGCTCTAGCAGCACTACTACAGAACCAACTTCAGAGTTAGAACTGGAAAGGTTTAAAATTAACATGGGAATTCCCCTCCAAGCTGAAAACAAACTTGTTTTTACTTAAAAAAAATAAAATTACAGACTAGATTGGCACTATTCCACGACAGAGGAGATGAAGTAGTACATTCATCAAGGTTTCCCCAAACAGCAAACCTTCCCAATCAGTTCTATGAAATGCATTTCCCACATCAAATCAGATGCTACCCTGCCCCCCTTCCAAAAATTAGATATGCATCTTTTTTTTTTTTTTACCCAAAAGAGTATTTGCACTTTCCACTTCCTTCAGTGCAAGTTTCGTCCAAAAGCTTACCAGCATTATTTCCCCCCACCGCAGAACATCACCCGCAGAAGATTAACACGGCTGACCTTGCCCACCAATTCAGAGCAACTTAGGTCGAAACTAGTAAAAGAGAGGATGAGAGGTATTTGCAAGACAGGCACCTCATCTGAAGTCTCCCCCCAGTGACAGAGGAAAGGAAATGACTTCATGCGGTTTTTACTACCAGCTTTGACAGACAAACACACACACCCCTACTCTACAGTGTGCCTGGTACTGGCTGGGCAAGAAAAAAGCCAATTAAATGGAACTACAAGATAATCTTATTGCACTTACAAGGCTAAATTATGAAATTATTGAGGAGGAACCTAGTTTGGCATGCTACCTGTATGGAAGTGGAAAAACCAGGAGCTTCAGTTGCAATGTGGCCTTCTCCCACTTCAAAACTTAGAATGTGGGAGAATTAAAAGAGTAACATCAGCAGCACATTTAAGACAGCATCTGCACTCCTCAATACATCTTTGATTTTGTCTTTCTGATAACTTAATACAAATGTCTTTTGAAAAGACTGAGCATTTGAGATTTTGAATTTACTTTCAGAATAAATATCTTGGCACTAATTTTCCCTCCCTATTATTCTAGGGGCAAGCTACACTCTCAGGTCCTTCCTATTACAGAGCTCCAACATAATACAGTGATTTTCTATACAGCTGCATGCTCAGTGTTGGTACAGAAAGACATCTGCCCTAACTATTACTTCTATTGTTTTCCACTAGGAAGAATGAGTATCACTTGGCTCCTCAGGATTCACAAGCACTTCCAGAGAGCACAAGCACTAGTTACATACTGGCAGTACCTTCAGCAACAAAGCCAGGTTTTGTCAATTTAATCTCACTTTCATTATAGTTTGAGAATATTGGGTCTGCTGACAATACTCAGTTGGATTATTTACATCCTTTTTTACCTCTGCCCCAAGCTGCTAAAATGGAAGGATATGTTGCCACCTCTGCTGTCCTAAAAATTAAGCGACTCTCACTGAGCTAATCTCAGGTTTAAAAAAAGAAAAACCCAGACCAAAAAACCCCACCACACCAAGCCCTGCAAATGAATTTATCCATTGCTCTTCAACCTCTTAAAGAACTTAAAAGTTACAGGCTTTGTTGATTCTCCATTTATTTTGAGAAATATAAAATATGAAAACTAGTTTACAGTTCTGGCACAAAAAATGATGACGCAAAAAGCACAAAGTTTCTTTTTACAAATAACGCTATATATCTTTACCATTTAAAAGTGCCTAGAGTTTTTTCACAGCAAATAAACTTTATTCACCTATATATTTTTTCCTTATTAAAATATTAAATCTATTTAAATTGCACGTGAACACCCTGGTGAAGTAAACTAGAAGTAAAATTATAATAAATCTGTATATAAAGCAAACAGTCATTAGAAACTACATGGAATGGAAAAGACTACCAAAGCCTAAATTGAATCTTAAAGACTGACCAAGAAAACAAGAGACAAGACACCAACTGATATGGCACAAGTGATTAAATTATTGACAATTAGACAATAAGTAGAAAGTAAAGCCTATTTGAAGATCTTCACTAAGATCTAATACATTGCTAAAACATTTCGATGCAGAGTTTTTGTAACATTTAAACTGGCAAGAGTTTTTCCAACTCCTAAACATTTTTCCACAAGATTACAAGGCATCTCCTTCACTTTATATTGAACCTTAAAATGAGTACATTGGTAGATAATGTGCATAAGAAAACAAAATTTACACCAAAGGTTGCTGTAGTTGACAATTTACCTTGTTTTGAAAGTAAAACAGTTGAGAAGTTTATCAGTTAAAATTAACATCATTAACTTGCAACAGCAGAAACTAGAACATTGAAAAAGATTATTCTTCTTGCTTTAAAAAACATACCTTGTTCGAATTTCCACAATTGCTGAGGGGTTCAACCTGCAGTTTCACTGTCACTACAACCACTTACACTATGCAAAATCAGGTCTGCAAAACTGAAGTGTCTGTAGATCAGGGCCGTAACTTTCACCTGGTAGTTTTACTTATCCTTCACAGACACCTGCACTGAATTCTGTCAGCCATTATTGGGAGGTGAGTGGTGATCCAAGATGTCCAACCTGAAAGCTTTAGAGGCCTAGCTGCCATAGTGTTGTGTGTGCTTTGACTTTCTGGGTTATGTTTCTTAAATGCAAACCCTTTAACTTTCCAAGTTGAAGATCCAAAAATTCAAGTATCCAAAGGCTTAAACTGGTGTTAAGTCCTGACCTTCAAACTTGTGCTGGTCATTTACATAAGCATTTCTTTCAAACACAACCAATTCACCCGTTCTGGTATCTTTTGCAGGTGGTCAAAAGAGTATTTGATTCGCATTAGAACAAGAATAACATAGATCATAGGGTCTGAAGAAGTGTTCAAGGCCAGGCTGGGAGGAGCTTTGAGCAACCTGGCCTAGCAGAAGGTGTCTCTGCCCACAGCAGTGGGGTTGGAACAAGATGATCTTTAAGGTCTCTTCCAACCCAGACCATTCCATGATTCTATGAATAGCATTGTTATGTTGCTTTAAGAAACACAGCAATGTTGACAATGGATGTATGATAAATGCTCCTTTATGTCATTCACATTGAGCAGCACAGGAAATACATATGCACACTAGATTCCTTTGCACTGAAGCCAAGCTGTTTAAAAATGCAGGAATACACTATATTCTCAAAATTAGTATTATATTATAGGCATGCACAATTTCACATAACTAAACTAAATCAGGAGGCAGGACCTAAAACATAGGCTTTGTGAAGAACTCTAAAGTGCCTCAACATTTGCAATCTAATGAATTTTCACCACTTAAAATGAGAGTGCCAATGTGATCCTCTCCAAAAAATATGTTTATAATCAGGTATTAAAGCAAGTTTAGTCTATGTGACGAAAACTTGAAAAGTGATCAACCTAATTCAGAGAGGGAAAATAAATAGCCTCAATAAATTACATTCTAAGATTTTCCAGTTAACCACCTATTATTTTTGTCTCAGTTTAATTGAATACCTCTTCTTAAATAGATATAGAGAATCTCTTAACAAAAGCAATCAATTTTGCCTATTTGGGTTGTTAAATATTACTTTCAAAAAAGTGAAAGTGCCCAGTTTTACACATAATTTTAGATTCAAAGTACTGAATGAAAATGGAAATATGACATTGAAAACACAGCAGTGCTAACAAATACAAAATATGCAGCTTTTGAAAAAAAAAGCAGCTCACAAGGCACTTACTATAGTGGTCCATTAAATAAACTGTATACATAGTGCACCCTTAAAACATCATTGTTATGCATCAAGCTTTTTTCAGTGTTAAATGAGATTTATTAGAAACAACCACTGGGTTCTGTGTATTCTGAAGCAGTTATTGAGCAGCCTTGTTTCACAGAATGTAAATGAAACAAATTAGAAGTGGGTCATATAAGGAGAGTATTTTATCTAATTTCTCATGTGAAAGCTTTTCCGTGCAGTGATAAAACGTAGTGTGGAAGGCCATTCTGACACACACCTCTCGCCCCTCCTGACCCCTCTGCCCTAAAAAGCTACATTCCTGCTACTGGAAGAGCCTGGCATTTTAATTACAATTGATTCTACCATCAACTACTGGTTTGGCTCATCATTTGCAGCTTTGAAATTAATGTGCATAACAGTAGCATTAAGCCACTTTCCTTTCCAGAGCAAAAACTGGCAGATTAAGTATCTGTAAAAATTGTACATTTTTCAATGGCTTAAAATGCTGAGTCGTAACTGACACACTTGATACTTGATTTCTTTTTTGTTCACAAAATATTTCAAGGGCCAGAAGAGCTACAGACCCAATCACATCTCCTAGCATTTCTCTGTGGGAACGGGTTCTTCATCTCCCTTTAGAAAGTATGCATATATTAAACCATACTTTTTAATTACTCCCACACTGAGAAAGCTTGGATCATACAAACGTATTTGCCATCTTCAGGTTTCCACAGTTGTATGTTGGACAGAATAAGGAAAGCTGTCATTGACAGAAGGATCTGTAGATTGGTCAAAGGAAAAGTTAACATTCTAAATCAAAAGCAGTCCCAAAACGTTAGCAAAAGGTACCAACTTGTTCAGGGGACTTCAATCTACTTCAGCCCAGTCTGTCATGGTACTTATTTCATCCATAAGCACCAAAGTGAGAAAACTTAAGTATTTGTCCAGAATTACTGCACACAGTCCATTCTCAAATTCTACTCTGTAGATCACTTACAAGCTCCCCAAATTCTTTCCAAGTCAAATCACCCAACAAAAAAGGTATCTAATCCTCATTCATTCACACTTTTGCATAGTTTAGCATTTTCTGGATTTGTACTTTTGTTTTTTCATTCATAGCTTTTGAGGGGACTCCTCTGTCACACACGCAAGTACTTCCAGTCTAAATCCTTCAGGAGCAAAACTGAGTCCCACTTAAGCAGCAAGCTGTCCAGGACTGCTTGACATTCTTCTTTCCACTCAAAGTAAAGATTACTCAGTTTTATCTGCACTTTCAGATTTTTCCCTTTGCATCATGCAGCGACGAACTATGCTGTCAAAACTTCCTAGGTAAAACAGGCCAATGATGCGAAAAATGCCCATGCAAACAACCTGGAAACAGAGAGAAACAGCTTTCAATTCATTTAGGATTCTGGTTTGCAATGTATTATTGAATCATAAAATTAAAAAAAAAAAAAAGTCGTTCTAGACAGGCATGTTATATAATCTTCAGAAAACAAACTTACCAAACCAAGCTAACTATGTAACAGTTCAGGACTGAGTAGCAGGGAATACTCTTGGCTCACTCACTAATTTGCTGCTTGCACTTGAAAATACTACTCCACTTTCCTAAACCCAAGTGTCACAGTATCAACAGCCATTTGATGAAAAGATAATCTGTGTCTGCATAATGTTCTACATTTTAAAATTATTTTAAACTATCAGAGATTATGACAACAGGTCCTTCCCAAATCCTACCTGCTGAAGACCTTCAGTAATAGAAGTGACTGGTGACATTCCACTTGTCAATATCGACAGCATGTAACCATCTGATCCAACTGAGCTGTTGAAGTTTCCTTGCTGGATGGAAGGATTAAGAAAACAAAAAGTAATTTACTCAGTTGTGGCAAATCATGATGTGTCTTATTTCAAAAGCTACTCTTGATGGACACAGGTGACTGATATCACTAACAACAAATATTTTAATGCAAAAAGTATTACCTGACTTAAGAAACAAAATATTCAAAAATATTTGAGACTATACAGCAACATTCTAAAAGGCATTCACTTAAAAATGGAAAAGGAAGTGAACTTCTCTTTAGAGAGGTGTGCTAAATTACTGCAGATTTTTACAAAACATAAAGGCTGTAAATTTCTTCTTGAGGCATGCTTACTTGTAGAGAAAATGCATGATAGTCTTCACAGCTATAAACATATTTCAGAAACAGAATGATACCCTCACTCTATTAGATCATCAATCACTACTGTACTTGTATGACAAATACAGTTTGCCTTTTGTTAAAATTAGACTGCTTATCACATGAGATTTGGCAAGGGGGTATTTTTCAAATGCTAGGTAGCAGGTTCTCCTTCACCTGTATGAAGGATTTTTAACTGCAAGACATAGCTTGCTGAGCAATTCGGCTGGGAGAAAAGGGGGGGGGCAAACACCAGGAAGAAACCCAATCAACCAAACAACTTTAATTACATAACAGAAAAATTGCAGTTCTATAGCTCTTACTCCCAGGCTTCTCTCATTCATTTCCATTTGACTTTATGGCAGGAACCAGGCTTTCTGAAACACTGTGAGACTAAATCTATGGAATGTAGAAGTGACAGGAAAAGGTGGTGTTCCTGAATCAGGGTTAGGGGCGAATCTACGCAAAGCAGTAGAGGTTATTAGATCTGGTTATTTCCCAACACACACCTGAGAGTACACAGACACCTTCTCGTTTCTATTTCAGTCTCTCAGCGGATGGCTAGAGTCCATAAAGATCACGTCTCAACTAATCCATGATCCAAAGTGTAAAAAGTATGGTACAGATATAACAGATGCTTAAGATGAGAGAGGAGATTAGCTTTCCTTAATCACCAGAGAATACTGTGTTGAGGTAGTACTTGCTTTTAAAACAAAATCAGACATAATTTTGTGTTTATGTGCTATATTTGTGAAAATACTGTAAAAACTTCACAACTGAACACCTGCTGTAGATATAAACCATGTTGAAGATCAAGAGTATTTGGAACTGCAAAATAATTGCAGATTTTGGGATTCAATCGGTGTGTTTTATGATCATGAAATTTCATATTTGTTTCTATTCTGAGGTGCTTTATTAAGCAAGTAGACATTCTCTAGCACAAAACTTTGAAAAAAACAAATCCTCAGAAAGGCAATATACTAAGAACAACATTTTATGTATTTTAATCACTCGTAAATCACAGACTTCATATATTAAAAGCCAAAAAAGGTCAACTGCCTTCCTTTATTGTAAAAGTATTTTTATATGAACTCATCTTCAAGAAAAATAAGAGAGTACAACAAGCTTTTGAGGTTAGACAAATGGTATTTGATACATAAAAAGCCAATAGTTTACTGCTTTCAAGCCAGTCATAATCCATCTTTGAGACATTGCATCATACTGATGCATCACTTCATTCTGTCTCTGTACAATTTCAGATACCTTTTACTTCTGACTGTATAAAAACACTTGTGGGCACAGTGGCAAGAGAAGAATAAAGAGAACAGTTCTTGTTCAAACTAACCTAAGAGAACTATTTTGTGTTA
This sequence comes from Vireo altiloquus, assembly GCA_013396875.1. NCBI lineage: Eukaryota > Metazoa > Chordata > Aves > Passeriformes > Vireonidae > Vireo > Vireo altiloquus. The sequence goes on from VZRF01010597.1 coordinate 779,873, forward strand.
ATTGGTTTTGCATTTAGCTTAGCCATTATCTTACAGCCTTAGGCAAGCATGATGTGATCCTAGTCTCTTCAACAGAGAAGATGCTCAAAAAACATAATTTACTTACTATGGCATCCTTCACTATAACTCTGGCGACTTGTTCTGCTTGGCAAACAGATGAGGTTTCAGAAATCAGCTTCGTCTCTAAGGGCTTTAATAGAAAAACACCCATTTAAGTTTGAGTAACAATGCACAGGAAAAAAAAGACATGAATGTCGAATTTTGGGTTTGGGTCTTTTTTCATGGATGACGTCACTGCTAGCAAGTGGTATCATACTGTCACCTAAAATACCCATTTAAACAAAGGTATAAGCACGTTCATAAATAATAGTCCAATTTTAAAAAGGGAAATGACAACTTTTCCTTCAGTAGTACTTTTTGTACATAGTTTATTACAACTATGAAAGTGGGTTTTTTCCCCAAGTATTTTATTTTCAGTAGAAGCTATCAAAGCGCTATAACTATTTTTCCTCAATGCCTATACTAGTTCATAGTTTTTGCCAGAAATGAAGTAAAAGACTGGCATGAAATATTTTAAAATCCTATAAAACAGCTTTTTTTTTTCAGGCCTACTCTAATACTGGGACTAATTTAATTGTGAGATTATTATTTTTTAAAAAGCACTTGTAGGGAAAATTTGAGTAACTACAGGTTTCTCATCATCAATTTGAAGTACTACAGTAATTAAATTTCACAGAAAGGGGCCTATTTCCCAATATCTGTAGAATTATGAGTTCTGATCTCATCAACCAAGCTCAGTGAATTTTATTTTTTTTAGTGGTTGTAATTTAAGGGTGGCCAGGGAGACATCAGTGTCTTTGCCAGCAGAAACCACACACAAAAATTTTTTACATGCTTTCCTACAGTGATATGGCTTATGTCATCAGATCTCCATTTCATAGCCCCTTTCACTTTTGATCTTACAGGCCAGTATCAAACAAATCTGAATGAGTTATACGGATATAAACAGTTATTCAAATACTCTAAATCTGGGAAAAAAATAGCTGCTCAGGAGCAACAGGTAATGCTAGTGACACATTGGGAATAAGGCAGGCAGAAATCAGCCATTAAATACTTGATCTGGCTACTCAGCTGGCCAAGGCACAGCTGTCATTTGTGAAGCACCTACCTCAAAAAAAAAAAAAAAAAAAGCATAGTGATTAAACACAGGAAAGCTGTAGCATAGCTCCTGACATCTTCTTTTACTATATTCAATGATTACAGAGAAAAATTGCCTAGTCCTAAGGAGATGCAAGGTAGAGGCATATGTTCTAAGTAGTATTAAATATTAATATTAATTCAGTAATATTAAAAAAAAGCAACAATAAATGAGTATCTGAAATGTCAGAGCAGTACAATATTGCAGAGATTTAAGGTACACTATCGTGCTAAGAGCAAGTCATCCAAAGACTTTAGTCATGTAGGCTAAAACAAAGCATAATTCTCTCCTAAAAGACAAGACTTTTTGACAAATAAGATAAATCGCTCTGAATCTTTTTCAAAGAGAAATCTTAGATGAACAGTACATTCTGCTGGTGCCTGATGGTTCTCTGAAATAGGCTATTATGAAGGAAAAAATCCTAGAGAATATGCAAGCTATACAAGTATCTGCAGATGTCTAATTCTGGCACTTTATGCGGATGTGTGGGAGTATACATTTAATACAGAATATCTGTATCAAGAAATGATGAAGTAAGAATTGTGTTATACAATCCCTACTGATTCCTATTCAAAGGGTGAAAGACAAAATGGAATTCAAACTCAATTTCCAATTATACATGATGGTGCATGTTGAAAAGATGATAGCCTTAGATACCAGATTTCTAGTTCTCAGTATGCAAATAAAAAATGAGAGATTTTTTTTTTGTGGTTATCTGATTCTTTAGTCTGAACAGGGGGCCTGAATGTGATTTTTAGAATTATGCTTCACATGTATGGACATGGCAAATGACAAGAGGTGACTAAAGGTCAAAACTTTCACTTTTATGGCAATCCAAATGAAAAAGGCCTGCTGCTGACACATCCTTCTGAAAAGTGATACTATCATTTCCACTATGAACACAGTGGAAGAGAGTTTCCTTTCTACTGTAATACTAGAGAACAGCCATTATTGAACTGGATCATTTCATGCATTCATACAACATGATTAGGTTGCAAGCTTCACTGAAGGAACCGAGGTTTATTTCAATCTGTCAACTCTATCACAACAGCCACACATTATCAAAGATGCAAAACAGGAATATTATTTTTGGTTAATTAAGCTTTAATATCAAAACAAATAGTGATTTTACAATTTACCATTCCACACCAGTATTCTGATTGTATGCAAGGATACTCTACAATGTTTCAGATCTTAAAGGTAAGTAGTGCTTAAAGCCTCAGGACAAGAAACTACACAAAATTATCCCACAAGCTATATAACCCTGAGTAGTAAAAAACTGAAGTGTATAAAAGTACTTCTTAAAATCTTAATATGCTTTAAAAATAGTGATTTCAAAAACTGAAATACAATTTACCTTTGTTTTACTTTCTTCTGCAAAGCCAGGAGTGTCAGTATCTGGAGGATAGGCCACTGTTACGTAGACATTATAAGGTTTTACCTGTGTTTTACAAAAGCATTAAGTGTTATCTTAATACTGACAGCCTTTTTATGTCCCTTTTAATTTCATTAATATCTCTTGCAATTAAGAAATTCAAGAAGCATGAATTCAAATTGCTTCTAGGGTTAAGTATTCAGAACTTGCAAGACTTTCAGCTTTGTCAACGGAGAAACAAAAGAGCAAAGATTTTAAAAAGGTGGTTGCGGTGCTTCTTCTAATAAAACAAAACTCTCTAAAAACTTTGCCAATTGTTTGATGAATTCCAGTGGTTTTCAAGACATTTAGGAAGAATATTAAAGTAGTTTAGGTCTATAATTTTACCAATTTCGATTCCTAAAAGAAGGCTAAACCATTGTGAAATACCAGTACACAACATTTATAAACACAAGGCCAAAAAGGCTTTCACTGAGGAAAAAAACCAACAAAAATGTAAAATTCAAATTTGTTATATTTAAGAGGTATACTCAAGTCTCAAGGCTTTTCAACCCATGGTATAAACTTGCAAGAGGTCAAAGTCTAAGGAGACAAAAAATAATTGGAAAATGTGAGGGGAAAATGGGAAGTCTTACATCAAGGATTGTATTTAGTTATGTATTTGTATGTACGTGTCATAGAATTACATCACTTACTGCAATACTATTCAGAAACTGCTACAATGCAAATCTGTACTCCAATACAAATAAAAAAAGCTTTTAATGAAAATATTCAGAGGGCTACCATAAAGCAAAGTGTTTGTAAAACACTAAGTATTTTTATTTAGATTATGAAACATTCTATATTGAAAACACTTCCTGAAATATCACATCACACGCCCATAAACACCATATTTTTAGTCTTGAATAATTCAGTCTTCACAAAAGTATCTGTCACCAGTCTGAAGAAAGACCCTGCATTCACACTGTTCTATTTGGCAGACCAGAAGTGATTAGAGGCAGTTTTACCCCACATTCTTATCCTTATCAAGGCATACAGCAGGGGCTATGCAAGGGTCTAGAACCAAAAACAGGCATTTTATATACAAACACTTAATAAAGCAAATACACATTCTTAACAGAAAAATGTAAAAAGTAATTTTCAAATCAGTTTTATCTGTCTTCCTACAATGTACTAATCCACCTGGTTCCACTGGATAATGAAAATGGTGTTTGGTTGGTTTTGGTCTTAAAACAACCATAAGTTTAGATCACTGCAGTATAAAAAGCTCATACATATCAAAATAGAAGGGTGAGTCACTGTCAACCCAATTTTTTTTTTGGTGGACAATCCTCAAATTCTAACTTGGGAGTTTTACTGTTCCTTGTGGTTCACATACCACTTACCATGGACTCTCAAACAAACTGGCAATCATTGTCCTGTCTCTTATCACCACACATGTGATATCCTCAGTATCATTCTGCACTTAGAACGTTGAAGAAGGCTTTTAATCAAAAGTCTTAAAAATCTAGTCCCTTTATTTAAAATAAAAGATTAAAAAATGTCTGCACACATGTGGCCATCCTCAGTTCTAGGAACAGACTCAATCTATTCCCTCTTACACAACTGAAATAAGGTTGGTTTCTGCAAGCCCATGCAGAGCAATAGGATTTGTACTGCTGCCAAATGAGGGCAAATAACACACAGATATTAGCAATGCTGCACAATAAAAAAAAAAAAAACCCAACGTATTTAAATGAAAATGTCCTGTCCTGACAGTTAAAACAAAGTTGTTTATAAGCAAACTTACTTCAAATTATTGCACACATACCTCCATTTGCAGGGCTTCAGCCAACCCTCGAAGAGCAAATTTTGTTGGAGAATAAGCTGTATAACCAAACAGGCCCAATTGCCCAGCCTGAGATGATACAAATACAATCCTTCCCATTCTTCGTTCCTTCATGGTAGCGATTACTGCCCGGCTTGGGTAAACACTACCCAGGTAATTGACTGCCATTAATCTCTGTATAAACAATATTAATATTTGAGTATTTGAGCCACAGATCCAGAACCCTTCAGTTGTTTGGTCTTTTTTATCAAAAAACCCCTATTTCAGTCTGCTTTAACAATCAAGTTCACCAGATCTGTTCTGGCAAAAGAAACAACTATTTTCTATTCTACAACTTCATAAACTGTTTTATAGCTAAAAATCTCACTTCAAGCCAAAAGAAATCCTGTAAGTCTTAACAGCATCCAGGATACTGATAATACTGTGAACCATATGGCCTTGAAGGAAAAAAGAAGAATATTTGAGGGAAAATCTATCCTGAACAGTCTTCCAGGAAGCAATTCATTTATGCATGATGCATGAAAACCTACTGAAAGTTTAAAGAGCTTTCTAAAACAGGAAACAGGAAAAATGCTACGTGTTTACACGTTTCAGAGATTTTGGTTTTTGCCAGGATCAAGGGAAGTCTTTAATTTCACTCTCTACAAGACCTAAAACACAACTGATAGCCTATACAAGTAATAAAATGGATGATTCAGATTTATTATAAAATTATGCCCATTTAGCATTTTCAGATGATTCAGCATTATCTGTAGATGAATGGAGGTTGGAGGTCTGAGGGCTGTGGGCATAAAGTAACCAGAATACAGGTGTTTTGGGGGTGCCTTTTATCTTTTCATCAGAGCAGTAGCTTCTCAAGCTGAAACAATTTCTGCACTCAGAACTGAAGACTGGTAACAGCTGCATTTTTCTTAAACAGATTAAAAATATTTTTGAAAAACCTTCAACAGAAAAAAATGAAACCATGTGAAATTGTTAGGGGAGAAGTTAGAGGCAACCTTTGCAAATCTGAAGAGGTTCTGACAGCTAGCACAAGTGTAACACTGTTCAAGTCTGCAAAGACACAGGAACGCAATCTAATTGTTAGAATGGTTAAATAAGAAATTATTGTATGACGAAATAAAAAAGTATGCTCACTCACTTCAAAAGAATTCACTTCAATATCCTCAAATTTTCCTGTAACTGATGTTCCTGCACAGTTTACAAGCATGTCAACTGGCCCCAACTTCTCCTGAGCCTGAAAGAGGGGAAAGAAGTTCAGATACTCTTTATGTGGAAAAAACCTTCCTATATCACCGTACCATATAAGAAACTATTTCCAACAGAAATACAACACGGAGAGATAAGTTTCTCAAGATGCATAGGTGAATCAGTTATTTTCTCACCTGTTTTAAAACGTTCTCCACCTGTTCATAGTCTTTAGACACATCAACGGAAATACAAAGTACAACCTAGAAAAGAAAAATGAAAACACATTTTCACAACGCACTAAGTCCAGTAACTGTTCTCTCCGAGCTTTTCAAAATGAAACAAGTCCGATGTCATATCTTTTCCACAAAAAAGATACTCTGATAAGATACTCTGCACTTTTTCCACAGCGGAGAAAGCAATCTCTGCTCCATCCAAGCTCCTACCCCTCACACACAGATTCTAGTATAATAAAGATTACATTAAGAACAAATAAGTACCTCATGATCTTCAAAGTAGCTACTCATGTGCAAAATATCATTTCTAATTTACTGTACTAAGACACATGATTGATGGAGTTATTTACATGAAATTTAGTGAAAGCTATTTTAACTAAGGCAATCAAAATTCCCAGGTGATATATTTAACTCTCATCAGCTAAACACAAGTCAAACCATTTGTGTGGCTTAGGCTCATCTTTAAAGAAAAAAATGTTTTTTCCACCTCATAGCAAGGCATGGCTGCAGTGCACCCTGAAACTGCAGCAGCAGAACTGCAAAAGCAATCTGTTCCAAAATTTAAAAAGCAAGTGTTAAAAACCTGCTAATTTTAGTACTTGCAATGTACACTACCTCCTTATTTTTTTTTTTAAGAATAGTAGTAAACCTAGTTGCATAGTATTTAATTGGGACACCTCAAGGACAAAACAAAAATAATAATTCTATGAGAAACTGACACATTGCACAGTGTCATAAATATTTTTAAAAAGTGAAGTCATATGTACATATTTACTCCTTTTCTGATAATTAGACATTAGGTGTTCAGGTTGAAAGATACAGAAAAATTAAAATAACCAGGGAAGAAAGAAGTAGAAGGGAGGTGTGAAGGAAAACAGGTGATAGTGATACGGTTTTCTTGCAGCTAAAAGTTAGGCCCTGTTTTCCTCAAAAGTTACTGACTACTTTCAGCAAGATGGTCTCAGAATCTAGGTTTTGAAGCACCTTGAAGTCAATCTCTGGCCAAAGAAAGCATTGCTTGTTTCAGGTTACCACTCCAAACTGTAAGCCTGCTCCAAACTTCAGGTGCTAACAAATAAGCTACTCTCTCTGCTAAGCCATCAACAGAGCTCTGGGGCAATTCCTCATCTTGAAAAGAAAAGCCATCTCCTATGGCAATGTTCCAACTTCCAACAGAATCTCCTATTCTTGTTCCAACTGCTTTCTGTTACTTTGGCCAACTAATTTAAAGTCAGAGGTGAAATAAAAGAAAGTCATCAGTAGTCTGTAACAAGCATGCTCATGAACACTTATGGAGCACGTGGGCACACACACAAAAAAGGCTTACCACAGTGTAACTAGATGCTTTGGCAGCCAGTGATTTGTCAGTCCTGCCCCTGGTCAGACTGTGACACTTCTTAGCTGCATAAACAGAACCTGCCTGCCATTCCTGTACAGCAGGTTGGCTATTCCTGCCTCCCAGCATTATGTGTAGTTGGACATCAGAGTAAACTTGTGGCACAAGTTATTGGCAGGAATCCCCTTAAGGCATTTATTGTATTTTGGACATTTATCTTTTTCATAAGTTTAAGAAAACAGCAGCTGAATGCCAACAACACTGAATTATTATATGGATGTCTTTGCCAAGATCAGTGAGGAGATTAAGCAAACCACAGTTCTCTATAAAAACTGGAGCAATTTGTTAATTTAACAGATCACATAGATCAGTTACACTGTGACCAAAGCACTCAGGAACTACCATAGCTTTTATTGACTGCTATCACATTTTACAATTCACCTCTTTGCTTCTATTATCATGCATTCTTTCTGCTACCATATAGTAATTAGCTTCACTCCAAAATATGGACTGTCAATCCACATCCAGGACACAGAATATGCTACCAGAAGTAGTCTTATGCCCAGCCCTACTCATTACATTTTGTTCTAAATATTGCATGGTGTTGGATCATTAATAAATGAATATTTTTCCCAATAAAAGATCAACTCAACCCCCAGTAAAGTAACTGGGAATATTCTAGATTAGAAGAAGGATTTTAAAATGATTGGAAAAAACCTCTAAGGGTAAGGATTTTGCTCCAGTGCACACCTACATCCATAAAGGCTGCACCATCAGCACTCTAAATCGCATGCAAACATGAAACATTAAATATACATATAAGTAGGACTCTGGTCGTCAATGCAACTTGGTTTCAAGTATGTATCCAACAGCTGAAGGGTGACAGCACATGCCCAAAGAAACAGTAATCTGTGCTGAGGATCTCTGCCTCTTAGTTTGACATTCAATGTCTTCAACAACACAAAGAGATTTGCAGGAAGTTTGCAGATGACACCAAGCTTGGTGGTGCAACTGACACACCCAAAGGACAGGATGCCATCCAGAGGGACCTGGACAAGGTTGAGAAATGGGCCTTTGAGAATCTCATGAAGTTCAGCAAGACCAGGTACAAGGTGCTGCACCTGGATTGGAGCAATCCCCCCTCATTGATGCAGGCTGGGGGATGAACAGATGGAGAGCAGCCCTGGGAAGAAGGACCTGGGGGTGCTGGTGGGTGAGAGGCTGGACAAGACCCAGAAATGTGTGTTCACAGCTCAGGAAGCCAACAGCATCCTGGGCTGCATCCAAAGCAGTGTGGGCAGCAGGGCGAGGGAGGGAATTCTGCCCCTCTGCTCTGCTCTGGTGAGACCCCACCTGCAGGGCTGCATCGAGCTCTGGGAGCCCCAGCACAGGAAGGACATGGACCTGTTGGAGCAAGCCCAGAGGAGGCCATGGAGATAACCAGATGGCTGGAGCATCCCTCTTATGAAGGCAGGCTGAGAGAGCAGGGGTTGTGCAGCATGGAAAAGGCTCCAGGCAAACCTTACAGCTGCCTTTCAGTACCTAAAGGGGGCCTAAAACAAAGCTGAAGAGGGGCATGTAATCATAGGACAAGAGGAAATGGCTTTAAACTGAAGGACAGTAGGTTTAGATAAGATATTAGGAAGAAATTCTTGACTGTGAGGCACTGGCACAGGCTCTCCAGATAAGCAGGGATGCCTAATCCCTGAAAGTGCTCAAGACCAGGCTGGATAGGGCTCCGAGCAACTTGGTCTAATGGAACATGTCCCTGCCCGCAGCAGGGGAATTGGAACTAAACAATCTTTAAGGTGCCTTCCAGCCCAAACCATACTGTGATTCCATGATCTAGTAGGTAACAGTCTGCGCACGTTATCCATACCAGACATCACCTTTCTCTACAGACTTTCAGAAATCCTCTTGTGCAGCTTCTCTGTTCATCTACTGTCATTTTCCAGCTCATGACCTGCTGTTCCAGTGCAAGCTCTGCCCCAGGCTCCCTGTTCTGTTCTCTGCATTCAGATCAGTCAGACTTCCCTGAGACCACGTCCGCAACCCAAACAAAAGCTACAGAAGAGTCAACCTGCCCATCACCTACTGCTTAACCTGGCTGCAAGCCCAAAACTGCTTCTGCAAAGAAAGTCCTTGTCAGTCCACACTGGAGCTTGCTCAATCTTGAAGGTACTTTTGGAGATTTTCACTGAAACTCCTAGGAACATGCACCAAGTAATACTCTTTTAAAAAGTCTGCATCTATCAAGCTAGGACAGATTTTAACAAGAACATCCTGACACAGTGTTTGACAAGGGATTAACTGTAATGCTAAGCTTGGGAAACTGCTAGAGCAGCTAAAAGAAAATGGTTATCAGGACTTTTTTTTAATGGGCAAAATGCAGCTTTTCCTCACCTCAAATGGCTTAAATTTTCAAACCAAGTTGATCTGAGTAAGGCAGCATGCACAGAAAAAAAAAAATCAGCTTGAGCCATTTGACAAAAGCATAAGGAAGCAAAGACAGAATCTTATAAATGGAGCTATTAAAAATTTCCGTATCAGCTACTATACTAACATTATTGTCTGCAAATATTCAGCTTTTTTCATTGCTTCTTTTCAACAGAATATCTAATTTATCAATTCAAATTCTTTTTTATGGACAAATAAATTGCTTCTATTTGTGATCATGAATGGAACTTAGTAACTAAGTTACTTTCATGATCAACAAAGTTCTGGAACACAAGAAGTCAAAGATGCTAATAGTTTCCCCTCTAATAATACTATAATAATACTATTTCCCCTCTCCCCTTGATTATTAGTACTGAGAAAAAATTATTTTAACTTTTCACCTCAAGGTTGTATGCTTTGAACACAGCAAGCTTAGCTATTCTAAGCTAGTACTTCTTCAAGCTCCAAAACCATTGCCTTTATGCACAAGCGCGTTATCTATTCAGCAAAGCAGCTTCTTCATTTAGAAGTCTCAGAACTCCACAAATTAAACTTGTGTAACTGGCACAGTACTTAGTCAGGAAAAGGAACAAAAGTATGATGTAGTGAAATAAACCTGGGAACAAGCAACTAAACTTCTTTCCCAAGACAGATGCTGTACTTATGAATTGCAAAAACCAAGATATTTGAGGAAAAAAAAAATTGGTTCTTCCACTTCATTTGAAAGAAAAAAATGCTCATCAAGTGACAGTGAATTGCAGCTATCAAAAAAGCATTCTACACCTACAGATGAAGACAACTTTTTCTAAGAAAAGCAGGCTAATGCACTAACTAGGCAACATCAAATATAGCAAGAGCTCAGAACATCCCATATAAACAGACGCCATGGTATTCCCGAATCCAAATACTGAGTCCTCACTCATTTTTGTCAAACAGCTTTGTTTAAAAGACAGGACCAGTGAAGTGTGTTGTAGTGACTGTGTCTAAAAAACCACACAACAGCCCCTCCTGGCAGTGACCTTACCTGCTTGTCATTAACAGAGTACTTTTCTATTTCCTTCTTCGTCTGCAACAGCTTGTTCTGAAATGGACACAAAAACAGCTGAAGTGTTGTAGTTCTGAGAGCAGTACTTCAGTAAGGCTTAAAAACATCCCCTAAAGCCCCGCAAAGTTATCCTCAATCACTTATAGCATTTTACTGACATTCTGAAGACTAATGAATATATGAAAACATGAAATTTATTGAGAACTCACTTCTCTGTTTTTCACTTTGTGTTCTAAAGCCAGTAATGACTTCTATAGATTTAATGCTTTTGTTTCATGCTACAGAGAGCACCTACGACTGTAGGTATTGATTCTTCTACTTTATTTTGGCTCTATTTTATATTTATGTGATATTACATAAAATGTCCTGTAGAAGAATCACTGCATGAAATCATCAAAATCCAAAAATTTGGTAAATTCAAACTGTAGTAATCCTTTCAAGAAAAATTCTCTTAATTCTAACTACATTAGAGGTTACATAAAGTAAGTTCTCAAGTCTAAGTAAATTATCAAATCAGCTGGGACTGAGGGCTCCCCAAAAATTAAGTGCTTTTGTTTCCAGAATAATTAGGTTTTTCACAACAAATAAAACACCAGCTTGTTATGAAAACAGAGTTCTTCCAACAAAATTCTGAATACCACTTAGTTAAAAAAACAACAACAACAAACCAACACAGCAATGTGTTTTCCTCCAAAGCTGTCTTGTTGAAGAGCTTTGCACTATTAAAAAATACTATATAATGCTCATTAGACACCAGTACATTTTGTGAATTTTATAGATGATTAAACGCCCAGATGTCACTTACTGTAGAAAAATTCTATAGTTTTAACCAGTATAGGGGTTTACCTGGTATTGTGCTCTGGCACAGATCTAAACAATGATATAACAAATGCCATTAACAAAAGCAATAGCACTGGCAAAGTTTTAAGGCAAGCTAATCACAAATTCCATGTTGGGCTACACTTCTTAAAAAGGCAGCCACCTCTGCTATTCAAATGCCTTAATTTGGAATGCTTAGGGTCCCCTTAAAATATACACTGAAGAAGTATGAATAATCATCAATGCCAAAAGTATTCCCCACCTATACAGACTCTGTGAACAGTTTAGCCAGCAAAATCACACATACACTTACCTCATCCCTTGCAATCAGTGTTATGAAAGCACCTTGCTTATAGCACTCAATAGCAATACATTTTCCAATTCCACTGGAGCCTCCAGTTACCTAAAAGTTAATTGAAAATGGCAGTGTTAGTCCACTATTCTCACTCCTTCTCCAGTAAGTATGAGTCAGATCACATGAAAATTCTAAAAACATACTGAGGTTAAAATATCACCCGATGAGGTATGAATACAGGAGATGCACTAAAGTTAGCTTACTTACAGAGTATGAATGAAAGATAAGATCTGAATAGATCAACGAGCATTTGTTTCTATCCTAAACCCAGTTTTACCTCAGTGGTAATTTCCAGTAATTTCTGTTGTCAGGCACACTTAGACCACTCCCACATAGGCACTCTCATGTGTTCCGTAGGCTATTTCTAAAAGTGCCTTGTTAAAAGCCTGAAATCACTATTAATGCCATAACAGCGCCATTAAGTACTGCCCCTTTGTACCAGGCCACAGTGGAAATTATTTCTAAAATCAGCTATTGCAGATTGTCTTCTGAAGTTGTCAGCTGTTGTTTATGTAAACATAAACAGAAAACACCTTCTTATTAAAACAAAAAAAAAACATTAATTCAACAATTGGCCCTTTGTAGCATATTTCTCAGTTCCTCAGTCAGAACCTTGAACTGCCCCCATGCCATCCTGCTATTTCAGTTTAGTGGTGATACCAGCACCTAAACTTCCATAACCTTTTCTTCTTCCTCCAAGCTGTAACACCTGGATAGTCCTATACACAATCAGGAAGTTAATATTTTGTTAATATTAGACAAATACAGGTTGATGGGTGCAGTCCTGCATCATATGCTGCAGGAGTGTACCCTGCTGAAAGATACCAACATACAGGTGAAGGTCACCTTATCACCTCCCTCACTACCCTCAATAAACCTACTTATGAAATGTCTGTGGAACATGTAGATGACAATCCTGACTTCTTTTTGACTAAAATAAAAATGTCTGCTTTAGGTGACTTGGACAAGTCTCAGTCTGTATGTGCCTTTAGTTCTCACATATACATTGGTATATTCCTGACATAACCAGGTTATTTGAATTTTCCTTAAATGGCATATTAAAAGTCATATTGAGAAAATATTGGAACAAAATACCTAGAAGCAGTTATTGTGAAGAAAAACACATTGATGACATGAGTTCAGAATAATTGGAAAAAGATGAAATTCAGATTTCTCTGGAAATCATCACCTTTTGCTCTTTATCAAAACCCTTCCAAAGACTCCAGTGAAAGGTTACCTCCTCCATTTTAAGAAAATGCAGGCATTGAGCTAATTCGTGTAAGAGCAAGATCCCAATCTCTAACTACACATCCTCTCAAAAGCCTTGTGTTGTCTCCTCATTAGGCAATGTCTCGGTTTTGTTTTCAGAGATGCATTATCCTCAAAATTCTTTCCACTCCCGGAGGCAGTAAAGTCAGAAGAGTCAGAAGTACATTCCCATGAGTCACTAAACTCTTCTTTCATTTGAGTATTTTACCACCAGCCTTCAAAAACAGCTTAGTGCAAATAAAATAATCCCAGCAAGGATTTACAACACAATCCACAGTTTCTGACTGGTTCATCTTCAGCCGCAAATGGGCCAAGAATGGGTGTAGCACTCACAAAGACTAATTTCAGCTCTTTAGGCTTCCTCTGTTATTAGGGAGAACTGCTTCAGATTAACTTCTAACTGACTCTGCAAGATTAGCTTCACACCACACGAACCTTTGAGGATAACTCCAAGATGTGTGTCCTGTTCTAGAAGCGTGACCCTGTCTGCAGTGCTATGAACCAAGGATGACAGCTTTCAGAGTAAATTAAGTCCATAAGAGTGCAAGTGTTAATTATTGATCTGGGACTTCAGCAGAACCACAGAACCAATTTAATGCTTCATGATGGAAAGAAGTAACAAATACACTGAAATTCTTAAAATAGATTGCAATATTTCAATACATATCTGTAAAGATTAAAATAGTTTGATACATTCAGGCAGACCTAAGATCCAGAGCATGTGTGAGATGCTTCTACAGGTCAGCAGCAGGTACATCAGGACTAATCAATGGGCATGGAAGACTGCTCCAATTCTAATTCTTGGTGAGACAGCTGACTACTGCCAGCACAGACTGGTGACTATCATGAATGGGTCAACTACACTAGTGCTTGAGGAATTCTCTGCAGGTGAAGCTACTGGCACCAAGCCTCCAGCTTGTCAAACAGTGCTAATGTTCATTTCAGAAAGACAATGTCTGAAGTCATGCAAAGAACAGAACAAGGAGGTTTTTACTTACAGTCACACCCAAGAACACTGGACAGAGCTCATGTCAGATTGATCGACGATAAAGTGCAATATCAATTAGCTGGGAGCTTTAGTTCTTAGGTGGGAGGCTGCTACAAGCATGTGGGAAGTTGTTACTAATACACACATCTTTCAGGAACATTCACCATGAGTGCTAATGTAATAGTAAAAAAATAAAAATCCCCAACACTAATGAAAAGTGTGCTTTGTGCTATAATGAAGTTAACCTAGTAAAATCTATGAGGTCTGTTACGTAGGTAAGTTCCTAACACAGATGCTAAGAACTAACAGAAGAGCAGGCATGTACTCTGTTAAAGACAACATTATTACAATTACTTACTCTTGTAGCCAGTGGCTCTACATTGCTACTGCCTTTCATTAATTCCAGACGTTTGAATTGCCCCTGATCCCACTTTTAAATTTTACTAACTCAGCCTCAGAAGAGTTAGCAAAAATAAAAATCTGGCCACCGCAACTCAAATCACAGATTAATTTTTTGACAAGAAGGAACAATTAAAACTTAAGTACTAATTCAGATGTTCAGAATGCAGTACTAACAGCCCTTGAGCAATGTTACTGACCTGCTTCTATGCTTAAAAAGAACAGGTACCAAACTAGCTATTCCAAAAAGTGTCTGGCTCCAACTTCTTGAGCTATGATCCTATAACAAAGCTCAGTTTTTAAGAATCATAGGGTTTATTTCCCCCTTACATATGGAAACGGTGGGGTGAGGTACAGAGAATTTATCTATTAGAGCTTCAAATTCGAGATACTGGAAATTCATTTCAATTGATGTGAATTGAATCCACAGTTTGAATTCAAATTAACCGAACTGTCATCTGGAACGATGAAAATCAAGAATTAATATGGCATCTCCAATAGAACTTACTAACTTTCACTTAGAACTGGTTGCAAGCTGGCTTCATGCTTTTAGACAGTGCTCTGACAGAAGGTTCTGCTGAAACAGAGCATGCCTTTAATCTGCTCTAAGTGGTTACCATTCCTGACTAGATTCAAAATGACCTCTTGTCGAACCACTTGGATGTGTCCAAACCACAGATCTTAAAGCTCCCAACACAGGAGTGACAGTGCTGAGACACCAAGATGAGCCATCCTTAAAGCCAAGCACAGTTACCAGCCCGGGCTCTGCACAGAACTGGGGAAACTCCTGGACTAGAGATGACCCATGTGCAGGAGGGTTCAGCACCATTGTCCTGAACTATGTCCACATGAAAAAGGGTCCTTGTCAAACCGAATGAGAGACAGTCCCAAGCAGACAACATCATTTCCTGCCACCACTAATCCAAACTTTGATAAACTGTGTTCATAACACTGAGACCTCAGGGGCTTGGGTTTTTCTCAGAAATTCAACTTGGTTTTAGAAGGATTAAGGTTGAAACAAGGGGAGGGGATTAGCATTAATATTTCAGCCAAGAGTTTTTAAACATCACTCAAGAACTTTTGTACAGAAATTGAAGAGAGAACATGTACAGAGCAGGTGTAGGATCCCTGACAAAGGGCAAGTAAATGTGGTCTGAGTGAGCTCAACGCAAATGAAGCAGTGGAGACTGCCTTAGCCTATTTTCATATTCCTGTCTACTGTTATAGTCAGCTACCAAAATACTAGCTTATTCTTACAGAATCCATGACATATGCTAGTTTGTAGCCTGAGACCAAATGAGAGAGTTAAAGCCAATGGCAAATTAGGAGATGTATAAAACTGCCTCCTGAATTTCAAAGCACAAAGAAGTTCAGCACGTGAAGCAGCAGCTCTACAGCACAAAAATAACTTTTATACCCTTTGAGAACATTTTCCTAGTCATGCTTGAAGTAAAATGTATTAAGCATCTAAGAAGCATTTTGTTTAAAATAAGCTAAAGCTAATGCCTGAACCAATTTAATAGCAGAGAAACCCTTACCATTTGATGGTGCTAGCTGGGGTAAAGAAAATACATAGCAGATAAGGACAGGGTGGGGGGGGAACCCACAAGATTAGACGATGAGTAATTTGGAGCTCTCTAGACTCTCACTCTGAATAGCACTTCTATTCTTTTCTAGGAAAAAGAGACTGTTATAATTCTACAATTTCTCCAGAAACCATGTCTCGCCTAACACAGCAAGGGTTTCCAACATGCAAATGACTCCAGGAGAGGGCAAAGATAAAATCCCACTACTTTTCTGCTTCAAATTCCTATCCCAAATGGCAGCCAGAGTCAGTTATTTAGCCATAACTCAAACATGTACTAACCGTAACTGTTAGGAGTGAAGAGAAATAATTTTTCTGAAGTATTATAAGTGAAAAGAATGCTGACTAAAGTTAAAAATTCAGTAACTGGTATGTAACAGCCTCTGAAGTTGCCCAACGACCTTCCTTCAGAAATGTAACAGATAAATTTTCATTATACTTTAAACAGGCCCCTGGAAAGAAATGTTTCTAGGGAAGACTAATTTTTTTCTGCTTCAGTAAAGCAATTTATTCAAGTATATTTTGAAAAATTATATTTAGTGTGCAACGACAATCACCTGGCCTCTTGAAAGGGCTCAAGCAGCTATATACATAATTTGCAGGTCATATTCTTATATTTATTTCAAATAGTGGGCTTAAGTGAAGCCTGATACTTAAGCAGATTTTGATATTTTTCTGTGAGAAGACTTCAAAGAAGTCCTTACATAACATTACAGTCCTTAAATATTTTCATGAAGTCTCTCAGTCATTTCAGTAGCAGAGAATGTTCACTCCCAGCATATGATTAAAGAATTCACTTTATACTCACAACATAGAAAGCCTTCTTGAATAGTATTTCTGATTTACATCACCATCATCCCATACTTTTCCTTATGCATGACATTAGGGAATCTGAAATCCACATGTATGGGTGTCAAGCATCATTAACAGCATCTAAGAACTAGTGACCTCCAAACCAAGTGTTCCACATTTCATTAGTTTGCACAAACACTTTAAGAGCATAACTGAAGTCAAAACAAGCAGTTCTACAAGTGGTGACATCAATAAAACTTATTGGCAGGTTTTTACAAATAAAAACAAGTTGATATATCATCAAGTTGGATATATCTTACAGCCTTTTTCTTCATCATTATGTTCATACAGTTACTTTTCTAGTTGAACTCCTAATTTTACAGAACTTTCAGGAATAGTGGTTTTTTTACACTTCCACTAGTCCCAAATTGAGCTTAAACTGCTAATTCGCAGCAATGGTTACAGGGAGGCTTCTCCAACAAGCCTCATCATTTTCCATGTGAACTTGTTTAAATGAGCCCTTCTGATTAGAAGAACCAGCGGAGTAGCTTTTAAAGAGTTTAATCACTACACAGAATGAACAAAACTTTGTGTTATCACCGTATACGTAAATAAATAAAACCGAGTAAAGAAACAAAAAAGAAATAAAATCCATTTAACTTTTTATGTTTGCTATTCCATTTCTTCATATAAGTCACAGAAAGCCCATAAAATCTCCTTCACCTTTGCCTTAATAATCATTATTTCTGTGGGGAAAGAGCCATAACCCAAGAACCTTAATGCCTCCTTGAACACACCTCACACAGAATACGATGCTGTAAAGCCAGTTACAGCACCCAAGTTAACACCTACTGCATAAAGCAGATTGGGAGCGCTGTTGCAACTCAGAAATATCTAAATCATCCTGGGGACAGTTCCATCCTCCAAAGAGGAACTCCAAAAAATAATAATTAAAAAAACTAACCAAAACTACTCACGGTAAATTTTAACAGGTAACTGCAGCTTCTCTGCACAGCACATACCCTGGAGATTTGGAGATAAACTAGGAAAGCTGATTCTAGGACCCTGAATCTTTAAACTGCTTAACCCATTTGCTGCCATGTGCCCAAATTCACTGCTTTGTGATCCCTCTGAAAGCACCTGGGTAGTACTCCCCCTTCTTCGTCCCCCTCTTCCCAAGCCACATACTCACGCAACTTCCAGTGGTGTACTACTCATGGACTCTTTCCACAGTATGCTCTTCCAAAGACTTCCTTCTACCATCTTGTCAAAATATTGCTCAAAGACATCCCTATCTACGTGCTTAAAGATGAAAGGGCGCCCAAGTTTCATCTGACCACTTCCTTTGTATTGGTTTTTCCATTTCCTCATACCCGACTTTGTTTTTTAGACCAAGGAAATCACAGATTTGGCCTTTGGTCCGTGCGTGTGTATACACACCACTTGACTACCCTGGGAGATACTGAAAGAAAAATAAACTCAAGGTAACCGGTGGCTTGCGGAGTACAAAAGGAACGTCTCAAAAAGTCAGCGCTGAGGCTGGAAGACAGTGACTCAGAGCATCGCCTTAAGCCAACCGGGACACACAGCGGTTGTCAGGGCCATCGGGACAGGTCATTTCCGCATCGCCCGCCACTTGTGGCTCCCCTGTTTTGGTAGCTCGGGGTGCCACCGCCAGCTTTCCGCGATTCCTCTCGGACCCGCGGGCACCCCCAAGGCTGGCACTGCCCGGCTCCCCGCACCGCTCCGGGTGCCCCCAAACCCCACTTCCCTGCCGAGAGGCTTCCCCGCTCTCCCCGCTCCTGCAGCGGGATTCCTGCAGCCATACCCCCGGCTGCCAGCGGGGCACTGCCCGCAGCCTGCGCCCCCACCTCGGAGGGAGCGGCTTCTTCCCTTCCTTCCTTCCTTCCCTCCATCCCTTTCCCGGCGCAGGGCGGGCGGCTCGGGAGCCCCCCTGCTGCCTCCCCCGGCGCCGAGGCCGAGCGGCAGCGCCCGCCCGCTGCCTCCTCCCGCGGCGGAGCGGGACGGCGACAGGGGACCTCCGCCCCGAGCCCTTCCCGAGGGGCGCCGCACTCACCACGACGTGCGCGCCGGGCAGCTTGAGAGACTTGGGGCTGATAAGCGGCGACACCATGTAGAGCAGGAGGACGAAGGCCACGATGAAGGCGGCGGCCAGGAGCAGCATGGCTCGGGCTGCGCCGGCGGAG